>CM077164.1:3440392-3972472 GCA_039583875.1 Platanthera guangdongensis
TATCAGGCGCCTCATGTCCCGCATAGAGCTAGACCGTCCCTCTTCTGCTGGCAGAGGTCTAGTAAGAGCTCAAACCCTCTGCGCCGTACATGCGCATGCCTCTTCTATTGTTGTGGGGGTGGGAGTGCAGGCGTTTTAAATATAGAAGAGGCGTGCGGTATGGAGGGGTTTAAAATGGAAGTAAAATTTCCATGGGAAATTGCGCGAGGTAGGCGACTCGAGAAGGAAACACGTGGTGTATACATCGCAACAATTTGGTCAAGATGGAAACATCGACTTCTGGTGGATGAAGGGGTTACGGAAATAAAAAGTAGCGCCCCTGCTGGACCGCTATCTGAACAGAGGAGAGCTGAGTCGATGCCAGTCGACTGTGTTGGCGGGCTGAGATGGAAGATTTGGCTCTCTAGCTTGAGGGAAGGCCGCAGGGATGCACCGAGTAGATACACTTGCGCAGAGGGGGGCGTCGATGCTAGTTAAGAGGCCTGCGCTCGTATGCAGAGGATGTCGAGGTTTGCACATGTACGATGGGAGGGTGCGCTGACGACACACAATTAAGAGAATTCTTCAACAGGGAACCTCGAGCATAAAAAAGCCTTGATCAGGTAGGATACGCAGGAGGAGGTCTTGGTTGACCAAAGGATGTAGAATCCAGCTGGAATGAGAAAACAACGGACCCAACTTGATGACATATGATTGCAACAGAAGTAGAGGTGCAAGGAAGAAAGAAGAAGCTCTGATATCAGATGTTATGGATTGTAAAATGTTGTCGGAGAAGATGATGGTGATGAAGGATACTGTGGAGTTGGAACTACGACTGTCTAGACGGGATTGCTCGTTAGAGGAGAGAGACACCAAGATGTCACATTCAAGAAGGGAAACTAGAACTCTTTCATTCATACCATGCAAATAATGCTCATGCCTTATATAAGCTACATGATAATAATGACACACACACTCCTAACATTCATCTAACTATACATAAAGACATAATAAAGAGCTCGGTGCTCGAGACCCATAACAAAGACAATAATAAAGATAAAAGGACTCGGTGCTCGAGACCCGTAACAGTTACGTCCTTCCGTTGATGATGCCATCTTCTATATTTTCTTTCTCGACACCTCTGTATTTGCATCATTTAACATATGAGTTGCATGATTAGGAAGAACGAACTAACAATCTAATTGAATTCAGAGACGTAAAAGACTTCCTTAATTTCTTTTATACCTTAATTCATTTTTCCTAATTTTTTTACAATATAATTCATATCAACTACATCATTTACTAATATGGAAATTAATAACAAATTATAGGAAAAACCCTAACAACCCATATATATATCTCTATCATATATAAAAAAAATACTGCGGTCTGCGAATATCATGAGTTTAAAATTCCATAAGCTGTCGGATCATGACTTCATAATTTAACAACCGTCTAATCGAGCACAATAAAATCGCTCCCTCTCTCCACATTTTAGTAGGTCTGCTAAACCTACTATTAATGTGTCCTAAACCTATGTGAAATTACGATTTTGCTTATATAACTCTTTAAAATCAAGGACAAGAGGAACAACTCAACCCAAAGAGCAAGGAGGCAACTGTGATAATGTTGAAACTGAAACTCAGTCTCAACGAGAAGTTCGGACAAGAGAAACAACTCAACCCAAAGAGCTGAGCTGGGCACCTTAGAGGGCACTTGAAGCCAACCAAAATAACCTGAGGAGGGAGAATCCAAATGAACCAGATCTCCTCCAAAGGTACCCATAAGATCTATTTATATTTATCAAGTTTGGTCTGCCAACAACGCAATCTCGCCTTTTGGTTTTACTATACGCAGCTTAAAGCTGTCTGTCAATAGTGAAACTTCGTTGTTCCGAGGGGATATTAGTCGACCTAAAGAGGTATCCTGGGGTTGGCGAGTGCCCGGTGAAGCTGCCCGAACCTGGAATTTTCCCTTGGGAGCTGCACTCGCTCCAAGAGGGCTGCACTCGCCCCAGGGGGGCTGCACTTGCCTGAGGGAGCCTGAAACTCTCCCATGGGGGGATGCACTCGCCCCAGGGAGGTGGCTTCTTCTACACTCGTCCTAGGTGGGCGAGATCCTCTAGGCCATCATCGGTAGCATCTGATCTCGCCAAATTACGGGTTATACAAAAAATATTTTAAATAATTTGTACTTATATTGTTATATTTTATGTATTTTTTTATAAGAAAATTATATAAATATATGTATAATATAATTCATTATTATGTATAGGTATACTATATATTATAATAATTATAAATATTATTCATTTTATATGCATTTATAATTATAATTTTAAATTTTTTTATTTATAAAATTATATTTACTTTAACTTTTTCTTAAATTATTATCGTGGGCGAAGCCCGCCGGGGGCCGGGTACAGTCGCGCGAGGCTGTAGTGGCTGGCCGGTACAGTCGCGTGGTGTCGTAGGGGCAGGACGGGTACTGTTGCGATTGGCAGTAGGGGCAGAGCCCCGTGTCGGGCACTCGTGTGTGTGTGTGTGTGTGTGTCATAACTCAAGAGACAGCCTGCCATATGAATGCTCAACGAGAAAAATGACAACCACAATTTAAAGATTATCTAATCTCATAACAACAACAGAGAATAACTCAGCTGGCTAAAGCTAGAATAAACAACCTCTAACAGCCATGCATATTAACTCAGTCGGCCAAACAATATTAATTTCAAAAGACAACCAACAACTACTAATACGAAACTATAGAAATGATACTAAGGGAAGTAAGAACAGCATGCTACTTAAAAACAAAATCCTCACATCAACACAACCAAAGAAGCATACGTCTAAGACAAAACTCAAGCATCACATAGCAGTCGGTCATAGAATCGATAAAATAGACCAACACTACTTAAAAGCCCAAGGTAAATCAACCTAAAACTGGATCCAGATAGATTCCTTTGAGTAAAAATTACCTTATTCAGAAATCTGAAAATAAAAGAGACAAAAGATCAAAACATCAGCTGCCTCCTAGCAGGAAACACAACACCCAACAAGAAATATAACACTCAGCAGTAGAAGTACAACAGGGAAACACGCCTTTGCCAAAATAAATCCACCACACAACTCACAATTGGCTGAAAAGAACTTCTAGAAAGAAGACAAATCACAATCGGCCAAAGGAATTGACTAGTCTTGATTACAGTAAAGAAAATGAAATCTAAAACGTAGACTCTAATTACCTTGCAAATATTGTGTTTAAGCACAATCACCTTGCAAATATTGTTCAAAGTAGTAATAAAGAAACAAATAATATTTGGTATGCTTTGGGATTTGCAGGATTGTGTTTATGCACACTTGTACTCTAATTACAACACGCTTCTACATTCTCTCAGATGAGGTTGTTGATTCAGTATTAGAGCATGATCTGATATGCTATAATTCTAGCTAGGGCTCTCTTAAGTCTACCTTAAAATGAAGTACAACTTGCCTTTTTATCCTGCAACAAAGCAAAAAAAAGTCTTTTAATTATCTTGCATTGACATAGAAATCACGATGGTCGCTGTACGTTATTCTCTTACCTCTCGGTATTCGCCAATTGTGCTTGGAATCCATCTTTTCTCAGAGGCAGGAGAACCCCATTTAGAAGGCTAGTCCGCCTTATATTTAGATCTGAAGTATCCACCCACAACTCCTACAATAGGAATTTCCTCAGGATTCCTGCTTGAAGATCTTCTTGATGATGAATCCCTGGAAGTGTGTCAAATATACCACACGTCCAAAACTCCTGATATAGGAGTCTTGAAAAGATTCCTACAAACGGGCAGATTTGAAACAGAGTGGATGTATTTGCTCCTGTCTCCAACTACTAGATACCTTTCAGTATTAAAGCTTGATCCGGTAGAATTAAATTCCAGGGCTCTCTTAAGTCTAGTTTCGAATGGAATGCAGTACACGCTTACCCTTTTATCCTGCAACAAGTAAGAAAAAGTCTTTAAATTATCTTGCATTAACATAGAATTCATTATACTCGTTATACGTTCTTCTCTTACCTCTCGATATTCGACAGATGTGATTGGAATCCATCATTTCTCAGAAATAGAGTAACCCCATGAAGAAGGCGAGCCCACCTTAATTTTAGAACTCAAGTATCCACCCACAGCTCCTATAATAGGATTTTTCTTAGGATTCCTGCTTGAAGATCTTCTTGGTGATGAATCCCTAGAAGTGTGCCAAAAATACTCCACGTCCAAAACTCCTAATATAAGAGTCTTGATAAGATTCCATCTAATGGGCAGATTTGAAACAGAGTGTATGTATTTTCTCACGTATCTAACTACTAAATCTCATTCTGTATCAGCTTCACTAGTGGGTTCCCCACAACCACAGTCATTACCTTTATCAAAATTTATTTCATCTTCATCTGAGTTGTTCATCTCTTCATGCAAACATTCTTCATCGCCGCTCTCATAGATTTGATACCTACAATTTGGAAGGTAGACCACTGACATTAAAGCATCAGTTATCTCATTTTCTTCTTCTTTAGCTCCTTGATGCTGGTTTTTTCTTGAAAATAAAACAATTTCAAATGAAGAAAGTTCACTCTACTCTAATTTAAACATTTCTACAAAAAATTAAGACCATTGTAACTTAAATGAACTAGTAGGTAGAGAAAAGCACACCTTAGCTTTGGAATTAGATCTAATACGATGGAAGAACATGGGCTGGAAATATTGTCGTCATTCTCATGCAATGACTGCCAGAGGGCATATAAAAAGAAATTTTTGCTAGTAGATGAGAAGAGAAGAAAAAAAGATACGAGAATAAACATTTGGCTTACCTTAGCTAAAGACAATGATTTCTTCGGTTTTCTTCTTTCTTGATCATTAGATGTCTTGTAGCCCATATTGGGGAACAAAGAAGTCGGAACCCCCACCTCCAGTGACAGAACTAGAATTTTCTATAGCTAGGTCACACAAAGTTTAAACATAGAATTTGTTGGTAAAAATATTGCAAATTTTATACATTAACAATAGCTACGCAAGTGTGAACATAAATAGCTCGTACTCATGATGAACAATTAAGGCTCCATTTGGGGGGACTTATTTTCATCGATCAAGCAGTTACGACCGCATGAACCAGAGTCGGTGAAAATTTGCGGTCGTATCTGCTTGACCGGTGAAAATAAGCCTCCCAACGGAGCCTAAATCAGAAAAGCCCTAAAAGTAAAAATGTGATTCATAAGTATTTTATAATAATTCATTAGTAAATTATAACTCATGATACATCTTAAAAGGTTGTTCCAAATCCACAATATTTACTCAAAATCAAAATATAACATAATAATATTACAATAGAAGAATATAATATCAGTAATTGGGCAAAAGAAATAGTCTAACAATGTCAGCAAAAGGACAATAACATGGTTATAAAATGAGACATCAAAACAACAACGATAAACCAAAAATTAAACCTATCATATATTATAACAAAAAAACATCAGTAACACTAAGTTAGTATAACATGGCAACAATATTAATAGTGAGACTAGAGTACCTATTGTTAAAAGTAATATATTTTAGTTGGAAGTGATTTTCAAATAGATCATTAAAACTTCATATACACTTCAATTTGTACAAGATGTGATGTGATATTTATAATAGGAATGTTAAGTAGATTTCAAAGAAATAATAATTAAAAGCTATCAATAATATAATGAGATATTTGAAAAGAATTAAGGATTTAGATTGCTTATACATACTTAAAGAATCAATAATTAATAGGGTATAAACATTATGATCATTGTGAATATAAAGATTTTAAAAAGAGTACTTTAAGACATAAATTTATGCCCAATGAATTATTTCATTAAAACTAACACATTTACTATAAAGTAAAGTACGCTGCAAGTTATGAAGTCACATGCTAAGTATTTCTATCTCTAACGATTCATTTTTTTGTGATCTTCTCTAAGAATAACAAACATATCTATATAATTCTTGTTATTGTTATAGGTTAAGTTAAGGAGGATGAACGAATCTTCATTTCAACAGTACCAAATTAAATATTGTAAATCATATGACTAATAAAGAAAATAAAAACAAATTATAGGAAAAACCCCTAACAACCCATATATATAGGAAAAAACCTTAACAACCCATATATATATCTCTATCATATATAAAAAAATACTGCAGTCTGCGAATATCATGAGTTTAAAATTCCATAAGCCGTCAGATCATGACTTCATAATTCAACAATCGTCTAATCGAGCACAATAAAATCGCTCCCTCTCTCCACATTTTAGTAGGTATGCTAAACCTACTATTAAGGTGTCCTAAACCTATGTAAAATTACGATTTTGCCTATATAACTCTTTAAAATCAAGGACAAGAGGAATAACTTAACCCAAAGATCAAGGAGGCAACTGTGATAATGTTGAAACTGAAACTCGGTCTCAACGAGGAGTTCAGGCCCAAGGGTTAGCTTGCACCTACTTCTCCCGAACTAGCACTCCTGATCGGAAACTTGGAAACTAGGAACTGACCTTAGGCTACAACGTGGAGCTCCCATCACACACCCTGAAGATCTTAGAGCGCTTCCTCTCCCGAGCCAAAAGCTGAGCTGGGCACCTTAGAGGGCACTTGAAGCCAACCAAAATAACCTGAGGAGGGAGAATCCAAATGAACTGGATCTCCTCCAAAGGTATCCATAGGGTCTATTTATAGTTTTTCAAGTCTGGTCTGCCAATCGCGCAATCTCACCTTTTGGTTTTACTATACGCAGCTTAAAGCAGTCTGTCAGTAGTGAAACTTCATTATTCTGAAGGGCTATTAGTAGACCTAAATAGGTATCCTGGGGTGGGCGAGTGCCCGGTGAAGCTGCCCGAACCTGGAACTTTCCCTTATGGGTTGCACTCGCTTCAAGAGGGCTGCACTCGCCCCAGGGGGTCTGCACTCGCGCCACGGTGGTTGTACTCGCCTGAGGGAGCCTGGAACTCTCCCATGGGGGGATGCACTCGCCCCAGGGAGGTGTCTTCTTCTGCACTCATCCTAGGTGGGCGGGATCCTCAAGACCATCATCGGTCACATCTGATCTCGATAAATTACAGGTCATACAAAAAAAATTTAAATAATTTGTACTTGTATTGTTATATTTTATGTATTTTATAAAAAACTTATACAAATATATGTATAATATAATTTATTATTAGTATAAGTATACTATATATTATAATAATTATATATATTATTCATTATATATAAATTTATATTTATAATTATAATTTTTTATTTATAAAATTATATTTACTTTAACTTTTTCTTAAATTATTATCGTGGGCGAAGCCCGCCAGGGGCCGGGTACAATCGCGTGAGACAGTAGTGGCGGGCCGGGTACAGTCGCGTGGGGTCATAGTGGCGGGCCGGGTACTGTTGTCATTGGCAGTAGGGGCGAAGCCCCGTGTCGGACACTCGTGTGTGTGTGTGTGTGTGTGTGTGTGTGTGTGTGTGTGTGTGTGTCATAACTCAAGAGACAACATGTCTTATGAATTCTCAATAAGAAAAATGACAACCACAATTTAAAGATTATCCAATCTCATAACAACAACAGAGAACAACTCAGCTGGATAAAGCTAGAGTAAAAACCTCTAACAACCATGCAAATTAACTCAGCCGGCCAAACAATATTAATTCCAAAACACAACCAACAAATACTAATGCAAAACTATAGAAATGATACTAACGAAAGTAAGAACAACATGCTACTTAAAAACAAAATCCTCACAACAACACAACCAAAGAAGCAGACGTCTAAGACAAAACTTAAGCATCACATCACAGTCGGTCATAGAATCGATAAAATAGACCAAGGTAAATCAACCTAAAACTGGATCCAGATAGATTCCTTTGAGTAAAAATTACCTTATTCAGAAATCTGAAAATAAAAGAGACAAAAGATCAAAAAATCAACTACCTCCTAGCAGGAAACACAACACCCAACAAGAAATATAACACTCAGTAGTATAAGTACAACATGACAACACGCCTTTGCCAAAAGAAATCCACCACACAGCTCACAATCGGCTGAAAAGAACTTCTAGAAAAGAAGACAAATCACAATCGGCCAGAGGAATTGACTAGTCTTGATAACAATAAAGAAAATGAAATATAAAACGTAGGCGCTAATTACCATGCAAATATTGTGTTTAAGCACAATCACCTTGCAAATATTGTTCAAAGTAGTAATAGAAGAAACATAATATTTGGTATGCTTTGGGATTTGCAGGACTGTGTTTATGCACACGGGTACTCTAATTACAACACGCTTCTACATTCTCTTAGATGAGGTTGTTGATTCAGTATTAAGCATGATCTGATATGCTATAATTCTAGCTAGGGCTCTCTTAAGTCTACCTTAAAATGGAGTACAACTTGCCTTTTTATCCTGCAGCAAAGTAAGAAAAAATCTTTTAATTATCTTGCATTGACATAGAACTCATGATGCTCGCTATACGTTATTCTCTTACCTCTTGGTATTCTCCAGTTGTGCTTGGAATCCATCTTTTCTCAGAGACAGTGGAACCCCATTTAGAAGGCTAGTCCACTTATATTTAGATCTCAAGTATCCACCCACAACTCCTACAATAGGATTTTCCTCAGGATTCCTGCTTGAAGATCTTCTTGATGATGAATCCCTGGAAGTGTGTCAAATATACTCCACGTCCAAAACTCTTGATATAGGAGTCTTGAAAAGATTCCTACAAACTGGCAGATTTGAAACAAAGTGGATGTATTTGCTCCTATCTCCAACTACTAGATACCTTTCAGTATTAGAGCATGATCCGAAAAATCTAATTCCAGGGCTCTCTTAAGTCTAGTTTCAAATGGAGTGTAGTACACACTTACCCTTTTATCCTGCAACAAGTAAGGAAAAGTCTTTAAATTATCTTGCATTAACATAGAATTCATTATGCTCGTTATACGTTCTTCTCTTACCTCTTGATATTCGGCAGATGTGATTGGAATCCATCATTTCTCAGAAATAGAGTAGCCCCATGAAGAAGGCGAGTCCACTTTAAATTTAGAACTCAAGTATCCACCCACAACTCCTATAAAATGAATTTTCTTAGGATTCCTGCTTGAAGATCTTCTTGGTGATGAATCCCTAGAAGTGTGCCAAATATACTCCACGTCCAAAACTCCTAATATAAGAGTCTTGATAAGATTCCATCTAATGGGCAAATTTGAAACAGAGTGTATGTATTTTCTCACATATCTAACTACTAGATCTCATTCTGTATCAGCTTCACTAGTGGGTTCCCCACAACCACAATAATTACCTTTATCAAAATCTATTGCATCTTCATCTGAGTTTTTCCTCTCTTCATGCAAACATTCTTCATCGCTGCTCTCATAGATTTGATACCTACGATTTGGAGGGTAGACCACTGACATCAAAGCATCAGTTATCTCCTCGTTTTTTTTTCTTCAGTTATCACATTTTCTTCTTATTTAGCTCCTTGCTGCTGGTTTTTTTTTGAAAATTAAAAAATTTCAAATAAAGAAATTTCACTCTACTCTAATTTAAACATTTCTACAAAAAATTAAGACCATTGTAACTTAAATGAACTAGTAGGTAGAGAAAAAAAGCACACCTTAGCTTTGGAATTAGATCTAATATGATGGAAGAACATGAGCGAAAAATATTATCGTCATTCTCATGCAATGACTGGTAGAGGGCATACAAAAAGAAATTCCTGCTAGTAGAGGAGAAGAGAAGAAAGAAAGATACGAGAACAAAAATCTGGCTTACCTTAGCTACAGACAATGATTTCTTCGATTTTCTTCTTTCTTGATCATTAAATGTCTTGTATCCCATATTGGGGAACAAAGAAGTCAGGAACCCCCGCCTCTAGTGACAGAAGTAGGAATTTTCTATAGCTAGGTCACACAAATTTTGAACATAGAATTCCTTGGTAAAAATATTGTAAATTTTATACATCAACAATAGCTACGCAAGTGCGAACATAAATAGCTTGTGCGTATGATAAGCAATTAAGGCTCCGTTTGGGGGGGGGGGGACTTATTTTCATCGGTCAAGCAGTTATGACCGCATGAACCGGAGCCGGTTAAAATTTGCGGTCATATCTGCTTGACCGGTGAAAATAAGCCCCAAACGGAGCCTAAATCAGAAAAGCCCTCAAAGTAAAAAAGTGATTCATAAGTAATTTATAAAAATTCATTAGTAAATTATAACCCACGGTATGTAACACCCCTAGCCGATACAACATGACAGTGTCACGGCTCCGCTCTAGGCGACGCTACCGGGCTGCAGCCCAAGCACCCCAACCCCTCTCCATCAACAGGCGGGTTGTTGGTGTTCACAGCCTCCCTTTGATGAGCGAACTCGACAGTTAAGCTGGGTCATGCAGGGACTTCCCAGGAGGTCACCCATTCCAGTACTACTCTCGCCCAAGCACGCTTAACTACGGAGTTCCTTCACTTCTCATCACCAATTGAGCTGCAGCTCAGTTGGTTATGAGAAGTGAAGGAACTCCGTAGTTAAGCGTGTTTGGGCGAGAGTAGTACTGAGATGAGTGATCTCCTGGGAAGTCCCTGTACGGCCCAGCTTAGCTGTCGAGTTCGCTCATCAAAGGGAGGTTGTGGCCACCAACAACCCACCAATGGGCTGGAGAGGGGTTGTGGTGCTTGGGCTGCAGCCCGGTAGCGTCACCTAGAGCGGAGCCGTGACATTGCCATGTTGGATCGGCTAGGGATGTTACACGGTACATCTTAAAAGGTTGTTCCAAATCCACAATATTTAGTCAAAATCAAAATATAACATAATAATATTACAATAGGAGAATATAATATCTGTAAATGGGCAAAAGATAGAGTCTAATAATGTCAGTAAAAGGACAATAACATGGTTATAAAATGAGACATCAAAACAACAACGATAAACCAAAAATTAAACCCATCATTTATTATAACCAGAAAACATCAGTAACACTAAGTTAGCATAAAATGGCAACAATATTAATAGTGAGACTAGAGTACCTATTGTTAAAAGTAATATATCTTAGTTGGAAGTGATTTTCAAATAGCTCATTAAAACTTCATGTACACTTCAATTTGTACAAGATGTGATGTGACATTTATAATAGGAATGTTAGCAGGTAGATTTCAAAGAAATAATAATTAAAAGTTATCAAGAATATAATGAGATATTTGTAATGAATTAAGGATTTAGATTACTTGCATATACTTAAAGAATTAATAATTAATAAGGTATAAACATTATGATCATTCTGATCGAATATAAAGATTTTAAAAAGAGTACTTTAAGACATAAATTTATGCTCAATGAATTATTTCATTAAAACTAACACATTTACTATAAAGTAAAGTACACTGCAAGTTATGAAGTCACATGCTAAATATTTCTATCTCTAACGATTCATTTTTTGCGATCTTCTCTAAGAATAACAAACATGTCTATATAATTCTTGTTATTGTTATAGGCTATATTAAGGAGGATAAACGAATCTTCATTTCAACAGTACCAAAATAAATATTGTAAATCATATGACTAATAAAGAAATAAAAAATAAATTATATGAAAAAATCCTAACAACCTATATATATATATATATATATATATATATATATATATATATATATATATATATCATACCCCAAGAGACAGTCGACCTGATGAATACCACAACAAGAAAAATGATGGCCACAATTTGAAGATTATCCAATCTCATAACAGCAACCGAGAACAACTCAGTCGGCTAAAGCTAGAATCAACAACCTCTAACAGTCATGCATAGTAACTCAGCCGGCCAAATAATATTAATTCTAAAAGACAACCAACCACTACTAATACAAGAATACAGAAATGGTACTAAGTAAGAATAATAGATTACTTAAAAATAAAATCCTTAAATCAACACAACCAAAGAAGCAGCCAGCTAAGCCAAAACTCGAGCATCACATAGCAGCAACCCATATAATCAAAAAAAAAACATGCCAACACTACTTAAAAGCCCAAGGTAAATCAACCTAAAGCTTGAAGCAAATAGATTTCTGAGTAAAAATTACCTTATTCAAAAATCTGAAAAATAAAAGAGGAGGCATATTTAGGCTTTGATGTATTGGGCCTAAGCCCTTCTCTCTTTTAGATATTTTAGCTTTTGTATGAACATATTATATATAGTGTGATGTGGATGTTTCCTCATTATATGCATTTCCTACTTACTTATGTGACAACTAACCCGTGAGTTGGTGTCATCACAAGACGAAAGTTCTAGGCGGTAAGAATCCACTCGGGTCAGTGATAGTGGACCCGGGGAATGTTCGGAAAAGGGTCTTACAAACTGGTTTCGATCCTAAGACCTGTGGGTTTTGAGCCCACCACGCTTCTGATCTCTTATCAGTCGAATGTGCGCGTCTGTATCCTCAATGTAGTCCGATCTCAAAGCCCTTGGGTCCTCATCTTAAACTCAAAAACAATGGCATCTGAACACTTCCTTTCGTACAAAAGCCTCATAAGGCGTGATGCCTATACTAGCCTGATGACTGTTGTTGTAGGAAAACTCTATAAGTGGCAACAATCTCTCCCAAGGCTCCCCTTTATCCAATATGCAAAGCCGTAGAAGATCCTCCATGGTCCGGTTGGTGCGCTCTGTCTGGTCGTAGATCAAAGGGTGAAGGGCGGTGTTGAAAGTCAACCGTGATCCCAAGTAGGATTGGACCGCCCTCAATTCCTTAGAAGTGAAGTGATTGATATTCCACAATAACTCTTATTCCTTACAATAGAGTTATTGATATTCCACAGTTAAATACAACAACATTCAAGTCTTTATACCACTATAGTGGGGTCGACTATATTGATCCTTTTTCGCCAGTGCCCTATCTTTTGTCATAATCTCACTAATGCCTAAGTACATCATGTATTTCTTTATATTTTTCATTCCAATTTCCAAATCTTTATTGGTTTACCCCTCCCTCGTTTAACATGTCTAGTGACTAAAATCTCACAACACCTAACGTGTGCTTCTAATGGTATCCTATGTACGTGTCCACAAGTTAAATGACTGTCAAAAATTATAATAAAATTACCGGAAGTGTAAATTGACCTAATATAGCATGTATGAAGAAAATTATAATTTTCCTAAGTAATTTGGTTACTTTTATTCCATTAACTTACTTTTGTAATATATTTAAAAATTAATTAGATTCCTAGGTTTTTTGAGTCCTAATATTTCATATATGATACTTTTCAACCCAATATGTGCATGTACAAAATATCATTGACATAAAACCAACAATTTAGAGAAATTCACATAATACACATTTTGTGCTATATGCATACAAAATCCCTTTACTGCATCTTCTTACAAAATGGAATATCTCCACATGAAGAGATCCAAATAATCTCAAATTTTTACCAGAGCCTTATGATACCCTAGTCTACATAACACCCAAGATTTGGGTCAATTTGACTTGGTCTAGCCACTTAAATTTCATATTTATGATAAATCATATTTTGTACAAAACTATAGAAATAGTTTACCCAAAAATTTGATTTTTGAGCAGGGTGTGTCCAGGGTATATACATGTATGACGAAAACATTAGGCCCATATAACGAACTATGTGAGATAAATTCACATTTTGGTGACTACCCCTCTCTTAGAACACTTCTCAGTAAAGTAAAGATTTTGAGGGCTATATGACACCCAGAAAAATCACCAACCTAATCTGGAAAGCTAAGGTCAAGGGCTACACATTCATTTTTTGCATTTTGTCTAAAACCACGCATAGAGGCCTATATTTAAGCTTAAGTTGACTACATAAGTGTGACACATTAAATCAAACTATAAGGTTAATATTACCATCATTTCTGCACACATCTTGATGCAGGAAATTGACAGAATTCACGTGTCTTCAACCTTCAGCCAAGAGACGAGATTTCTCCGACCTGGAGCACTTCAAACCTCAATTTCTCGGTCGCCCTCTTAACTCCACGGCTGTCCAACACCACCACCACCACCACCACCTCCGTTGAGGTGGTGAACATCGTTTGGCTGCGGTTTGGCCGTCGTAAAACCCCTCTCTGACAAACCCGAACATGCTCAAAAACTCCAGAATTGCTCCCAGATCTCACATGGATTTAAGCTCACTTGAGCTTGATTTTTCAACTTAAGGATCTAGGAGGTAGCATTGGAGGAGTGGGGAGGAAACGTAACCCGATCGGGCCTCAACGACGGGTGTGGCGGTGGTTGGCCATGAAATTTTCTTCCTCCGATGAGCTTGCCTGATCCCTTGATTTTTCACCAAATGTAGCAATGTAAGAGTCGATTTCAACTCCTCTCCTCCTTTTGAAGGTGATGGAAGGGTCAATTTGAGGTGGGGGAGGCTTAATGGTGGAATGCTATTAATGGGAGTTTCGGCCAATGATGAAACTCCTTGAATTCTCCATCAATTGGCAGGGAAAAGGCTGGAAAAAATCTTAGAATTCAATGAGAAGATGAATGAGTGCATTTGGAAGATGAATTGGTTGCCTATTAACATTCTATCCATGAATGCCCCATTGAATTCCTCTCAAAAATTGGGGAAAACCTTAAATCCTCCAAACCATGTCACCATCTCAAGAAATTGGCCAGCATGGGTGGTAAATATGATCGTGGGCTATAAGGTGGGTTGCTCATGTAGGCCTTAGCCCATGGAAATTAATAAAATTTCATACTTTCTATTTTAGGCCTAATTTGACAAGAGTTGACTTTAGTCAAATCTGATGAATTGGTTGACCCATTTATAGGACATTTGATCCATTTGGTTCCTAATGATGTTAGAAAGCTATGAGTGAGATCAATTTGACTAACTGAAGACCAATTGAACCTTGATTTGGTTGAATTGAGCTATGTTAACCAAAAGTTGACTTTGGGCAATTCCATGAAATTGGGTGAAACTAATGTGTGATCATTGATCTAATGAAGTCCCTTAGGGGTTATAAGGGCATGAGTATGGTCAATTTGAAGTTTTGGGCGTCAATTGAGCCATGTGGTGTTGAATAGGTCGAAATTGACCTAAGTTGCCTTTGGTCAAATTGACCAATTAAGTTGACCAATTCATGGGGCCTATGTTCAATGGGTCTCCCTTAGTGTAGACATAGTGATTAGGTCAATTTGTTCTTGTGATTTCAATTTGGGGAAATTTGACCTATGTTGACTTGTGCTCTCTTATGAGCTGTATGTGAGTTCTCCTTAGCTCCATGAGACCTATGGTCATCTTTTTGTCCGAATTCACATGAGTCACCACATGTCCTATCCTAACATACATTAGTGCCTAGTAGGAATAAGGATGTTACAAATCCTAATAAACAAAAAAAATAATTTTGTCCCCGAAATTTAAGTTTAAGTCTACGAGGTTCTACACAGAATAAAATAAAGTAGGTGGCTTCGCCTCTATCACTTTTCAATTTTTTAATAAAATTTTTCATCTTGATGCATATATTATCATGCATGTCAAGTTAACTTTAATAAAAATGATGAATTTAATGATAACTCATAGAAAATACCGCTAACATGCTTGATGGCAACAATTCTTGAAAAGATCGCTAACATGTCAATAATAGTCTATTATATTAGGTCTAGGAACTCCACTAAAAACTTTTTTGATTTTACAAATTCTCATCATTATTTTTTATTTGAGAATACAATATAATTATATAAATGAGCATGTATTTTTTTTTCTTGAAATATATTATTGATGAGGTTCCCATGAGTGGGTTCGGTTGAACCAGACATAAGTCACTTAGGCACAACTTCGATAGCCGACCGTGCTCATGCGCATTCCAACGCGCGCGTCAGCATCCCACAAAAACCATTGCACGACCACCAATCCGCGCAATCACACCCCCACTAACGCATGGATTTTGGTCGTGCACGAATATGAGCGCGGCCTCGCCTGATCGCGCACAGGCCTGCGCTAAACCTGGGGCCGCGTGCACATGAACACAGTTAGGGACCGCACACACCTACATGTGATCCCACGCTACGCGTGCAAGTGCGCGACATCTGGACGGGCACACTGCACGATCTCTCCCTAAAAGGCGAGCGACCTCCGGCTGCCCTCCCCTAGCCATCTGGATTTGGTGACCTCATGGCTGTCTAGAGCTAGGAGGCCCCTTCTTCTACAAAGGGCGAGCAACCGCCCCGTCCTCTGGCCGCCTAGATCCGGGCAGTGGCCCCTTTTGCTGTAGAAGGCTGGCGGCCCCGGGCCGCCCTGCCCAAATCGGGTGGCCTCCGGTCTACCCAGATTCGGACGACACTTTTGTCTTGGAGGGCAGTCGGCCCTCAGGCCCCAGATCTGGGCGGCACTTCCGTCGTAAAAGGGTGGGCGACCTCCTGGCCCACAGATCCGGGCAGGCTATTTTTGTCGTGGAGGACAGCCGACCCTCAGGCCCTTCGGTCTACTGGATCTGGTGGCCTTCTAGCCGCCTAGATCTGGGAACCCCTTCCACCGCAAAAGGGCGAGCGGCCCATGGCTGCCTGGATTCGGCGGCCCCTTGGCTGGCCAAGTCCCCCCCCCCCCCCCCCCCCCGACCGCCTAGCCTTCCGCTAACGCCCGACCTAGATCCCTCCACCGGTCGGCCCTTGCCGACCGGGTCTCACGTAACCACCCACAACCTCCATGCAATCCCCTCCATCCATCTCGCATAACCACCCTGTAACTACCCATAGTTGAGGGTGCATGTAGCCAAAGGTAATGAACAGTCTGTGTTTAATTAAATTAATAAAATACTGTGCGCATAATACGTTATAAGATCGGCTTGCAATTAGTAATTAAGTGGTTATGATATATGAATAATCAGATAACCACTGTAACTACCTCTGAGACCTATAAATAGAACCACAGGCCCTCCATCATTTCCATCTTCGGCTCCCCAGATCTTCTCCTATACTCTCCCCTCTCTCCACTTCTCCTCTTCTCTCTTTACTTCTTCTTTTTCCTCCTTGCGGGCCCCTGCGCTCTTCCCCCTTGCGCTCTTCCACGCGTAGCGCTTCCTTGAGCGTCGTATCCTTGTGCACGGCCGCGAGCTCCATTCCAAGTGCGCAGCCGCGCGTTTCGTTCCAAATGCGCCGTCGCGCGCTCCTTTACTTGTGTATCGTCGTGCGCGCCACTCTCAAAACCACTCCAAGCATGTTGTAGTGTGCTCCTCGATCTCCAAGCGCCCCGACATGCGCTCCGCTCTCAAGACCACTCCAAGCGCGCCACCGTGCACTTCGCTCTCAAGACCGATCCAAGCACTCCGCGGTACTCTCTTCTCTCAAGACTGCTCCTAGCATGCCACTGCGCTCCGTTCTCAAGACCACAACAAACGATTAACACTGCTCAAAATGTCGATCATGCCCTCATTTTTATATTTTAATGACTTTGTTGAAACCGGAAAAATCGGTCTCATGTGGAGTTCGACCCTTGGGGAAGGGGTGACCGCGCACCTACTACCCTCAAGCGAACGATCTAGGCACAAGACTAGGAACACGAGGGACAGACCCAAGGTCTCAGCGTGGAGGACCCGCCGCATACCCGGAAGACTAACTAACTCTTCCCCTCCCCAGCAAGGGCTGAGCTAAGGCACCTTCGGAGGGCTCTCTTGGCCGACCGGAACATCCAAGGAGGATCTCGAGATCCACTCCCAAACTAGAGGTGCCACCTCGGGTCTATACAAAATGCTCCCCGCCTGTCTTACTATTGGCGCCAAACCGCCCAGCAGCCCTACTCTACGCAGCCCCAATTGGGCCGCCAATAGCGAAACTCCGCTACTCTGAAAGGATGGCAACGGGCCATCAGGGGTTTCCCGGCATCTATACCTCGGGGCCCACATGGGCGGAGCGGTTCACGAACACGCCGCTCGCCTAAGACAGGAGTAAACCGCATATCCACAGAGCATCACAGATATTAAAAAATATTACAGGAATATAAATTCCATACTCGGCTCGCAGGCCGAAAATATAAACAAAAGGCCTTCGAGGGCCAGCACAAGTTTGGGCTTAAGCCCGCTACTCCCCGCCTGGTACTGCAACACCTGTACGCCAACGTCTCGACGAGCGGCGGCCAACTAGTCATCGGTCGGCTAACGGAAGCGGACCAAACATATTGCGCACACCCCCTTTTTGGGGCTTGTGGCGCGCATTCCCTGCAAGCGGCTAAATAAACAACTTCCTCGGAGTCTTCTCGGGAACCCCAGAACATCACCAATCCGGCTCACACGTCCGGATGGGCTTCACACAGCATGCCTAAACCCGTACTCACGCTTCCGGGTACTAATGCAATTAACTGCGGGGACGTACACGTCAACCCGTCGGGGAGCTCCCTTCCCCCCACCCGTTGGTGGAGAGGGGCTTCCGTGCAAACATGTAAACTGAGGGCTTCATATGCCCAAGTTGAAACATCGTTACCCTTGTCGCGTGCTTGGCGGCGGGGGCGGGAGAGGAGCTCCGAGTCGATCCTACTGCATGCGGCCGCGTCGGCGTTCGACCTCCACTCCAGGCCGAGCCTCGCTCCAGGCCGAGCCTCGCTCCAGGCCGAGCCTCGCTCCAGGCCGAGCCTCGCTCCAGGCCGAGCTTGCCGCCGGGAGAAGGGGAGGTCGAGGTGTGCTGCTCCAGGTCGGGAAAAAGGTCGTGGGGCCGGGTGCGCTGCCTTGCCGACGACGAGTGAGAGGGAATGAGGAAAGGGCGGCGGCGGCTGCCGTGCTTGGCCGAGGGCGAGAGAAGGAGGGGCGGCGGCGGCGTTTGCTGCTCCAGGCCTAGGATGAGAGAGTGAGGGGCGGGGGCGGCGCTACTTTGCCGGCGACGGGAGCGGGAAATGGGGGGGAACGGCGGTGGCGGCCTGCTTGGCCGAGGGTGAGAGAAGGAGGGGCGGCGGCGGCGTTGCTGCTCCAGGACGAGGATGAGAGAGTGAGGGCGGCGGCGGCGCTACTTTGCCGGCGACGGGAGCGGGAAATGGGGGGGAACGGCGGTGGCGGCCTGCTTGGCCGAGGGTGAGAGAGGGAGGGGCGGCGGCGGCGTTGCTGCTCCAGGACGAGGATGAGAGAGTGAGGGGCGGCGGCGGCGCTACTTTGCCGGCGACGGGAGCGGGAAATGGGGGGGAACGGCGGTGGCGGCCTGCTTGGCCGAGGGTGAGAGAGGGAGGCGCGGGCGGCTGCTACTCCAGGCCGACGGGAGAGAGAGAGGGAGGAGCGGCTCGGGTTGCCGCTGGAGGCGGCGGCTGGGCTCCGGATCCGGGCTAGGGCTTCCCCGATTTCTCCCTGCATCTCTTTTTCTCCTCCTCTTTTTTTGTCCCCGAGCCCCCTTCTTTGCCTTTTTATTTCTTTTTCCTTTCTTCTCTCCCCTGCCCTCCCCCACCCCAGCCTACTTCTCTTTTTCTTTTTTATTTATTTCCTTTTTTGTATGCCCAGCCTTATCCCGCTTTTTTCCTGTGTCCCCACCCCCACTTTTGCTGGCCTCCTCTCTTTTACTTTACATCCCATATCTCATATATTATATAATATATATATATATTATAATATAATAATATATATATTATATAATATTATATTTACACATATATATATATACATATATATAAATACTAAGCACGCGCACCTAAATCCTCCGCACGCACGCACGAGGACCCGCACGGTGTCGCACCAACTCGTCGCCCACAACATGGCCCTAGGCTGATATTTGGGGAGGGTCCCACTCGCCCGGCTACGGGGTTGTACACAATCCCCGCTCTTTTCGAGCTTGACACAAGCTCGGAAAGAATCATCCAACCCAACGTATCCGGCGAGTGGGAGCCGACCCAAAAAAAAATTTTCGAGGGAAGCTGAAATCTGCACTTGGAGCCTCACTCTCCACGACCTTTCTGATCTTTTGAATCGCTCGATACCCTTTGGCTCACTGCGTTCGAATTGCCCTTATACCATTACTTACAACAAGTACATCATTTCTTGCCATATCGTGAAACAACAAAGCCGTATATCTTGTATCTCATTGTGCACGCGGAGTTAGTCCTTTCCCCCCAGGTGTGCCTACACCCCTGCCAGCTAATGAGAGCCTGACAGCGAGTCCACCCGGGGCCGAGCAGCACTCGGGGTCCCTTACCCCCCAGGTGTGCCTTCAGCTCCGCCAGCTAGTGGGAGCCTGACAGCGAGTCTACCCGGGGCCGAGCATCACTCGGGGTCCTGCGAAAAACTCTCCAAGAACCAACCCTTTCCCCTCAGGTGTGCCTACAGCCCTGC
Organism: Platanthera guangdongensis; assembly: GCA_039583875.1. Taxonomy (NCBI): domain Eukaryota; kingdom Viridiplantae; phylum Streptophyta; class Magnoliopsida; order Asparagales; family Orchidaceae; genus Platanthera; species Platanthera guangdongensis. The sequence goes on from CM077164.1 coordinate 3,460,667, forward strand.
CAGCTAATGAGAGCCTGACAGCGATTCTACCCGGGGTCCACTACTACCGCCGTCGAGTGACTTCCGGCCCTGCCAGCTAGGTGAGAGCCTGACAGCGGGATCTGCTCGAGGCCCACGGATGACACCGAGTGACTTCCGGCCCTGCCAGCTAGGTGAGAGCCTGACAGCGGGATCTGCTCGGGGTCCAAAACAACCGCCATCGAGTGACTTCCGGCCCTGCCAGCTAGGTGAGAGCCTGACAGCGGGATCTTCTCGAGGCCCACGGATGACACCGAGTGACTTCCGGCCCTGCCAGCTAGGTGAGAGCCTGACAGCGGGATCTGCTCGGGGTCCAAAACTACCGCCATCGAGTGACTTCCGGCCCTGCCAGCTAGGTGAGAGCCTGACAGCGGGATCTTCTCGAGGCCCGCGGATGACACCGAGTGACTTCCGGCCCTGCCAGCTAGGTGAGAGCCTGACAGCGGGATCTGCTCGGGGTCCAAAAACTACCGCCATCGAGTGACTTCCGGCCCTGCCAGCTAGGTGAGAGCCTGACAGCGGGATCTTCTCGAGGCCCACGGATGACACCGAGTGACTTCCGGCCCTGCCAGCTAGGTGAGAGCCTGACAGCGGGATCTGCTCGGGGTCCAAAACTACCGCCATCGAGTGACTTCCGACCCTGCCAGCTAGGTGAGAGCCTGACAGCGGGATCTGCTCGAGGCCCACGGGTGACACGAGTGACTTCCGGCCCTGCCAGCTAGGTGAGAGCCTGGCAGCGGGATCTGCTCGGGGTCCAAAACAACCGCCATCGAGTGACTTCCGGCCCTGCCAGCTAGGTGAGAGCCTGACAGCGGGATCTGCTCGAGGCCCACGGATGACACCGAGTGACGTCCGGCCCTGCCAGCTAGGTGAGAGCCTGACAGCGGGATCTTCTCGAGGCCCACGGATGACACCGAGTGACTTCCGGCCCTGCCAGCTAGGTGAGAGCCTGACAGCGGGATCTGCTCGGGGTCCAAAACTACCGCCATCGAGTGACTTCCGGCCCTGCCAGCTAGGTGAGAGCCTGACAGCGGGATCTTCTCGAGGCCCACGGATGACACCGAGTGACTTCCGGCCCTGCCAGCTAGGTGAGAGCCTGACAGCGGGATCTGCTCGGGGTCCAAACTACCGCCATCGAGTGACTTCCGACCCTGCCAGCTAGGTGAGAGCCTGACAGCGGGATCTGCTCGAGGCCCACGGGTGACACCGAGTGACTTCCGGCCCTGCCAGCTAGGTGAGAGCCTGGCAGCGGGATCTGCTCGGGGTCCAAAACAACCGCCATCGAGTGACTTCGGCCCTGCCAGCTAGGTGAGAGCCTGACAGCGGGATCTGCTCGAGGCCCACGGATGACACCGAGTGACGTCCGGCCCTGCCAGCTAGGTGAGAGCCTGACAGCGGGATCTGCTCGGGGTCCAAAACTACTCGACTTGACTTCGCTCGAGATGGAGACATCTTATCTACTTAAGAGGTGCTGGAGAGTTAATTGCACCGATGCTTTTACAAACGGAGGATGCATTCTATTCCTAAGAGAGATGATCTGGAGGTCGTCAAATCGGGAAGCTGGCGTCCGAGTCTGTTCCTAATAATTCCTCCAATCGGACGAGAGATGCAATCGGGGAGACATAGGCCGACGTGCAAGGGGGGAGCTGATCTCGGCCGTCAGTGCAGAGGCTCGGTCTTACAATAGCGCTTAGAGTCCCGAGGCATCGTCCCATCATCCGAACTGGGCTATTTAGAAGGAACAGGTTGGACGTTTCGTATCCTGATCTAATGACAAAGATCACTTTCCGCCACGTCACATGTGATTGCTTGGAGAGATCGGCCCTTTATCAAATCTGGGAGGTTAGCGTCTAGGCTCGTTCCTGATAATTCCTCTAGTCGGAGGAGAGGTGCGATCGGGAGGACATAGGCCGGCGTGCAAGGGGGGAGCTGATCTCGGCCGTCAGTGCAGAGGCTCGGTCTTACAATAGCGCTTAAAGTCCCGCGGCACCGTCCCATCGTCCGAACTAGGCTATTTAAAAGGAACGGGTTGGACGCTTGGCTTCCGGAGTCGATCGCGAGGCTAACCCTTGAAGCCCTCAGAAGCTCGAGGCGAATTGGTAGTAAAGAGAAAACTTGACCGCTACTGAATTACAAGGAAGAGATAACATATTACCGCTAGGGAGGGAACCCTTTCAGGTCACCCCGGCTCATAATACCTCTCGGCTGCTCTCTTACTCGATCTTGAAGATGAGAACCTCCAGGTTTCTTGTCGATGTAATAAGTGGGGACACACGGGTTTTCACAGGTAGAAGCGTTTCAAACAGGTGCAAATCTTACTCCAAATGCTATGGGATTCAAACAAAAGTTATGGGAGGGGACAACTCTGAGTATGAGGACCTTACACACAAAGTGTCAACGCATGACCGTGGTTGTCACCTGGTTCCACTTCTATAGCCATGATGTTCGCCTGAGTTCTTCTGTGCTGGTCACTCTCCACGCTCACCGCACCAAAATGTTGAAACCGGAAAATCGGTCTCATGTGGAGTTCGACCCTTGGGGAAGGGGTGACCGCGCACCTACTACCCTCAAGCGAACGATCTAGGCACAAGACTAGGAACACGAGGGACAGACCCAAGGTCTCAGCGTGGAGGACCCGCCGCATACCCGGAAGACTAACTAACTCTTCCCTCCCCAGCCAAGGGCTGAGCTAAGGCACCTTCGGAGGGCTCTCTTGGCCGACCGGAACATCCAAGGAGGATCTCGAGATCCACTCCCAAACTAGAGGTGCCACCTCGGGTCTATACAAAATGCTCCCCGCCTGTCTTACTATTGGCGCCAAACCGCCCAGCAGCCCTACTCTACGCAGCCCCAATTGGGCCGCCAATAGCGAAACTCCGCTACTCTGAAAGGATGGCAACGGGCCATCAGGGGCTTCCGGCATCTATACCTCGGGGCCCACATGGGCGGAGCGGTTCACGAACACGCCGCTCGCCTAAGACAGGAGTAAACCGCATATCCACAGAGCATCACAGATATTAAAAAATATTACAGGAATATAAATTCCATACTCGGCTCGCAGGCCGAAAATATAAACAAAAGGCCTTCGAGGGCCAGCACAAGTTTGGGCTTAAGCCCGCTACTCCCCGCCTGGTACTGCAACACCTGTACGCCAACGTCTCGACGAGCGGCGGCCAACTAGTCATCGGTCGGCTAACGGAAGCGGACCAAACATATTGCGCACACCCCCTTTTTGGGGCTTGTGGCGCGCATTCCCTGCAAGCGGCTAAATAAACAACTTCCTCGGAGTCTTCTCCGGGAACCCCAGAACATCACCAATCCGGCTCACACGTCCGGATGGGCTTCACACAACATGCCTAAACCCGTACTCACGCTTCCGGGTACTAATGCAATTAACTGCGGGGACGTACACGTCAACCCGTCGGGGAGCTCCCTTCCCCCCACCCGTTGGTGGAGAGGGGCTTCCGTGCAAACATGTAAACTGAGGGCTTCATATGCCCAAGTTGAAACATCGTTACCCTTGTCGCGTGCTTGGCGGCGGGGGCGGGAGAGGAGCTCCGAGTCGATCCTACTGCATGCGGCCGCGTCGGCGTTCGACCTCCACTCCAGGCCGAGCCTCGCTCCAGGCCGAGCCTCGCTCCAGGCCGAGCCTCGCTCCAGGCCGAGCCTCGCTCCAGGCCGAGCTTGCCGCCGGGAGAAGGGGAGGTCGAGGTGTGCTGCTCCAGGTCGGGAAAAAGGTCGTGGGGCCGGGTGCGCTGCCTTGCCGACGACGAGTGAGAGGGAATGAGGAAAGGGCGGCGGCGGCTGCCGTGCTTGGCCGAGGGCGAGAGAAGGAGGGGCGGCGGCGGCGTTTGCTGCTCCAGGCCTAGGATGAGAGAGTGAGGGGCGGGGGCGGCGCTACTTTGCCGGCGACGGGAGCGGGAAATGGGGGGGAACGGCGGTGGCGGCCTGCTTGGCCGAGGGTGAGAGAAGGAGGGGCGGCGGCGGCGTTGCTGCTCCAGGACGAGGATGAGAGAGTGAGGGGCGGCGGCGGCGCTACTTTGCCGGCGACGGGAGCGGAAATGGGGGGGAACGGCGGTGGCGGCCTGCTTGGCCGAGGGTGAGAGAGGGAGGGGCGGCGGCGGCGTTGTTGCTGCTCCAGGACGAGGATGAGAGAGTGAGGGGCGGCGGCGGCGCTACTTTGCCGGCGACGGGAGCGGGAAATGGGGGGGAACGGCGGTGGCGGCCTGCTTGGCCGAGGGTGAGAGAGGGGGGCGGGCGGGCGGCTGCTACTCCAGGCCGACGGGAGAGAGAGAGGGAGGAGCGGCTCGGGTTGCCGCTGGAGGCGGCGGCTGGGCTCCGGATCCGGGCTAGGGCTTCCCCGATTTCTCCCTGCATCTCTTTTCTCCTCCTCTTTTTTTTGTCCCCGAGCCCCCTTCTTTGCCTTTTTATTTCTTTTTCCTTTCTTCTCTCCCCTGCCCTCCCCCACCCCAGCCTACTTCTCTTTTTCTTTTTTATTTATTTCCTTTTTTTGTATGCCCAGCCTTATCCCGCTTTTTTCCTGTGTCCCCCACCCCCACTTTTGCTGGCCTCCTCTCTTTTACTTTACATCCCATATCTCATATATTATATAATATATATATATATTATAATATAATAATATATATATTATATAATATTATATTTACACATATATATATATACATATATAAAATACTAAGCACGCGCACCTAAATCCTCCGCACGCACGCACGAGGACCCGCACGGTGTCGCACCAACTCGTCGCCCACAACATGGCCCTAGGCTGATATTTGGGGAGGGTCCCACTCGCCGGCTACGGGGTTGTACAGACTTGACATATATTATAATATATTTCAAAAAAAAACTAAAATAAAGTGTTCATTCAAGTAATTACATTATCCTAAAATTAAAAGTAATAATTAAAATCCATTAAAATTCAAAAAAAAAACATTAATAGAGCTCTTATACCTACTATAGTAGGATGCCATTTGGCATGTCATCAATCTATTCGAGGAAGTTTATCATTAGGAATATCAGCAGTATTGTCGAGGAGCTACTATTAAGCCAATTAATTTCATTAAAATTGATTAATTAATAGTATATTTATTTTAAGTTTCATTAAATAATTGTAGTGGCTGATCCCCGAACTTATCACAGCCAAGGTGCTGTCGGGATTTGTCGTAGGGGCGAAGCTCCACGTCTGTCACTCGTGTATATATATTCTATAAACGAAAACATATTTTGTCATATTGAGGCGAAAGAGTTATGCCAAAAAACAAAACTCGGGCGTAGAATCAGAGAAAACATGATTCTAAATAGACAGTTCTCCCAAAAACTCCTCCCTCGTTCCCGCGAAATGTCTGACACCCTGCTTCGCCAAAAAATAACTCACCACTTGTCAAAGTTACGGCGGCCTGACCAGAGCGAACCGGCGAGTTTCCCGGAGGTTGTCCGCTACCGGCGACTGAGCATACCCCTTTAGCAAGCCTGTTTTTTTATATACTTTTTATTATTTTTTATTTCATTCTATATATTAAATGAACAGAATATATTAACTTACACTAATTTTAAAATTAAACTATATTAGAAGCAAGATAATAATAATTAAAAAATTGTATTATAAAAAAATATTAATTTTAAATAATAATAAAAAAGTTAAAAACTAATATAAATAATAAGAATCGTCGGGGGCGGGAAAAGCACACCGTCGCCTGCTGGGTATTATCGCGCGAGACACTGGGGGCTCCACATACACTGTAACTCTCACATACACACAAGATTGACAGCCACGGGCCTTTGGCCTAGGGGGGCATTCAGTGGGGGAGCGACATTTGTCGTGGGGGCGATATTTGTCGTGGGGGCGACATTTGTTGTGGCCGGCGACATTTGTCGTGGGGACGATATTTGCCGGGGGGGGGGCTTCGTGTACACACCCCCATGACTTTTGATAGCATAGTTTTTGACTAAAACTCTTGTGCACTGTGATGAAACTCCTCTTGATAAATAACATACAATTGGTCATGTCTGAAGACATAATGTGGAAGATAGATTCCAACATTTCTAATTGTTTTGCCGGAACTTGTTAATTATTAATGTGAAACTCAATCTGATAGAAAAATTATTTCGTTGTTAGTTCGAACAACATATTGTAATCTCCCGCGCTTTAAAGCGATAGCCGTGAAATAAAAACTCTAAAATCCTCGAAATGTCCTACCAATATAATTGTTTCAATAATATTTCTTTCAAATCTACTACATATTAATTAGTTTTGTGTGATTGCATAGTCTAATTTTTGAATCTATATTTCAGAGAAGCATAATTGGACAGACACACTTCAATGTTAGTTTGTGTGTTAGTAGATTATTAGGATTGATAGAGTTTAAAAATTTTGGAAGTTATAAGTTATGGTTATCAACTGAGACAAAGTCCAAATAGTTAGTAAGTTGTGACATCTCCCAAACACATGTCTATATTTTTTTTTAACTTGTAAACATTTTCATTTAATGAAATTATTAGAGCTCTTATCTTAATATACTCAACATACTGCTGACATCATAAATTTGCATATTTGAAAAAGAAAAATTTATTAATTCATCAATTGATTGTTTTTCTTCTTAAAACATAACGATTCAGTCAAGAAGATAAATCATGTCAATTTCTATTGTTGGCTGCTCTTCATCTCCAACCCGGAGCAAGAATTCAACAAATTCGAGGTTATCGCATGCCCTCATATTTTCTATTTATTTAAGCAACTTGACAAATCATATGGATTTATTTTTAGGTAGGCTGAACGTAAATTTGATCAATACTGGTGAGATTCCAGTCGTTTGATCAACCAATTGCACGAGCAGACGAAAAGAAATTTTTAAAAAAAGTAATTGTTATGGGCAAACCTATTTTGGATAGATGCAAAACAACTTTTAAAATAAAAACTCTTAAACAATTTTTTAAAATGTTTCGGTAAAATTGACAGGGGCAAACCATTTTCCTATCACCTCCACCGCCGCCACCGCCGCCGCCACCGCCAACGCCCGCCCACGCCAGCCAACGCCCGCCAACGCCGCCATACCCGCCAACGCCGCCATACCCGCCAACGCCGCCATACGTGATGACACCGCCAACGCCGCCATACGTGATGACACCGCCAACACCGCCATACGTGATGACACCGTCAACGCCGCCATACGTGATGACACCGCCAATGCCGTCATACGTGATGACACCTACAACGCCGTCATACGTGACGACACCTACAATGCCGTCATACGTGATGACACCTACAACGCCGACATACGTGATGACACCTGCAACGCCGCCATACGTGATGACACCTAGTGGCGGACGCAGGAAACTTATTTTGTGTGAGCGGGAGTACGTATTTACTCGAAAAAAATAAATTTATAAATATAAGAGTAAATTATAGCTAACCCTCATTATCTTTTACATAATACTCATTAACTTATTAATAATAAAATTTATCTTTTATTTTTTGTAAAATTTTTTTGAAATGAAATTAATATTAAAATTATTTTTCACTTAATAGTTAATAATTTGTATAGATTATTTCAAAAATTTGTATTTATAAAATAAAATTCAAAATTTGGTCTTTATTGGGTTCAACTAAGCTAACAACATCATCTTGCTAATTTTATTTAGGATATATTATATTTGATATCAACAAGTTTACCATGACAAAAGCCCCATTTTTATTTGTCAAAATATATTGTTTTTTAAAACTCAGTGTGGCGGCCGCCCACGCTCGCCCTCGCCCAATATGGGTCTGCCCCTGATGACACCTACCAAACATCCTCGCTTCTGACCACTGCGGGAGCTCCAAATTTATTTATTTTGAACATTCTCACTCATGTTCAGCTCCTTTGATCTGAAACAAGCAGTAGATTTAAACATTTATTTTCGTATTTCACATATTTATCATTTGTTTTCGTATTTTTTCAGTAAAGAAAAAGAATTTTGAAAAGTTGTAATCATCATTAAAGGAAAATTTTGATGATAAATTTAAAACTTTTATAATACGTTAAATTTTATAATATTGTTGTTAAACTATTTATTCATATTTTTTAAATTTTTTTAAAAATAATTATATTGATTTGCACGTAACAATATAATTTGCACATTTAAATTTTTGATTTGCCTGTAAAATTGATTTGCACATATTCAAAATTAGTTTGACCGTAACAATTGCTTTAAAAAAATCCGGTCAGATTTTAGCAAGTTCGGATTTCCGAACAGATCCCGCACCTGTATTTCCGACAAAAATTGCAATGGGCCTCGCACACCGGCGTAGGGCCACGAATGAGAACGCGGTTGTTATACACATGTGCGTATAGCTTTTTCTATACACACCTATGTAAGATTATGACACGTGGCGGGCCCACCAAAAACTTGGAATACACCGGTGAATCATCCTAAAATCCCTAAAAAAACAATCACGTAGACAGCCGCCCCTCCTCTTTCTCTCTTGTTCGCGGAGACAGCCGCCGACCCCTCCTCTTTCTCTCTTGTTCGCGGAGACAGCCGCCGGCCCCTCCTCTTTCTCTCTTGTTCGCGGAGACAGCCGCCGGCCCCTCCTCTTTCTCTCTTGTTCGCGGAGACAGCCGCCGGCCCCTCCTCTTTCTCTCTTGTTCGCGGAGACAGCCGTCGGCCCCTCCTCCTTCTCTCTTGTTCGCGGAGACAGCCGCCGGCCCCTCCTCCTTCTCCCGCTCTCCTTCTCCTTCCTCTTCCGATGGCGCAGGTGAACCCTAATTTTTTTTTTCGGGAATTAAATATCTGCAATGAGCATGATGGTTGTTTAGTTGTTCTGTATTATCACTCATGTTTTCCAAACATTACTGCAAAATACTGATGGAATGCTCACAGATTTCACTTTTTTATTCGTTATTACTGCAAAATACTGATGAAATGCTCACAGATATACACTCTCTTTGTTAAGCAAGCAAGACTGAATTTCTTTTTTCTTGTTTACACTCTTGCAGATGTCTTCCTGCATATCAGTGAATTACATTTGATGGGGTTGTTGAATCATTAAGGTTGATACAAACTTGATTTCCTAGCTTCGGCGGTGCTTTGCCACGTAAAGTTTCTTTTTTCAATGGAAGATATTACATTAGAAAATGATATGTCACAAAATCTTGAAGAGATTGATAAAGAAGTGCCTGAAGACTTCCAAACACAATTAGATGAACTCAAAGTTGGAATGAATTTTCTTTCAGAGGCAGATGCTTATACATTTTTACAACAACTATGCGAGGAGAAAATGATTTAGTGTTCGAAAAGATCGACTAAATCGCAGAGTATATGGTTCAATTTTGTCACGTAAAATTGTATGTAGTTATGCTGGCCAACGTTCTGAACATCTAACACATGTTACACAAAATCCTCAATGCTCACAAAGAACATCATGCAATTGTCGTGTTGATTTTATAGTTAGTAGAGATGATACATGGACTATTTCCCATGCCAATAATGACCACAATCATAATCTTGTTAGTCCAAACAAAACATTTATGCTTCGTTCTCACAGAAAAATTTTGCCTGACACACTCAATATCATTCAACAGTTGGACAAAGCTGTCATTCCACCTTCAAAAGCATATGATTGTTTTTGTTTAGGGAGCATTAAGTTCACAGAATGTTGGTTTTTTGCGTATGGATCACAAAAATGCATTGCATTCTAATAAGATGAGAAACTTCGAAAGGAATGATGCACAAAACCTTTTGGATCACTTTTGAAGAAAACAAATTGTTGATCCAGCCTTCTTCTATGCTGTCCAGCTCAACGATGAAGGACAAATTTCAAATGTCATATGGGCTGATGGGAAATCTTTGACAAATTACTCTTCTTTTAGCGACGTTATTTGCTTTGATACCACTTTTAAAACCAACAGATACGATTTGCCATTTGCTCCAATATTAGGAGTAAATCACCACAAGCAAACAGTGATATTTGGTGTTGCTCTACTGAATGATGAAACAACTGAATCATTTGTTTGGTTATTTGAAACATTTTTGTGTGTTGTTTCTTCAAAGCATCCAAAGACAATATTTACTGATCGATGTGCTGCAATGACTAAAGCTATTTCTTTGGTGTTTCCATCCACGGCTCATCGGTTATGTTTGTGGCATATATTTGAGAATGTTGCAAAAAATTTGTTTCAAATATTTGCTAAAAATCCAGGTTTTGCAAATAATTTTAAAAGAGCAATATATGAATCAAGATCGGAGGAACTACTACAAGAAACATGGCAACAAATGATCACAACATATTCTCTGGAGAAAAATATTTGGTTAGAAGAACTTTGGAAGGTGCGAGAAAAGTGGTCGACATTCCATAGGGCAAGCTCTTTCTGTGCAAACATGACAACTACACAACGCAGCGAATCTATGAATAATCAGTTTAAGAGACATTTTGGTAGAAAGTTAACCTTTTAAAAATTTATTGAAGAATTCGAACTTGCTGTCAATAAATTCAGGGAGAAGGAGTTGTATGAAGATCATAAATTTAAAAATTTTACACCAAACGTTCGCGTGTCGAGAATGCCTATGCTGATGGATGCAGTTAAAGAGTACACACGAACAATTTATGCAGATTTTGAGGAAGAATGTCTAAGTCAAATATCTTGCATTTGTGAACTTGTTACTTCCAATGAGGATAGTCATTTCTACAGAGTTAGCCCACCCGAAGAATTTAAAGTGGCATATGTCACTTACAATGTTAGTGATTATAGTTTGGAATGCTCTTGTAGGAAATTTGAAACTTTTGGTATTTTATGCATGCATGGCATGAAGGTGCTAACACATAACAAAGTTTTAATGTTACCTAGCCGATATATTCATAAGCGTTGGTCTAAATTTGCAAAGGATGGTTTACCTTACCAAACACAAAATTATAATTATGAGGATGTTTCTTTGCAATATGGTAGAGTATCTCGAAATGCATTAACTTTGGCCATGAAGTGCTCAAGTTCCAAACAGGCTTTGGACATGTTGGAACGAGCCTAAAACAGATGAGTGTATAAGCAATTGATATAATGCAGACAAATTATATCGCTGACATGTGTATGAATGTTAATTCCTCGAAGATAGGGACTGCTGAACATTGTGTACAAATAAAACCTCCTCTAATAAAGAGCGGTGGTCAAAGGAGAAGGATTTAAAAGCGTCCTAAAACGAGCTACTAAAAGAAGATCATATAAAATAACAGAAATTCTACTTCATCATCTGCAGTTATCGAGCCATGAAGTGCTCAAGTTCCAAACAGGCTTTGGACATGTTGGAACGAGCCTAAAACAGATGAGTGTATAAGCAATTGATATAATGCAGACAAATTATATCGCTGACATGTGTATGAATGTTAATTCCTCGAAGATAGGGACTGCTGAACATTGTGTACAAATAAAACCTCCTCTAATAAAGAGCGGTGGTCAAAGGAGAAGGATTAAAAGCGTCCTAAAACGAGCTACTAAAAGAAGATCATATAAAAATAACAGAAATTCTACTTCATCATCTGCAGTTATCGAGCAAAATATTCATGGAGTTGAAACACAACCTGAACCAGTGCTACATCAAATGGACTTTATAAGTTTATTGAATCAAGTATCTTTTGATTCACAAGACGTTTCAAGAATACTAAATTTTTAATATTATTTCGGAGTTTAAGTTAGAGATGTTAATGTTTGTGTTTTTACTGTTTTATGTTTGTATTGAGTCTTGCAATTAGAGATGTTACTGTTTTAAGTTTGTGATTTTACTGTTTTAAGTTTGTGTTCTTAGTGTTTTATGTTTGTATTGGGCAAATTATGTTACTGTATGTAGTTATGCTGATTTTGCGTCCTGTTTTATGTTTGCAAATTATATAGCTGTCTCCGCGATTGTTTTTGGTGATTGATATCCGCACTACAATTTTGGATATCCGCACTACGATTACTTATAATTTTTCGCGCCTTTTGAAAATACTCCTTGTACATGCATTTTTAGGAAAAGTGTTCAACACGAAAGTTGTAGATCTCGACGAGATCTACAACTTTCGTGTTGAACAATTTTCCTAAAAATGCATGTATAAGGCGTATTTCTAAAAGACGCGAAATCTGAGCGTATTTCCTAATGTACGTCTTGTACATGCATTTTTAGGAAAATTGTTCAACACGAAAGTTGTAGATCTCGTCGAGATCTACAACTTTCGTGTTGAACACTTTTCCTAAAAATGCATGTACTAAGAGTATTTTCAAAAGGCGCGAAAAATTATAAGTAATCGTAGTGCGGATATCCAAAATTGTAGTGCGGATATCAATCGCCTTGTTTTTTTAGGGATTTTAGGATGACTCACCGGTGTATTCCAAGTTTTTGGTGGGCCCGCCAAGTGTCATAATCTTACATAGATGTGTATACAAAAAGCTATACACACCTGTGTATAGGGTCCGTTTGGCTCCACGTTAACCTCCATTGCTGTACAACCCCGTACCCGGGCGAGTGGGACCCTCCCCAAAAATCAGCCTAGAGGCGCGTTGTGGGCGACGAGTTGGTGCGACTCCGCGCGGGTCCTCGTGCATGCGTGCGTGCGGAGGTTCTATGCGCATATGGTTATAATTTATTATATATATATATTATATATATTATATTATAATATATATAATATATTATATATATGTTATATATATTTGATATAAAAAATCGGGTTGAGGGGGGGGGGGGGGGGGGAGAAGAGGAGAGGTACAGGGGAAATTAAGGGGGAAGAAAAAACGGCAGCAAAGGGGGGAGGCTGGGGCTCGGGTACGGCAGCAAGGGGAGAAAAAAAAGGGAAATAGGGCACGGCCGCCACTCCCCGCTCCTCTCCCGTCGCCGGCCAAGCAAGGGCCGCCCCGCCCTCATCTCTCCCGATCTCTCTCTCTCTCACCGCCGCCCAAGAAAGGCTAGGCCGAGCCCGGCCCCCCGTTCCTCTCTCCCGTCAGCCTACCGCAGCAGCCCGACGCCGCCCCCTTTTTTCTCTCTCCCGTCGGCCTACAGGGGCAAACCGACGTCTCCACCTTCTTCCCTCTCCCCGGCGACCTAGGGCGTCAAAGCTCGTTTATCGATGACGTGATTTCTTCTCCGTTTTGGTCTGCGAAACCCCCTCCGGTTTGTCCAGATTTTCTCGAGTAGTTGAACAGTTCTTTCATTCCTCCATCCCACAGAAATCGGATGCAGGATAATTGATCGGCCGGGGGCTTCTTCCCCAACGCATCAAAAGCAAGGAAGGCCGGGGGGTCCTCTCCCATCCTGCTCAACATTGTGCTCATTCGGCCATGGAGAAGCTCAGCCATGGAGGAGAAATTTCCTGGAGTTTTCCAACTCTCCCGCGGGGGTCGGATCGTGTATGACAACGCTACGGACGCTAGACGTCGAGGCTCGGGCTGGCAATGTGCTCGGTTATGGCTCCACCAAGCACGCGACAAGGGTAACGATGTTTCAACTTGAGCATGTGAAGCCTTCAGTTTACATATTTGCACGGAAGCCCCTCTCCACCAACGGGTGGGGGGAAGGGAGCTCCCCGACGGGTTGACGTGTACGTCCCGCAGTTAACTGCATTAGTACCCGGAAGCGCGAGTACGGGTTTAGGCATGCTGTGTGAAGCCCATCCGGACGTGTGAGCCGGATTGGTGATGTTCTGGGGTTCCCGGAGAAGACTCCGAGGAAGTTGTTTATTTAGCCGCTTGCAGGGAATGCGCTCCGTAGCCCCCAAAAGGTGGTGTGCACAATATGATGGGCCCGCTTATATTAGCCGACTGATGACTAGTTGGCCGCCGCTCGTTGAGACGTTGGCGTACAGGTATTGCAGTACCAGGCGGGGAGTAGCGGGCTTAAGCCCAAGCTTGTGCTGGCCGTCGAAGACCTTTTTGTTTATATTTCCGGCCTGCGTGCCGAGTTGGAATTTATATTCCTGTAATATTCTTTTATATCTGTGATGCTCTGAGAATGTAGCTTACTCCTCCTGTCTGGGCGAGCGGCGTGTTCGTGAACCGCTCGGCCCGTGTGGGCCCCGAGGTATAGATGCCGGGAAGCCCCTGATGGCCCGTTGCCATCCTTTCAGAGTAGCGGAGTTCCGCTATTGGCGGCCCAATTGGGGCTGCGTAGAGTAGGGCTGCTGGGCGGTTTGGCGCCAATAATAAGGCAGGCGGGGAGCATTTTACATAGACCCGAGGTGGCACCTCTAGTTTGGGAGTGGATCTCAAGATCCTCCTTGGATGTTCCGGTCGGCCAAGAGAGCCCTCCGAAGGTGCCTTAGCTCAGCCCTTGGCTTGGGAGGGGAAGAGTTGGTTAGTCTTCCGGGTATGCGGCGGGTCCTCCATGCTGAGACCTTGGGTCTGTCCCTTGTGTTCCTAGTCTTGTGCCTAGATCGTTTGCTTGAGGGTAGTAGGTGCGCGGTCACCCCTTCCCCAAGGGTCGAACTCCACGTGAGACCGATTTTTCGGTTTCAACATTTTGGTGCGGTGAGCGTGGAGAGTGACCAGCACAGAAGAACTCAGGCGAACATCATGGCTATAGAAGTGGAACCAGGTGACAACCACGGTCATGCGTTGACACTTTGTGTGTAAGGTCCTCATACTCAGAGTTGTCCCCTCCCATAACTTTTGTTTGAATCCCATAGCATTTGGAGTAAGATTTGCACCTGTTTGAAACGCTTCTACCTGTGAAAACCCGTGTGTCCCACTTATTACATCGACAAGAAACCTGGAGGTTCTCATCTTCAAGATCGAGTAAGAGAGCAGCCGAGAGGTATTATGAGCCGGGGTGACCTGAAAGGGTTCCCTCCCTAGCGGTAATATGTTATCTCTTCCTTGTAATTCAGTAGCGGTCAAGTTTTCTCTTTACTACCAATTCGCCTCGAGCTTCTGAGGGCTTCAAGGGTTAGCCTCGCGATCGACTCCGGAAGCCAAGCGTCCAACCCGTTCCTTTTAAATAGCCTAGTTCGGACGATGGGACGGTGCCGCGGTACTTTAAGCGCTATTGTAAGACCGAGCCTCTGCACTGACGGCCGAGATCAGCTCCCCCTTGCACGCCGGCCTATGTCCTCCCGATCGCACCTCTCCTCCGACTAGAGGAATTATCAGGAACGAGCCTAGACGCTAACCTCCCAGATTTGATAAAGGGCCGATCTCTCCAAGCAATCACATGTGACGTGGCGGAAAGTGATCTTTGTCATTAGATCAGGATACGAAACGTCCAACCTGTTCCTTCTAAATAGCCCAGTTCGGATGATGGGACGATGCCTCAGGACTCTAAGCGCTATTGTAAGACCGAGCCTCTGCACTGACGGCCGAGATCAGCTCCCCCCTTGCACGTCGGCCTATGTCTCCCCGATTGCATCTCTCGTCCGATTGGAGGAATTATTAGGAACAGACTCGGACGCCAGCTTCCCGATTTGACGACCTCCAGATCATCTCTCTTAGGAATAGAATGCGTCCTCCGTTTGTAAAAGCATCGGTGCAATTAACTCTCCAGCACCTCTTAAGTAGATAAGATGTCTCCATCTCGAGCGAAGTCAAGTCGAGTAGTTTTGGACCCCGAGCAGATCCCGCTGTCAGGCTCTCACCTAGCTGGCAGGGCCGGACGTCACTCGGTGTCATCCGTGGGCCTCGAGCAGATCCCACTGTCAGGCTCTCACCTAGCTGGCAGGGCCGGAAGTCACTCGATGGCGGTTGTTTTGGACCCCGAGCAGATCCCGCTGCCAGGCTCTCACCTAGCTGGCAGGGCCGGAAGTCACTCGGTGTCATCCGTGGGCCTCGAGAAGATCCCGCTGTCAGGCTCTCACCTAGCTGGCAGGGCCGGAAGTCACTCGATGGCGGTAGTTTTGGACCCCGAGCAGATCCCGCTGTCAGGCTCTCACCTAGCTGGCAGGGCCGGAAGTCACTCGGTGTCATCCGTGGGCCTCGAGAAGATTCCGCTGTCAGGCTCTCACCTAGCTGGCAGGGCCGGAAGTCACTCGATGGCGGTAGTTTTGGACCCCGAGCAGATCCCGCTGTCAGGCTCTCACCTAGCTGGCAGGGCCGGAAGTCACTCGGTGTCATCCGTGGGCCTCGAGAAGATCCCGCTGTCAGGCTCTCACCTAGCTGGCAGGGCCGGAAGTCACTCGATGGCGGTTGTTTTGGACCCCGAGCAGATCCCGCTGTCAGGCTCTCACCTAGCTGGCAGGGCCGGAAGTCACTCGGTGTCATCCGTGGGCCTCGAGAAGATCCCGCTGTCAGGCTCTCACCTAGCTGGCAGGGCCGGAAGTCACTCGATGGCGGTAGTTTTGGACCCCGAGCAGATCCCGCTGTCAGGCTCTCACCTAGCTGGCAGGGCCGGAAGTCACTCGGTGTCATCCGTGGGCCTCGAGAAGATCCCGCTGTCAGGCTCTCACCTAGCTGGCAGGGCCGGAAGTCACTCGATGGCGGTAGTTTTGGACCCCGAGCAGATCCCGCTGTCAGGCTCTCACCTAGCTGGCAGGGCCGGAAGTCACTCGGTGTCATCCGTGGGCCTCGAGAAGATCCCGCTGTCAGGCTCTCACCTAGCTGGCAGGGCCGGAAGTCACTCGATGGCGATTGTTTTGGACCCCGAGCAGATCCCGCTGTCAGGCTCTCACCTAGCTGGCAGGGCCGGAAGTCACTCGGTGTCATCCGTGGGCCTCGAGCAGATCCCGCTGTCAGGCTCTCACCTAGCTGGCAGGGCCGGAAGTCACTCGACGGCGGTAGTAGTGGACCCCGGGTAGAATCGCTGTCAGGCTCTCATTAGCTGGCAGGGCTGTAGGCACACCTGAGGGGAAAGGGTTGGTTCTTGGAGAGTTTTTCGCAGGACCCCGAGTGATGCTCGGCCCCGGGTAGACTCGCTGTCAGGCTCCCACTAGCTGGCGGAGCTGAAGGCACACCTGGGGGGTAAGGGACCCCGAGTGCTGCTCGGCCCCGGGTGGACTCGCTGTCAGGCTCTCATTAGCTGGCAGGGGTGTAGGCACACCTGGGGGGAAAGGACTAACTCCGCGTGCACAATGAGATAAAAGATATACGGCTTTGTTGTTTCACGATATGACAAGAAATGATGTACTTGTTGTAAGTAATGGTATAAGGGCAATTCGAACGCAGTGAGCCAAAGGGTATCGAGCGATTCAAAAGATCAGAAAGGTCGTGGAGAGTGAGGCTCCAAGCGCAGATTTCAGCTTCCCTCGAAATTTTTTTTTTGGGTCGGCTCCCACTCGCCGGATACGTTGGGTTGAATGATTCTTTCCGAGCTTGTGCCAAGCTCGAAAAGAGCGGGGATTGTGTACAACCCCGTAGCCGGGCGAGTGAGACCCTCCCCAAATATCAGCCTAGGACCGTGTTGTGGGCGACGAGTTGGTGCGACACCGTGCGGGTCCTCGTGCGTGCGTGCGGAGGATTTAGGTGCGCGTGCTTAGTATTTATATATATGTATATATATATGTGTAAATATAATATTATATAATATATATATTATTATATTATAATATATATATATATATATATATATTATATAATATATGAGATATGGGATGTAAAGTAAAAGAGAGGAGGCCAGCAAAAGTGGGGGTGGGGGACACAGGAAAAAAGCGGGATAGGGCTGGGCATACAAAAAAGGAAATAAATAAAAAAGAAAAAGAGAAGTAGGCTGGGGTGGGGGAGGGCAGGGGAGAGAAGAAAGGAAAAAGAAATAAAAAGGCAAAGAAGGGGGCTCGGGGACAGAGAAAAGAGCAGGAGAAAAAGAGATGCAGGGAGAAATCGGGGAAGCCCTAGCCCGGATCCGGAGCCCAGCCGCCGCCTCCAGCGGCAACCCGAGCCGCTCCTCCCTCTCTCTCCCGTCGGCCTGGAGTAGCAGCCGCCCGCGCCCTCCCTCTCTCACCCTCGGCCAAGCAGGCCGCCACCGCCGTTCCCCCCCATTTCCCGCTCCCGTCGCCGGCAAAGTAGCGCCGCCGCCGCCCCTCACTCTCTCATCCTCGTCCTGGAGCAGCAACGCCGCCGCCGCCCCTCCTTCTCTCACCCTCGGCCAAGCAGGCCGCCACCGCCGTTCCCCCCCATTTCCCGCTCCTGTCGCCGGCAAAGTAGCGCCGCCCCCGCCCTCACTCTCTCATCCTCGGCCTGGAGCAGCAACGCCGCCGCCGCCCCTCCTCTCGCCCTCGGCCAAGCACGGCAGCCGCCGCCGCCCTTTCCTCATTCCCTCTCACTCGTCGTCGGCAAGGCAGCGCACCCGGCCCCACGACCTTTTTCCCGACCTGGAGCAGCACACCTCGACCTCCCCTTCTCCCGGCGGCAAGCTCGGCCTGGAGCGAGGCTCGGCCTGGAGCGAGGCTCGGCCTGGAGCGAGGCTCGGCCTGGAGCGAGGCTCGGCCTGGAGTGGAGGTCGAACGCCGACGCGGCCGCATGCAGTAGGATCGACTCGGAGCTCCTCTCCCGCCCCCGCCGCCAAGCACGCGACAAGGGTAACGATGTTTCAACTTGGGCATGTGAAGCCCGCAGTTTACATGTTTGCACGGAAGCCCCTCTCCACCAACGGGTGGGGGGAAGGGAGCTCCCCGACGGGTTGACGTGTACGTCTCCGCAGTTAATTGCATTAGTACCCGAAAGCGTGAGTACGGGTTTAGGCATGCTGTGTGAAGCCCATCCGGACGTGTGAGCCGGATTGGTGATGTTCTGGGGTTCCCGGAGAAGACTCCGAGGAAGTTGTTTATTTAGCCGCTTGCAGGGAATGCGCGCCACAAGCCCCAGAAGGGGGGTGTGCGCAATATGTTTGGCCCGCTTCTGTTAGCCGACTGATGACTAGTTGGTCGCCGCTCGTCGAGACGTTGGCGTACAGGTGTTGCAGTACCAGGCGGGGAGTAGCGGGCTTAAGCCCAAGCTTGTGCTGGCCCTCGAAGGCCTTTTTGTTTATATTTCCGGCCTGCGTGCCGAGTATGGAATTAATATTCCTGTAATATTCTTTTATATCTGTGATGCTCTGCGATTATGGTTTACTCCTCTTATCTTGGGCGAGCGGCGTGTTCGTGAACCGCTCCCCCGTGTGGGCCCCGAGGTATAGATGCCGGGAAGCCCCTGATGGCCCGTTGCCATCCTTTCAGAGTAGCGGAGTTTCGCTATTAGCGGCCCAATTGGGGCTGCGTAGAGTAGGGCAGCTGGGCGGTTTGGCGCCAATAGTAAGACAGGCGGGGAGCATTTTGTATAGACCCGAGGTGGCACCTCTAGTTTGGGAGTGGATCTCGAGATCCTCCTTGGATGTTCCGGTCGGCCAAGAGAGCCCTCCGAAGGTGCCTTAGCTCAGCCCTTGGCTTGGGAGGGGAAGAGTTAGTTAGTCTTCCGGGTATGCGGCGGGTCCTCCACGCTGAGACCTTGGGTCTGTCCCTCGTGTTCCTAGTCTTGTGCCTAGATCGTTCGCTTGAGGGTAGTAGGTGCGCGGTCACCCCTTCCCCAAGGGTCGAACTCCACATGAGACCGATTTTCCGGTTTCAACACCTACACTATCAAAACCCTCATTGACGCCCAAGTCAACTACACTACCTCCGAGAAGGAATTATTGGCGGTAGTCTTCGCGTTCGAGAAGTTTAGGTCATATCTCATATGCACTAGTGTTATAGTGTACACCGACCATGCTGCAATTCGTTATCTTATGGAGAAACAAAATGCAAAACCTCGATTGATCCAGTGAGTACTTCTATTACAAGAGTTTGATGTGGAAATCAAAGATAGGAAAGGAACGGAAAATCCGGTAGCAGACCATCTATCTAGGATTGAGAACACTACCCAATCATTACCTCTTGATATCGATGAGAGATTCCCTGATGAGTGATTGTTGGCTATAGCTGAAAGCTCAGCACCTTGGTATGTGGACTTTGTAAACTATTTAGCAAGCAACATTATGTCACCTGAATTACCTTATCAACAAAAGAAGCGATTTTTACATCAGGTGAGGTCTTACATGTGGGATGATCCCCTGTTATTCAACATTGGCGCTGATGGAATTGTACGGATATGCATACCCGAGGATATGAGAGCGATATTAGAGAAGTGTCACAGCTCCCCTTATGGAGGTCATTTCAAGGGAACGAGGACAAAAATGAAGGTGCTAAAGGCTGGATTCTTCTGGCCTAATTTATTTAGGGATGCTAATGTATTTGTGAAACAATGCGATAGATGCCAACGGAGTGAGAATATACATAAGAATGAAGGAATGCCCATGAATATAATGTTGGAAGTCGAATTATTTGATGTATGAGATATAGATTTCATGTGGTCGTTCATGAACTCGAATGATAACCTATTCATATTATTAGCTGTGGACTATGTATCTAAGTGGGTGGAAGCGATCGCGACGCCAAAGAATGATGCCAAAGTAGTCCTTAACTTTTTAAGACACCATATATTCAATCGATTCGGAATACCGAGAGCAATTCTTAGTGATGGAGGGAGTCATTTCTGCAATAATCAGTTTACTGCATTTCTATCGGGACTCATAAATTAGGCGCTTGTTGGGAGGTAACTCATCGGTTATTACATCTATAATATCTATATTAATATGAATATACTTATCGCATAACTAAAATTCGCTAAGTTTATAGATTTAGAGTCTTGGAAGATGGAGAAAATTGCATAGCGTTGAAAGATCCTTAAAAAACGTTTTGATAATAATTCGAAAATTAACTGCAACCCGAATAAAACCGGGTTGCAATTTTATTTTTGTTGTTTACTCAAAGTATAGGGCGCAGTCGAGAGGCTTGGCCCGGTTCAACTGAACCGATCGCGATCTAAAACTTAACTGCAACCCGAAAAAACGGGTTGTAATTTTATTTCTGGTGTCCGCTTACACAGTGGGCGCAGTGAAGAGGCGTGGCCCGGCCCCACTGAACTGGTCCCGCTCATTTCATCCCCCCCCCCCCCCCCAATCCCACTTTCCCCCACCCGTTCATTTCTTTCTCTTCTCTTCCCCCTCTCCGTGGGGACCTAGGGTACGGGAGAGAGCGATCGACGGTGCGCTTACAACCTTGGAAGAGCTTGCGCGGGATTCATTGGAGATTTGCGCCGACGAGAGAGGCGGTGGACAGAGATGTCCATTTCGAACGAGGGAAGCGCTGGAGGCAGGGAACAAATTCGCTGGAGGTAGCTTTTGAACCTGCAAAGTGAACGGCACTACAAGAAATTTGACATTCAGTGACGAAATTTTTGGTCACTAAATATTACGGTTTGGTCACTAAAAACATTTAGCAACCAAATTTGATCCGTCACAAAGTTGTTGCAAAATGTGCGTCACAAAATGGATTTAGCAATTAAAAAAATCTCTGTCACTAAATATAGATTTTTAGTGACTTTTAATTTTCGTCACAAATGTGCTATTTCAGTGACCATTAATTTTCGTCACTAAATGATACATTTTTAGTGACTAGTAGTTTCGTCACTAAATGTATATCATTAGTGACAACTATTTTTCATCACTAAATGTATATTATTAGTGATTTCTTTTTTTGTTGGTAAACATATATAGTGACCAAACTTGTTAAGTAACTGCTTGTGCATTACAATAATGACTTTTTGTTCTCAAAAATATTTATTTCATCATTAAATACAATAATAAACAAAATATTCATTTGCAAAAAAATTCTCATTAAAGAAAAGAAAATGTTTCTTTTAAATTTATTAATAAAAAGGTGGGAGATAGCCCAAAACCCTTTAGTACAGACCAATAGAGTTTTTAACTCTACTAAACTCAATGCATAAAAAAATTCTATAATAAACAAACATTACATACTTCTTTCTTTACATGTAACACAAATTAAATAAATATATTGTGATTTCTCCATCCTCGCCAAACTCTTGTCTTCAAGCTCCTCACAAGAACCATTCCTACGAGATCCATCTCAATCTTTCTTGAAGGTTCATATTTTTAACTATTTGGGAGTGTGTATCACAAATTTGCACCATCATTTCTCAAACGTCATATAACTCCTTGCTGCAACTAATGCTAACAGAATCAAAATCAGAAACATCCTGAGAGAACTCACTTCTGGGGATAATAACTTTCTTTTTGTCATCATGTCCATCTTCATCATCACTCCTGCCCAAATAAAGACATTTAATATATTGATAAAATGAGTACTTAAGCATTGTTTGGATTGAAGGAAAGCTGAGGAAAATAATCCATATGTTGAATATAGCTTTTGTTTATGAATAAGAATTGAATAGGGTAGAATACTTTCCACTTATAAGTGGAGCAACTGAGAAGTCTGAGATGAGTTTAAGAAGATAATTTTTGCAGCTCTCCAAGGTCAGCAAGCTTGTCATGCTAGAGCGGCTCTGAGAACAAACCACCACAATTGGGACACTGGTGTCCGGCAGAAGGCAGGACACACCCATGACATGTGGTGGTCCGAACTTCATCGAGCGTTGACATTTAAAACTCGAATGCATAAAAATGAAATTGAATCATAGAAGATAGAAACCGGAGAATATGTATCGCAAAACCCCTGCAGAATGGCATGAATATAGAGTAGAAATTGAACCATAGACATGCCTTTATTTAGTTTAATACCTGGACTTCTTGATTTGTCGTCTTGATGGATCAACTTTAATTGCTGTAAAGATCAACAGGTTTTGTAAATTGAAGTATGGAGCACTATCTTTTCAAGTAGTTCGTTGAGTTCATGTGGAAGATCAGCATTCATAAAAGCTTTGACAGCAGTAGATACCTGCTCGGGACTTTTACTCTCAGGTAAAGTAGTAGAAACAAACTTTGCCAACAAATCACCATCCACTCTTTCTACAACATACCTGTAGTTTAATGAAGAAACCATTCAACCCAGAGAATAGTAAATCAAATACAAAATGAACCATTGTGAAGTGTGAACACAAATTTGTTGGTATCAATTTCTCCAGGTCCCAATGAAGTGCAACCTCGAATGCTGCATCCAATAAATAGATATATAAGTACTACTATAGCAAAATAATGTGATAAAACCAACTATACCCAATTTCATCTTCATCTCTAACAACATCCCAAACGTAATAGTGTGCCCAGTGCATAGAATCCACAAAATCATGACAAGCCAGTAGCACATGTCTTCCATAGGAAGCTTCTTTCCACCACGACGCATGGACATGTGATCTGATGCAATACCAACTCCAAAATGTCAGTGTGCTACTGACATTTTTTTAAGAGGCAATAGGGCAATGTCTTCTTACGAATTCCTAACTATGTATCTTAATATAGCTTTGTAAAATCATGTAGCAATCCAATTAGGAACAAAATGATTCATTGTTTGTCATTTGGGAGCATAAAGAACTGTGAAATAAATATTCCATGTGAACGGCATTGTATCACTAAATATAATATCAGCATTAAGGTAAGAACTTACAGATATTTTTGAACATGAGCAAAGGGTGATAATGTCACCACTTGAAAGCTCAACAGGATCACTTGAACTCCTGGATCCAGCAACTAAATTATTAATTGACCTAGAGTTTAACGAAGTTCCATTCAAGCTGCCCAAGTCTACCAGCTCCCATTTTGACTTCTGCCAACAAATAAACGTAACGTTTTAGGACAATTAACCAGATGCCGGATCATGAAAAAGTGAAGATAATTCATTAAATGTTGAAGGATCATATCAAAATATTAACAGCATGTAAATCTCACGAAGAGTCATTTCCTAAAGCCCTTTCTTGATTATCAAACTCCAACTCCCATTCACCTAAAGCTTCAGGAAAATCGACACAGGAGAAGATGAACATTTCCTAAACCCCTTTCTTGATTTCAATTTTTTCATAATAAAAGCAACTAAGAAGAAGTTTGGTGTTAAATTACCAGTAAATGGAGGAAGAAAAATAGGATGGCAGGATAGAGCAAGGGTCGGCATCTCCCAGATTTTGTTCTCCCTCCATCGGAACCCTACCTTTCAAAGATCTACTTTCATTTTAAGCCCTGCCGGTGGTCTTGGATCAGGAATAAGGGAGGAGGCGACGGCGCGGGATGAGTCGACGACGCTGAACTCCCGAAGATGGACGGTGATATGCTGGATTCACTCCAGCGTCGGAGTGAGAATGCCCTGTCGGTACAACCCTTCGAGGGTGGAGATCTGCTCCTTGTTCGAATTCCACAGGGAGCGCAGCGAAGCGGCCGATGAAGAAGGCGCGGGATGAGGCGATGGAGGGGGATGAGGCGATGACGGGGGATGCGGTAGAAATTGTGAGAGGTGTTGACGGCGTGGGCTGGAGAGCGAGATAGGGTTAGGGAGCGCCGCGAATTGTTTATTGATATTTTATTATAAAATAATTTTCATTTAGCAGAGTATAAATGAATTTTTTAAAGAAAGAAACATCAAAATTTTGATGACTAGTGACTAATTTTTTTGTCACTAAATATTCTAGAATATTTACTATAGTGACAAAACTTATATTTCGTCACTAAAAATATATATTTAGTGACCAACACTTCATTTCGTCACTGAAGACAACTCTTTCGTGAAGAACAATATTTTGTCACTAAAGATGTATCTTTAGTAACGAAATATATTTCGTCACTGTGTTTTCGTCACTAAATGTCAGTTTTCTTGTAGTGCGGCTTGGAGTCGAGCGATCATGAAGGTAACCCTTGTAACCTCAACTCCAATATATCTGTGAAACCTTGTGGTGTCTTCCTCCCCTTAGCGTGCGGTACCTGTTAGGTTAAGGATGCAACTTCAAGGAAACATGAGAAAAGCAAAGGGAAGGAGAATAATGAAAAGGGGGAGGTTTATGATAGAAGGAGCTATGAGTCGTTACCAGTCAATCCAGTCTACCTCGTTCATCCGCGAAAGAGGATTCAAGATAGAGGAGAAGAGGTGGAGTGTCATTTATGTCAAGCTAATGAGGACGCTGCAATGGGAGATCTTCTGCCACCCGCGCAATGAGGCAATCAAGCTGTGGGTCTATGAGTTTTACGCGAACATACAACTGAACATAGACAGGGAAAGGAAGGTGGTCGTGAGAGGGAAGACGGTAGATTTTTCTGAGGCCACTATCAATGCCTACTTCGACTTGGATGACAACATCGTCGACGACCAGACGAAACTTTTAGCCAAAGTACCTTTCAAGGAAATGACGGCTGTGATTTGTAACGCAAACGGGCCAGTTTGGGCAACAAAGAATAGGAAGGCAGTGAGGTCGACGTGCGTTACTCGAGAAGCAAAAATATGGCTACTATTTGTCAACGCAAGCATCCTACCAACCCGACATCTTAACCACGTCCATCTCGATAGGATTGCTTTTGTCTACAGTATTATGAAGATGGTAAAGATAAATGTGGGACGCATCATCTCAGGGCTCATCTGGCTGAAGGCGCGCAACTTGACAGTCAAGTACTTATGGTTCCCCACTATCATTACTGAGCTATGCCGACTCGCAGGGGTGGTTCAAACCATTGACGATCTAGTGACACCAGTTGGGCATCACATAACATAGATAGTCGTGGGAAAAAATGTGAAAGTGGCGGAGGAATCCTCAGAGAGAATGACAAGGATGAAGAAGTTGAAGGGTACGAGGTCCGAGCTGTCTCAAGCAACTTCGGCAGCCGCACCCACAAGAGTTGTGATTGGACGATCTAAGTTAAGTGGTGAATGGGGTTTAGTGACGGAGAATGCAGAATATATAAAGGCGTATCTAAGGTGCCAGCACATGTACTTCGAATCTCGATTCGAAGACAAACGTCGGAACCAGGAGAAGATAATGTGCACGACAAATATCCCAGTGAACGCACCATTTTATCGCCTACAGTCACAATTCGACAACGAAGGATACCTTCTTCATAGCGACCGCAATCGTGCCGACCCCGCCGTCCTCGGTCCGAATGAACCCGAATTACTTGAGACGGAGACAAAGGATGATGATGAGGATGGAGATGGAGACAATGCAGATGAGAGCGAAGCGGATGCTGGAGATGATGACAAGGAATATAATTTCTCCCTTTTTATCTACTTTTATTTTTTTCTTGGTGGTATTTGATGCTTGTTTTGGATTTGATATTTTGGACCCTATATTTTGGACTTGATATGTTTTTACTGCGCTGCTAGTACTCATGAACAATTTGATGGTGACTTTTATTTTAAAAAAAAGATATACTGCATAACCATGTCCTTATCTACTATCTTATGATACATGCTGAATATAGCTACCTAGATTATAATTTGTGATATGTTCTGACGCTTGAATTATTGCGAATTAATGTTATACACTATACTATAACTGCTCTTCTAGTCCTAGATACGAGTTCTGCATGTTACAACCAATTGGTAGGATCACCTCACAATGAGTAAATGTGTGGAGGTGTGATCGCGGAGAAAATCAACGAGAAGTTCTGGAGACGTACGTATATACTCAGATTTCAGGGGAGTATCTACATTTCAACCTTAAATTTTGTCCTTACCTTTATACGCTTGATAGGAATCTTATTTTTTAAAAAAATATATTGTCATGAGTAACACGTCTCTTTGCTCGGGGCTAGCAAAAGACAAAAGTGTGGAGTTAGGGGTAGTGTTACCCCTACCAATTGGGTAAAGAGTGAGCTTTTATAACTATAATTCTTGATCCCACTTCTCAAAATAATTAACGAACAAGTTAATCAAGTCTATTTAATGATTATGGTTAAATAGGATGGTCAACCTTAAGAGTTCATATTTTTAATTTGAAATTAACAAGATGGGTAAATGTTCTTTTAAAATTTCCCTCATCCATAATATACCTTAAGATAATTTGCTTCTCAGATATATAAATTTATTATCTTCTAAAAATAATGATGGAAGGGCTAGCAAGAACCGAGTCGGAGATGTAAGCTGAAGCATGAAGATGGTTAGTCAATTTATAAGAATGATTAGAACTTTTCCTTGATCATTTCGTGCCTTATTTTCTATATTTGATTTGATCAACATTCACCTTTTGAGCTTGAACTTTGAATTCTCTCGTATAATTTTTATATTTTTTTTTCTAATTATTATTTCTTAGTATGCTCCTCAATTATGAGTGTTTGTTAAAAAAAGAAGAAAAAAATGTTTAAATGTCGTAGTGATATGCAGCCAAAGTGTTTATGCACCTACTTGGAATGATCCAACTATGACTATATATATATAATGTTTAAATATCATAGTGATACGCGGCTCAAGTGTGTAAATCTACTTGAAATAATCCCAACTATGATTATATATATAAAAAAATAGTTGAGAAATGAACCTCATAGTTTGAAGAGCTATTACGAATTTTATCTAGGGAAACATCTTCTATCCAAACTCATTCCCAACAAAGCCAAAAGTACTTCTCACCACTAGTCCTCGTGAGTTCTTTTCAAATTCAACTACTAAATCTTGTGAAAGTTAAGTCGAAGACTCGGCCTATTCTTACCCTTCTCAGTTATCAAGGGAGTTCAGTGAGAAAAGTTGAAGGAAAGTAAATGATTTTAAGGGATAACACACACTACACTAGAAATGTTAATGGAGCTTTATTTTTCATCAAGTTAATTGATCTTTATGTGTGAACCCTTAATGATTGAGGAAAAAAATTTAAGGTTATATTATATTGAAATTCTTGAGTAGTTTTTCATTAATTATTGTTGAGAAAGGGGGTCATTTGAATTCACATCATGTTAGCTACTTTTTACCCAATGTACGGTTATGAATTGTCTTTGTTAGGGACTAGCAAAGGTGTAAGGGTGAAAGCGTGATAACTTCCTAAAAAGAAGTTATCAAGCTCATCTATTGATCTGTTTACTCGTCTTAAAATGAAAAATTGAGTTTAATTGAAGTATAAATGCCAATAAATCATAATTATTTTATTTATGGCTAATTGAGTCTTTTTCCTATGTGTTATTGCAAAAAATGCCGAAGAAATCCATTTGGAGAAGAAAATCTGTCAAAATATCATGAATCAGAAAAAAAATCACAATCTCAGAAAAACAGGTTGCAACCGGCTCTGGACGGATTTCAAAATCTGAATTTCAAAAATGGCGTCTGTACAACCAGCAGGTCTAACTTTATTATCATATTTTCAAATCTGATAATATTATATATTATTATATATATCACATATTTATATATATTATATTATATTATATAGGCGCGAAGCCCGCTGCCGGGGGTGGGCGAAACCCACCGTCGCGACTGGGTACTGTCGCGCGGGGCACGAGGGTCGGAGGCCCGTGCTGGGTACTGCGTGCGTGCTGGCGCGCGGGCGCGCGGGCTGGCTCGCGCAGGCGCGCAGACGGGCTCGAGCGCGTGCTTGTGCGTGTGTGTGCGTGTGCGTGTGTGTGTGCGCGCGTGTGTGTGTGCGTGGGTGTGCGTGTGTGCGCGCGAGTGCCCGACACGGGGCTCCGCCGCTACGGCCAAGCGCAACAGTACACGACCAGTGATGGCGGGTTCGCCCATCCCGTGCGTGTTTCGTCCGCAACATATGCATATGAGTACTAGAAATAACCGTAATAAAATATGCATCACTGTTATAATATTTATTTGTAAAAAAAATATCCGTATATACTTACGAGCATCTTCGCACGGGCTACGCCCGTGCTCGATGCTCTCCGGCGGCCTTCGGCCGCATCCAGGCGGGCTTCGCCCGCCTCTGCACGGGCTTTGACCGCCTCTGAGTGGCACTCGCCTGTGTTTGGTGCCTTCGCTGTCTGAGAGCACCGAGGGCAGTCTTAGGCAGTGCAAATTGTTAAAATTGTTTACTCAATATGAAGCAAATCATTCAGTATAATCACAACACGATATCAGAGTTGCATATCTGAAACCAAGAGTAAAGCCACTAAGTCATCTGAAATCGAGAATAAAGCTTCAAAATTGGGATCAAGCTTCAAAATCAGGAAGAAAAATTGTGAAAATAGAAGTGGGAAATAACCTAGATCTAACGATGCAACTTATATTAATTGTTCTGCTGAGGTGAAGGGTTGTCGCCAACACACGGGCTTAATATTAGCAAAATCTTTATCAGAAAAATGTGAGGAGTCATACATTGAATACATAGTTGATATAGAAATCGCATTTTCAATTGACCTGGTTTGAGTGAAAACCAATTCTTAAAAAAGATTTTTTTTTATAGCTTTGCTGGACACACTATGTGGAAAAGAAATCTTGGAAAATTAATATACTGAAAAGCATGCTAAAGCATTGAACCATGCTAAAGCCAATACCTACACGGATCTCACTAACCATGAATTTAACCGTGTTAACTACAGAAAAATTCATCTACAACAACAGTGGAGAAGGTGGTCGGGGGAAGTGGCTGTAAAGTTTTTTTTAAAACGACAACGAACAGTTTCGAATAAAAATTCAATATCACAGCCTTGAACCATGCTAAATCTTAAACCATGCTAAATCTTGAAATCTTGATGGAGTCGTCAAAGAGCAGCTTCCAGGCGGCCAAGGTGACAGTGGAGCGAACGACGAAGATTAAACCCTTAGGTTTGGAGCAAAACAATTCAATGGTATGCAGTTAGTGAGATCCGCTTAGGTAGATTAAGCTTCTGATAAATTTTGGTTTTGCTTAAAAACATTTTACTGTTAGTGAGCCTAGGTAGATTAAATTTGTTAGAATTCGTACTAACCCAACAGGTGTTTATATATTTTGCAATTGTCAACGTTCATTACAGTTGAGCCTACATTGTGTCTATATCTTCATTTTGCAGTCACTTCCCCCAACCTCCTCCTGCGGAATCATACATTGAATACGTAGTTGATATAGAAAATCACATTTTCAATTGACCTGCTTTGAGTGAAAACCAATTCTTAGAAAGAGTTTTTTTTTATAACTTTGATGGATACACTATGTGGAAAAAAATCTTGAAAAATTAATATACAGAAAACCAATTAATATATAGCAACAACAAATTCTGTACAAAAAATCAATTCTTTGAGTGAAAAGGAATTCATAAAAAGTTTTTTTATAGATTTGCTGGACACACTATGTGGGAAAGTAATATTCCGAAAAACAAAATCATATACAGTAACAAAAAATTCTGTACAGAAAATCAATTATTCAAAAAGGAGGATGAAAGATTTGTACTTTGTAATCTATACAAATAAAACTGTTGGGAGCAATACAACAAAGATTAGTGCGCAATTATCCCGTTGAATAGGCGGAAGATTCATTACGTGTGACTGTACACAAAATCAATTCTTGAAAAGGAGGATGAAAGATCTGTAGTTTGTAAGCTATACAAAAACAACTGTTGGGAGAAAGAGAATCATGTCGGAGCTTTGGAAGAAGGAGAACAGCTGCCTGACGGAGTACCCCGACGCAGAGCAGCGACAGCGGCGTGAGGATGAATGTTCTTTTAAATGGCGCCCACACAGCACTATGCGGAAACGAAATACAGAAACAAAGATTAGGGGACGATTATCCCGTTGAATAGGCGGAAGAATAAATACGCGTGAGCAAAGTGCGTCATACCGGAGCTTTGGAAGAAGGAGAACAGCAGGCTGCCAGAGTATGTCGACGCAGAGCAGCGACAACGGCGTGAGGAGCAAAGCGAGGAGAAGCGAGCAGGAGAAGAGCACGGCGAGTGAACAGGAGAGTCGAAGTTTGGGGGTAATTTATCCAGCAAAATCAGCGGCAGGGCAACGCGGAAGGGCCACGCGGAAGGCGAAGCGGCGCGGGGGAGGCGGTGAGCGGCACGAAGAAGCGGTGATGGGCATTTTGCTGAAAAATGTGAACATCCACATGGGGATGCCGTCTCCTTGGGAAAACCCTAGAAATTCTAGGAACTAAATTTACTTACACATTGTGCGAAAGCATAAAGCATAATCCAACAGTGTCATTTGCACTTGAGAAATGAAATTTGAAAATAGTTAAATACCGTTTAAACAATAAGACAGCAGGAAAAAAAGATCCTCAAAGAACTCTGGATACCGTCGGGCTTGAAAAATCTGGACTTAAAAAAAGATCCTCAACAATAATTTTATTTATTTATATATAATATTGACTTAAATTATTTTTCATGTGCATGTTCATGGTAGCTAAATGCAAACCATAGTAATATGACTCAAATGTTGGGTGCTCTCACACAATTGAACCACCAAAAATTGCTCCAAAATTTTCCCAGCACTTATAAATAAACAAACTGCCTCTTTCCCAACAGTTGAAGTGTGGATAACTTGAAAATTGAGTTTTGATATAGGTCTTTAAAGTTTAAAACTAAATTCTTTTTAGTGAAGTTGAAAATAACAATTATAACTAAAACTCTCCGCAGATCTTTCCTAAAACTTATGTGACAAATCTTTTACCTCAGGTGCAGAAAATTCGATCGTCGTAAAACCAATGCTTTGCCCGTACCTGCATAGGACGACCGCTCGATCATTGCTCGCATATGATATATATATATACTATTTTGCTGAAAAAAGTGAACATCCACATCTGTGAAAAAAATTGAGATAAGAATAGTGAAATCTGTAAATCCTTTGAAGAAAAACAGAAATAAACCGTGTTATAAAAATATACCAACTAAATTTGAAGAAAAATAGAAAATTGTAAATGATAAGAAGTCTGACGAACGTTGGGCTTGAACAAAGGTTCTTACATACCCAAATTACGAACAACTGTGGATACAGACATGATGGGGAAAAAAATCTCCTATCGTATAACATGAAGGGCAATGCTGGAAAAAATGAAAACGATTTTGTATAACATGAAGGGCATTACTGTGTCCACAGACATGAAGGACCAAAAAACTAAAAACTGATTTCAAAATGTTGGTCTGCATACAAAAAAATAAAAATATGAAGAGCATAAATGGCAGTTCGCTGAGGAAAAAAAGCAAAAAGTGGGTCTACATATTTTGAAGAGGCACAGGTTCACCAAAATGAACTTTAAAAATTTTGCTTTCAAAGAAATCTGACCGCATCACTCCATGAAATGCTTCAAACAGCACCTTCATGGCTGCGGCACTCCATAACTTAGCAAGATAACTGCACCTTCATAAATTTTAGGAACTTCAAAAAAAACAGAATGCGGCACTCAATAACTGCACCTTCATGGATTCTCCTGGCGCTATTATTATGAACCCATCCTTAGCAAGATATTTAGACAATCACCTTCTTGCTTGCGGAAACACGATTTTACATCAAATAGAATGTGAAACGTATCAGAAGGGAATAAAATGAGAGTCTAAACATATACAAATGATAGTTAATAATGTCTATATTTGGGCCGAAATCAGCACCTTGCGAATCATGAAGGACATGAAATGGAAACATACCGTCAGCGGGGGAGATGGTGCCGTCAAGGAGGTGACGGCGAAGCGTGAGCTGGAGATGGAGTGCCATAGATGTGGTCAAGCGCCAATCGGAAGAAATTGCGGGAGATGGTGTCGCGGCGGAGATCGATGCAGTTGTTGTCGTGCGGGTGCAGATATGAGGAGAACCCTGTCGCTGTTGCTGTTTTTGCTTTCCGTCAGTGCAGCTGCCGTGCTGGACCGAGTCTGCTGCTGCCGTGCTGGACACCAGAAAGAGCTAGGAGAGCCATGTCGCTGCTGCTGCGTGCTGGACCGAGGCTGCCGCTGCTTTTGCTTTCTGCGATTTGATGGAACATTGCTGCGGGAGGAGGGTTTCCTGCTTTTGCTTTCCAGCAAATCTGCAGCGCCTGAAATGAGGAGGAGGAGGGTCTCCTGCAAATCTGCTTTTGCTTTTTGCGATATGAGGAGAAGGATTTCTTGCGATCGGGAGTACGGTTACGGGAGATGCGGGGAGCGTTTAAAACGCAGCGGGGAAGCATCATCCTGGCGAGGAGGGGCGTGAAACAGTGGCACGTCGCAACCGAGCAAAAATCGGCAAATACCGCCGACTGACCGCCGAATGCAGGAAGCGGCGGGGATTTTTCGGGGATTTTCATCGTGAACGACAGCTGGACGGCGACGGATAGAAAGATGGTGTGACGGAGAGAAGCGGACGGAAAACAGGATGAGTCTTATTAAGTATAGATATATATTTTTTCTCTCTCCCCCCTCTCTTTCTCTCCCTCTCCCCAGTCCCCGCACTCGTTCCCCCTCTTTCTTTCTTTCTCTCTCTCGGTCTATCATATATATTGTAATTATATAATATATTAGGTGCAGCCCTTTTCCTCTCAATCTCTCTCTATCTCTCTCCTTCTCTGCTTATATCAAGCGCCCTGTCCTCTCCCCTCTACCTCCTCTTTCTCTCTCTTGTCCTTCATTATAAATAGATTTAGGAGGCCTATTATTTTTCAGTTTTTTAAGCAGGAAATATCCAACGATTGTTAACAGATCAAGATATATCTGATGGCTAGGATGACTACAATAAATTTTTATTTCATACAGTTGATACTTCTTTATATGACACATGGGGGTATCAAGTACGGGCAACTCAATTATGCGGGCATGGGGGCAAAGAAATTTTTTAGCTTATGAATAGGAAAAACATAATAAAATCAAATAATTGTAAAAGACAATACCAATCAATTGCAATGTAATATAATGAAATGTAATTTATTGATTTAATCATAATTCTAAAAGACCATACAACTCAATTATATGGGCGCCGGCTTTCACAGATGCGGTTGGCCATGGCGGGCTCGCCAGCCACCGGCCGCCCTCCATTTGCAGGCGTGCATGTGGCGAATGGAGGCTGGTCGGTGGCCGGCAAGCCATCCATGGCCGGCCGCTTCTGTGAAACATCAATTTTGTAAAAAATTGAGCCCGCCATGGTCGCCGGTGGCCGACGTGAATTGATACAAAGTCTAACAATTCCAAATAAATTGTTCAAAATTGTACTAAGCATTTCAAAAATACCTTGTGTAACGATTCAGAACCATGATTTGTGAATTTTCAGTCTAAATTTTCAGCAATTTAAAGCTTCGTTTGGGGGGACTTATTTTCACCAATCAAGCGGTCACGAACGCATGAACCGGATCTTAATTAAGTCCTAGTTCATGTGGTCGCGACCGCTTGACCGGTGAAAATAAGTCCTCCCAAACGGAGCCTAAGTCATGATATCATGCTTGATGCAAACAGAGTTCACTTATCCTAAATAAATGCATGTTCAGTACAAACTGTATGTTTGCAATTATGAAGTAAACTAGAGGCTAGAATTATATCATAGAGAAAGTGCCTGAATATAGGATTATGCAAGTAGAGTCTCAAATCCGTTAAACTTCTGAATCAAGAAAAGCCTGCAATGATAAAATCAAACAGACTATTAGAAAAAGAAATTATGTGATGTTATTAAAACCGTTGTTTCTATACCAAATAGAATATTACCCAAATCATGAATTTTTTGGGGCAAATCCGGCTATCGTGCGTAGCAAGCTGACCACATGATTTACAGACTCGAGTTGCTCGGGCTGGAGTAATCTCAGGATGGGTGACCTCCTGGAAAGTCTCCGTGCTACGTGCTTGACTATCGAGTTTGTCTCATCAAAAGGAGGCTGCAGTCACCAACAACACGCCTGTTGATGGAGAGGGGTTGGGTACTAGGGCTACAGCCCGGATGACGTCAGGTGAGGCCACAGTGATCCTTGTGAGATCCAGAGTGGGTCGGCCCTGGGTCGTCACACACATGATAACTTTGGTCGCCTCCATCTTGACCACGCCCGAACCCTTGTGCGAAAAACATGAGCCGACAGCGAGCAAAACCTCGCCTTCGTACACTAGGAGGAGAGAAAATCTGTATAGATGATCGTGCATAGATATGCTAGTAAAGATTAATAAAAAAAATTAGGACGTTTATATAGGCAGCCCATGAATGGCTATTAGCAGCCCATAGATAAAAACAGTCCAACCAAGCGATATTGGCAGCCCACTGAATACCGGTAGCCCAAAATTTAATTTTGTTTTAAACATAATAATTTCACATACACAATTAATAAATGCGACTAATATCTTCAAATAACTAAATGAACTATTAATTTCATATAGTAGCTATCGAGGGTGTAGTTTAAAGATGTTATAATACCCACTATATGTATTGAAACCAAAATTCAAGACTGAAGCTATATAGGCTTAAAATTCATGAAGCAAATTCAAGATTGAAGCTATATAGTCATGTTTGTGAGTAGTTCCTAGTGTTCGTTTTTGCATAATCTTTTGTTAGCAAAGTTATATAGCCGTGTTATAATGCCTGACTATGGTTTGTAGAAATTTGAGTTAACGGGATCTGTAACACTATCTTTTTACTTTTTTGAAGATCAAAATCAGCACCCAGATTCAGTGGGACATTTCCACGAGCACCTGGCGGGCGCTGGAAATCCATAGTTGTGCCAGAACCTTCACTCCGCACCATGCCAGAATCCATCGCAGCAGCAAACTCAACGTTAGGATTACCTGCAAATTCATTGATGTTATAAAAAAAAGAGGCCATATGTAGCGCCCCAGGCTTCATCCACTTCAAATTTTATTGCAGGTCATTAACTGTTAATAAGTTATCGCTGGTAGTAATTAATTGCAAGTTTCAGGGTATAATTTTGTTTAAATTTCGAAGCCAGTAATTACAATTATTGCAGGTTTTCCAATAATGCATTTTCCCCATATTTGTAAACATAATAGGTCTCGAAAAATAGTTGTGGGCATTAGTCGAACAGCTTGCGTGCATACGAAGAAAAGCAGTCGCCATGCCATAGAAGTGTAGAGAATTAATGAGCAGTGCGCATAACAAGGACTTGAGTAGACGATGGGGAAGACTGCAGAGTTACAGTTGCAGAGACCTGGCGTCGAAGAAAACAGTTCCTCCATGTGGTCGTGAAAGGAGATGGCCCTAGCACCAAGGATATCGCACAATAGGTTCTCCGACGTCATCTCCGGCGGTGAACAGCGGTCTGAGCCGGGAGGAGGATTGTAGGTGGAGGGAAATATTGAGCGGGATACCGTTAGAAGGAGATAAAAGAGAAGTTTTAAGTTTTGTTTTGAGTTTTTAGGGGATGCCAATAGCCATAGACAGGTTGCACACCCTTTGATTTATAGAGAATTATGGGTCGTGAAGAGTCAAGAGTGTTAAATTTTCTCAACGTGGTCAGCAAGATAGCTCAAACACCAAATTAATATCTTCGGAACTACCCAGTTCGCACGCTGAACCTGCGGAAACCCAAGGACTAGAGGTTGCACCCAACAAAACAATGGAAGCACAAGAAAGTCTTATTATGCATTCACTTCTTTACAATCCGAGGCATACATAGCGAGACATGATTTCGCTAGTATTACAGCTGTAAACAGAAGAAACCAAAAAAACAAGCCGGGCGGACAGCACTCCAGTCCGCCGAGACCGCGAGGTCGCCGAGACCGCTGAGCTCGCTCAAGCTATGCTGCAATCCGCTGAATACCACGGAGCCCGCCGAGACCGCGAAGCCGCGCGGACAGACCGTTATTCGCCTCCTGCTGAACCCGAACTGAGGAACTCCCCTACCCGCCTGGAGCCGGCGGACAGGTTATTGAAGCTGGGAAAGTTGAAACAGAACTGACAAGCCGCAGAGCGACCTCCTGCTGAGTCCGCAGAGACCGCACACTTCCAAGCACTGACCGAAGTCACAGCCAAACTCCTGGCTCCTTGAAGTTATCCGCGCGACCTGCACACAGCAAACCGTCAGCCTGAAACAATCTGCGCGGACTGGAAAACACAGACCGCAGCACTCGCCCAACCCAATTTACTGTTCACTCACGTTACTTAGGTTACTGTAGATGTGCCAGGGGGGTCCTATTTATAGGCCAGGTGAGGAGTGTGGTCACCGCCCATGAGATAGCGACACCGCCCCAGCCCGCGCGAATACAAACGACCGTCCGCTCAGTCCGCGAGGACTTAGCCAGTCACCAAGGGAAACCGCCAGGAGCAAGACAACCATTGACGAACCCTCTCCAGTCCGCCCAAGCTAAGCGGACAAGGCACCAGCCCGCAAAGCTCCAACTGCTTCAGGACAGCACCCTCTTCAATGGCAGTCCGCACCAACCCGAGGCAGTCCGCAAGACTCACACCTCAATCCGCCATAAGTCCACGACCAAAGGCAAACAGCAACAGTCCGCCCGGTCACAGCGGACTTGGCGGATACGGCGGACACCATGAACTTGACACCAAGTGTGACCAAGTCCAAAACCATCAAGGGCCAGTGCGAGCATGGCGGACACAAAGTCCCGTCCGCCAAACACCCTAGCACAGACCACAACCAGTCCGCGAGCTCCTCGCACTTGTCCAATGCAGTAGCACCAAGCCGGACTCCAAACATCAGTCCGCCAACCGGTCTCCACAGCAAGACCTGCTGTAACACCTGAGCTCGACAAGGCCTCAGCCAAGCTCAAGGCCCAGTCCGCAACAGTCAAAACCGCGGACACGCCAGTCCGCAAGGCTTCCCGCGAACTCGAAACAACCCGCCAACAGCACAAGCTTGCACCCGCGACCACTGAGCAAAGCACCAGTCCGCAAGCCTCTCTATCCGCAGATACCAGGCCGCACCAAACCGCGGACTCCATGCAACAACCCGCTCAGAACACAGCCGGCTTCCACCAGACTTTCCACCAGGCCGCAAACCGCAGTCCGCCCAGTCCGCCCAGTCCGCCAAAGCTGTCCGCACAGGCCGCGCGGCCTGTCCCGTCACCCACTTCCACTTCACAAATTTCAACACTCCCCCTTGAAGTGAGAAGTGGTGACCAAGCCCAGCAAGCTGCGCAAGCGTTCAAAGGGCCCCTTCGACAGCGGCTTCGTGAAGATGTCAGCAAGATTATCTTCACTCCGAACATGCCCGACCAGCAGAGACCCCTCCAACACCTTCTCCCTGATGAAGTGGTGATCAATCTCTATATGCTTGGTCCTGGCGTGACACACTGGATTGTTTACCAGTTTGAGAGCACTCTCATTGTCACCCTGGAGTAAAGTAGGCCCTTGCACTTCTTCATGAACATCCTCTATGAGTCTCCTCAACCAAACGGCTTCCCGAGCAGCCAAGGCCGAAGCCTTATACTCCGCCTCCGTGGTTGAAACCGACACCGAGTCCTGCTTCTTGCTACACCACGAGATGCTAGCTGAACCGCAAGTGAACACATAACCTGAAGTAGACCTTCGATCATCCGAATCACCGTCATAGTCAGCATCCGTGTACCCGAGCAACGCAACCTCCGCATCCCTTCTATAGAGGAGTCCCATCTCAGTAGTCACCTTGACATACTTCAGAATCCCCTTCGCCGCCACTAGATGAGATTGCCTTGGTTCAGCCATATACCGACTTACTCGGCCAACAGCATAAGCTATATCCGGCCTTGTAATCGTCAGATAGATCAAGCTCCCAACAAGAGCCCTGAACACCAAGGGATCATTAAGCACCCTTCCCTCATCTCGTCGAAGCTTTAGCCCAGGTTCCAGTGGAGTAGAGCACTTCTTCCCTTCGCCCATGCCAAACCGCTTCACAATACGATCAGCATACCCTTTCTGGCTAATGAGAATCCCGCACTCCTTCCTCTCCACTTCAAGACCAAGAAAGTGATGCAACTCTCCCAAGTCTTTCATCTCGAAGCGTATAGCAAGCTCAGCCCTGAGTCTTGTTACTTCCTCCTCCGAGTTCCCTGTGATGATCATATCATCCACATACAGCAGGACCAAGACTCTTAGCTCTCCCTTCTTCTTGACGAACAAGCTTGAATCCGAGTTGGAAGCCAGGTATCCATAGAATTGCAAGTACTCTGCAATCTTCCCATACCACGCTCGAGGAGCTTGCTTCAACCCATAGAGAGCCTTCCTGAGTTTGCAGACATAGTCCGGATGCTTCTCAGAGACAAAACCAAGCGGCTGATCCATGAAGATGTCCTTGTCAATCTCTCCGTAAAGAAAGGCATTCTTCACATCGAGTTGCCACAACCTCCATCCCTTGCTAGCAGCCAAGGTGATCACCACTCTTACAGATGTCATCTTCGCAACTGGACTGAATGTCTCCTCATAGTCTTCTTCATACTGCTGTGAGAATCCTCTAGCGACCAGGCGAGCCTTGAATCGATCAATGCTCCCATCATCCTTCTTCTTCAACTTATATACCCACTTGCAAGTAACCGGAGTAATGCCATCAACCTTGGGCACAAGGTCCCAGGTTTCATTCTTCTTCAGAGCATCAATCTCTTCCTTCATGGCACCTTCCCACTCCTTCACTCCAGTGGCCTCGTTGAAGCTTGCAGGCTCTCGCTCATCCAGAGGACCTGCAAAGAAGCAGGAGACAAAACTCACTGCATTCCCATCACAGTACCGAGCCGGTGGCTTAACCACCCTCTTCGATCTCCGAAGACACGGCTCCTTGCTCATGGCTTCCGTTGCTTCTTCAGGCTCCACTCCTACCTGGGGCAAGCATTGAGCAGTGCTCCCCCTGCTTCCTGAGCCAGAAGGCTCAGCCTCGGAGTTCGAAGCAACAGGAGCTGCTGGTGAAACAGCAAGCTCCTCTTCCAAGCCTTCAGCAGCCTCCACCGGTGCTTCCTCAACCTTGCTACTTCCGGTAGGCTCCACCGAGCCACCTCCATATGACGTCAGCTCGTCAAAGACAACGT
Organism: Platanthera guangdongensis; assembly: GCA_039583875.1. Lineage (NCBI taxonomy): Eukaryota > Viridiplantae > Streptophyta > Magnoliopsida > Asparagales > Orchidaceae > Platanthera > Platanthera guangdongensis. The sequence continues at coordinate 3,500,177 of CM077164.1, forward strand.
CTCTTGACACCACGAACTTCTTCGTCACAGGGTCCATGCACTTCCATCCCTTCTTCCGCTCATCATAGCCAACAAAGACAAGTTTCCTTGCCTTCGCATCCAGCTTTGTCCGTGAAGCATCTGGGACATGCACGTAGCAAGTTGAACCGAACACCCGAAGGTGTCCAACACTCGGCTTCTCCTTCAGCAACAGCTCAATAGGAGTCTTCATGTTGATAGGGCTGAGTGGCATCCGGTTGATAACATAAGCAGCACAAGACATTCCCTCCGCCCAAAAGGACCTCGGGATATCTTTCGCATGCAGCCAGCATTTGCAGGTTTCCGTCAAATGACGGATCTTCCGCTCCGCTACCCCATTTTGTTGTGGAGTGTGAGCACAAGTAAGCTCCCGTTGGATCCCGTGCTTCCTGCAGAAGTTAGAAAACTCGGAAGAGACAAACTCTCCCCCGTTATCAGTTCTAAACTTCTTAATCCGCAAGCCAAGCCGGCCTTCTACCAACTCCTTGAACTCCACGAACAAACGGAAGGCTTCCGACTTCTCCTTTAAGAAGTACACCCAAGTATACCTTGAGTAGTCATCAACCAAGACAAGCATGTATTTGCTTCCACCAAGGCTGGCAGTAACAGTCGGTCCCATCAGGTCGCCATGAATACACTCCAATGGTTTCTTGCTCCTTGTTTGAGATTTATCAAACGGAAGGCGATGTGCCTTACCGTATTGACAGCCCGCACAAACATGCCCATCACCAAAGGAGGACAACATCGGCAACCCCCTCACCAGACTTCTACTCGCCATTGCCTTTAGCTTGTCCATGCCAACATGCCCCAACCTCTCATGCCAGATAGCCGCACTATCATTGGCCCTCATCCTATCAACATAGGCACTGGTGGAAAGAACAAACAAGTTCTTCACCCTCCACCCAACATGAGCAACATCAGCCTTCACCGCTGATACGTTGCGAAGGAATCTCACATCTGTTGGCCCAAACAGAACGTGATACCCAGCGTCCACCGCGTTGGTCACCGAGAAGAGGTTCTTCTTCATGCCTGGCACGTGATACACACTCCTTAACGTGAGTGGCCCCTGATCACTACCCAAAGACACGACCCCCTCCTTCTCTACTGCATAAACAGTATTATCAGCAGTGATAATAGCTTCATTACCTGAGTAAACCTGCATGGAGGTGAACTTCGACTTGTCTCCGGTGAGGTGATGACCACACCCGGAGTCGATGATCCACTCGCTGTTGAAGTCCTCAGCAGATAAGGCACGAACACAAGTGCCCGTCATGAAAGCTCCTCCCCATTCTGCTTCTTCACTTCGCGAGCAAGCTTCCTCCTTTTCCGCAGCATGCCCAGGCTGCAGTTTGACCTTGCAGTCCCGCTTGAAGTGCCCTCGCTGATGACACCGGTAGCACTTCAGATTCTTCTTCCAGTCCTTAGGAGCATTGCTCCTCTCCGGCGGATATGAAGTTGAAGCCTCCTTCTCAACAGCGGCCTGCACCTTCTTCTTCTTCTTCCCTTCCCATCCCTTCTTCTTACCTGAGAAGATAGCCTCACTGCCTTCCTGATTCAGACTCACTCCAGCCATCTGCCTTGCTAAGCTCTCCTGCGAGGCAAGCAGATTCTCCAGCTCCAGCAGAGACGGCTGAGTAGCCCACCCTTGAACAGACGTAATAAAGGCCACATACTCCTTCCGCAAGCCGCGGAAAATGTGCCTTTTCATCTTTGCCTCAGAGATAGGCTCATCAGGATCCAGTGCCGACAGCTCAGCACACAAGCTCTTCATCTTTAAGAAGTACCTGGAGATGGAAAGGTCTCCCTGAGTTGCCCTGGCCAACTCATTCTCCAGGAACTGAAGCCGCGCCACATTCTTCCTATTGAACAACTCATCAATGGTTGTCCAAATATCAGCAGCCGACTGACATCCAATGATGTGATCAAACAGTTCCGGAGAGACAGCTCTCTTCAGAACGAACTCTGCCTTAGCATTAGTTCTTCTCCAGAGCCTCACCTGTTCAGCAGTACCGAAAGCAGCAGTAACTTCCTGTCTGTCGTCTCCACCGACAACTTCCCACAGCTTCTCGCCCAGAAGATAACTCTTCATGCACGACTTCCACTTTTTATAGTTAGTCGGCGTTAAGAGTTCAATGCCAAGACCTCTTGCTAAGCTTCCTTCCATTGCAATCACCTGTTGGTACCCTTCAGCAGCTCTGAGCAACAACACAGGTTGATCACCACTCAATCACTGAGTAACAACACTGGCTGACCTCCGCTCACGCAACTGAACCTCCGCAACCTCAGAAACCTGCCTCTGATACCATGTTAAATTTTCTCAACGTGGTCAGCAAGATAGCCCAAACACCAAATTAATATCTTCGGAACTACCCAGTTCGCACGCTGAACCTGCGGAAACCCAAGGACTAGAGGTTGCACCCAACAAAACAATGGAAGCACAAGAAAGTCTTATTATGCATTCACTTCTTTACAATCCGAGGCATACATAGCGAGACATGATTTCGCTAGTATTACAGCTGTAAACAGAAGAAACCAAAAAAACAAGCCGGGCGGACAGCACTCCAGTCCGCCGAGACCGCGAGGTCGCCGAGACCGCCGAGACCGCTGAGCTCGCCCAAGCTATGCTGCAATCCGCCGAATACCACGGAGTCCGCCGAGACCGCGAAGCCGCGCGGACAGACCGTTATTCGCCTCCTGCTGAACCCGAACTGAGGAACTCCCCTACCCGCCTGAAGCCGGCGGACAGGTTATTGAAGCTGGGAAAGTTGAAACAGAACTGACAAGCCGCAGAGCGACCTCCTGCTGAGTCCGCAGAGACCGCACACTTCCAAGCACTGACCGAAGTCACAGCCAAACTCCTGGCTCCTTGAAGTTATCCGCGCGACCTGCACACAGCAAACCGTCAGCCTGAAACAATCCGCGCGGACTGGAAAACACAGACCGCAGCACTCGCCCAACCCAATTTACTGTTCACTCACGTTACTTAGGTTACTGTAGATGTGCCAGGGGGGTCCTATTTATAGGCCAGGTGAGGAGTGTGGTCACCGCCCATGAGATAGCGACACCGCCCCAGCCCGCGCGAATACAAACGACCGTCCGCTCAGTCCGCGAGGACTTAGCCAGTCACCAAGGGAAACCGCCAGGAGCAAGGCAACCATTGACGAACCCTCTCCAGTCCGCCCAAGCTAAGCGGACAAGGCACCAGCCCGCAAAGCTCCAACTGCTTCAGGACAGCACCCTCTTCAATGGCAGTCCGCACCAACCCGAGGCAGTCCGCAAGACTCACACCTCAATCCGCCACAAGTCCACGACCAAAGGCAAACAGCAACAGTCCGCCCGGTCACAGCGGACTTGGCGGATACGGACGGACACCATGAACTTGACACCAAGTGTGACCAAGTCCAAAACCATCAAGGGCCAGTGCGAGCATGGCGGACACAAAGTCCCGTCCGCCAAACACCCTAGCACAGACCGCAACCAGTCCGCGAGCTCCTCGCACTTGTCCAATGCAGTAGCACCAAGCCGGACTCCAAACATCAGTCCGCCAACCGGTCTCCACAGCAAGACCTGCTGTAACACCTGAGCTCGACAAGGCCTCAGCCAAGCTCAAGGCCCAGTCCGCAACAGTCAAAACCGCGGACACGCCAGTCCGCAAGGCTTCCGCGAACTCGAAACAACCCGCCAACAGCACAAGCTTGCACCCGCGACCACTGAGCAAAGCACCAGTCCGCAAGCCTCTCTATCCGCAGATACCAGGCCGCACCAAACCGCGGACTCCATGCAACAACCCGCTCAGAACACAGCCGGCTTCCACCAGACTTTCCACCAGGCCGCAAACCGCAGTCCGCCCAGTCCGCCCAGTCCGCCAAAGCTGTCCGCACAGGCCGCGCGGCCTGTCCCGTCACCCACTTCCACTTCACAAATTTCAACAAAGAGATCCATCTTCCTTGAGGAAATGAGGGTGAGTGGGGTTGACCAAAGTCAACCCTCTAACTCCACCGCCAACTCCCACAACGACCATGTGAAACCACGTCTAAACCACCCCGATCAGGCGGCTGTCGCCGCCGCCCGGTCCGCCTCATGGCCCCCGGCTGGGAGGCCGCTGTCGCCGCCCGGTCCGCAACATCACCCCCAGCCAGGGGGTCATTGTCGTCTACTAGTCCGCCGCACAGTTGCTGGACCATGCAGCCGGACCATGCAGCCGGACCGCCCGACACACGGCCGCATTACCGCGATCATTCATGGACACCCATGTGAGCAGAGCGACCCCTTGGTCTCCCGGCCACGCGCGGCTCACGACCACACAAGCTAAACAGTCGCTCGTGCTCCCTTGCACCCAGCAACACGGCAGCCTCGCGGCCTCCCGCATGGTCGGACCCACACGTCCGGCTAACTTCCGTTGATGACCCCCCGACCACCCGGTCGGCCTCCAACGGCCTCCCTCCGTCGTCGTCCAGCCTCCACCGGCCGACCCCATGGCCCCCGCCCAACATCCAACGTCCATCCTCCACTACCTCGACCGAGCAACTTCCACTCCTCGTCATCTGTGAAACCACCCATTATGGGGTGTGCGTATAACTGAATTATTAGAATGGTTGTGTGCATAACATTTTATATTGATGTGAGTGCGCGCGTCATAAAACATATGATGACGGGTGTGCATATAACAAAATTTTGTATGAAGGTGTGTGTATAGTAAATTATATGATTATTGTGTGTACTACCATCATGAGTGTGTGCATAGCCATATAATCCATCATGTGTGAAGTCCGCGGACAACCCATTATTCTGCTGAACGACAGCTCTGCAAGCCGTCGTCGAACTGAAAGAACAGACCGCCTAGTCCGCCGAGACCGGCGGACAAGTTATTGAACTTAAATTACTGAAGGAGAGAAGACTGGCTGGCCGCAAAATGCGACCTGTTGCAAACTGTCGATTGAAAACTGCAAGCTTCACTTCTTCCTGACCGCAATCAGAACCAAACTTCTGGCTTCACAGTGCTCGTCGCAAAACCTGCAAACAGCAACCGGTTAAACCTTCTCAATCCGCACAGACTAGAAAACTGAGGTCGCAATAATTAATCCGCGCTCAACTTACTGTTCATTCAGTTACTGTTGATGTGACGGGAGGTCATATTTATAAGCGGGGTGAGGAGTGTGGTCACCGCCCTAGTGGATAGAATCATCACCGCAGCTCGCAGCTAGCACTATGCAGTCCGCCTAGTCTACAAGGACAAGGTCGGTCACCAACCAATCCATCAGGCACCAAGGCAGGAAGCTAGTCTGCTATCCGGCGGACACCGCACCAATCCACATGCTGCACAACACGCAGACACAGCAACAGCCCACACACTGCATCAATCTGCACATTGCATGCAGACACAACACCAGCCCGCACAGCCCGCGAACACCGCACCAGCCCGCCACATAAGTCCACGACCAACAGGCACAAACTGCCCGGTCAACAAGCGGACTCTGCGAATACCTTGGTCTTGTTACAGATTGTGACCAAGTCCAGCAACTAACCAAAATCTGGCGCGAGCTCAGCAGACAAGAAGCCAGACCGCCGGCTCCCAAGACAGTCTGCCAACCATAAAGCGGTTATCACCAACCGCTCCACCAGAGATCAAGGGCACGGGAAAATGCCGATCTCGCGATCTCCAAACGCAGTCCGCCACAAACGGACTCAGAGGACTCAAAAAGAGTCTGTCATATTCCCGCGGATATACCATCTATCCGCTCGGTTACTTCAAAGAATAGCCAACTGTAGAACCACAGGCCGAACTGACTGAACACCGCCACCAGGTCGCAAATAAACAGGCCGCACCATCAGTTTGCCCATATCACACATCAGTTCGCACAGGCCGCGCGGTCTGGCCGATCAACCCTCCACTTTCACTTCACAATTTTCAACACTCCTCATTGAAGTGAGAAGTGGTGATCAAGCCCAGCAGTTCTTGTAACTGTGTAAATGGTAACTTCAGCATTGGCTTCGTGAAGATATTCATGATGTTGTTCTCACTCCGCACATGCTCCACAATAAGAAATCCCTCCAACACCTTCTCCCGAATGAAGTGGTGTTCAATCTCTATATGTTTGGTCCGTGCATGACAAACTAGATTATTCACCAGTTTCATGGCACTTTCATTGTCACCGCACAGCAGAGTAGGACCGCACACTTCTTAATAGACGTCATCTACTAGTCTCCTGAGCCAGATGGCTTCCCAAGCTGCCAAGGCCGAAGCCTTGTATTCTGCTTCCGTAGTAGAGACGGACACCGAGTCTTGCTTCTTGCTGCACCAAGAGATACTGTCTGATCCACATGTGAAGACATAACCGTATGTTTGCTTCCGGTCGTCTGAATCTCCCTCATAATCAGCATCCGAGTATCCTTGAAAAATAAAACTCATGCCTCTCCTATAAAGGAGGCCCAGATCAGAAGTGGTCTTCACGTACTTCAGGAGGTTCCTTGCTGCCATTAGATGAGGCTTCTTGGGTTCCATCATATACCGACTTACTCGACCAACCACGTAAGCAATGTCTGGCCTTGTAATCGTCAAATAGATAAGGTTCCCAACTAGAGCCTGAAACACCAAAGGATCCGGAAGAATCCTCCCGTCATCCCGCCAAATTTTGATGCCCGAATCAAAATAAGTAGAGCTACTCTTTCCCTCCTGCATGCCGAATCGCTGAACGATCTATTCTGCATAGCCCTTCTAGAACACGAGTATGTCGCTCTCTTTCCTTTCTACCTCAAGTCCAAGGAAATGGCGGAGCTCACCCAAATCTTTCATCTTGAACCCAGGGGCGGACCCACCTTGGGACGAGCGTGGGCAGTCACCCACACTCATTTTTTTAAAAAAAATTAATTGTTTTTGCCACTGTTCAAAAACCGTGGCGAATACAGTTCAAACCGTGGTGAATACTCTGTTTTTAAAAAATTAATAATATTAGTCACGGTTTAAACTGTAGCTAATACCATATTTTTTTTAATTTATCTATATTAACAACGAATTAAACTATAAATCGTAGGTAATACCTTATTTTTTAAAAAAATTTTTCTATTATAGCCACTGTTTAAAACGTAGCTAATACCATATTCTTATAAAAATTATAGTATTAGCAACGGTTTAAACGTGGCTAATACCCTATTATTTTAAAAAATATTATTAGGCATAGTTTAATAGTATCAATCAAACAACTTGTAAGTCCGCCTACACTGAAAAAAACTTCTGCGTCTGCCACTGCTTGAACCTAATAGCTAGCTCTGCCCTGAGTCTAGCTACCTCCTCCTTGGAGTTCCTCGTGATGATCATGTCATCCACGTATAACAACACCAAGTCCAGAAGCTCCCCCTTCTTCTTAACGAACAGGCTCGAGTCTGAATTTAAAGCAAGATAACCACCGAACTTGAGGTATTCTGCAATCTTCCCATATCAGGCTCGAGGAGCCTGCTTCAGACCATAAAGGAATTTTTGGAGCTTGTAGTCGTAGTCCGGATGTTCTTCAGATACGTATCCAAGTGGTCGATCCATGAAGATGTATTTGTCGATCTCCCCGTAAAGAAAGACATTCTTTACGTATAGTTATCACATCTTCCAGTCATGGCAAACCGCCAAGGCTATCACCACCCGTACTGAAGTAATCTTCGCCACGGGACTGAACGTTTCCTCATATTCTTCGTCGTACTGTTGTGAAAATCCTTGAGCTACAAGGCGAGCATTTTACCACTCGATGCTTCCATCCACCTTCTTCTTCGGCTTGTATACCCACTTACAAATTACAGGAGTAACGCCATCAACCTTGAGCACCAAGTTCCAAGTTTCATTCTTCTTGAGCGCAGTCATCTACTCATCTATGACATTGTCCCACTACTTGAATACAGTGGCTTCTTCAAACTTTGAAGGCTCCCACTCATCCAGGGGGCCTACGAAGAAACAAGAGACAAATCTCACTGTATTTCCTTCGCAATAACGAGTTGGTGGCTTGATGGTCTTCTTCGACCTCCGAAGAGTACGCTCCTTGCTCACCACCTCTGTTGCTTCTTCAGATCCAACTCTAATCTCGGGCACACTTAGAGCGTCTCTCCCCCTGCTTCCCGAACCAGAAGCTTCTGCCCTAGAGCTTTAAACACTTGGAGATCTTGGTGACACATGCAGCTCCACCTGAAGATCTTCAGCAGCTTCCTTTTGCCCTTCATCAACCCTTCTCTCCTGCAGCTCAACAGAGCCACCTTCATACGACGACAGCTCATCAAAGACAACATCTCTTGATACAAAGAACTTCCTTGTCGTAGAATCCATGCAATTTCAACCCTTCTTCTGCTCATCATAACCCACAAAGAGAAGCTTCCTCGCCTTTGCATCAAGTCTGGTCCTCTGAGCATCCGAGACGTGAACATAGCAGGTAGATCCAAACACCTGCAAGTGTTCAACGTTCGGCTTCTCCTTGAACATCATTTCAACAGGAGACTTCATGTTGATCGGACTTAGAGGCATCCGAATGATGACGTAAGTTGTGTAGGTCATTCCTTCCGCCCAAAAGGACCTGGGAATGCCCTTTGCATGAATCCAACACTTGCAAGTTTTCGTCAAGTGACGGATCATACTCTCCGCTACTCCATTTTGTTGTGGAGTATAAGCACAAGTTAGCTCTCTCTATATCACGTGCTTCCTGCAGAAGTTAGAGAACTCAGATGAAACAAACTCATCATCATTGTCCGATCTGAACTTCTTGATCTGCAGGACAAGCCGGCCCTCCAGCAGCTCCTTGAACTCCATAAACAATTGGAAAGCTACTGACTTCTCCTTCATGAAATACATCCAAGTGTATCTTGAGTAGTCATCAATCAGCACGAGCATATATTTGTTGCCTCGAAGACTAGCAATGACAGTTGGCCCCATCAGATCACCATAGATACACTCCAATGGTGTCTTGCTCCGTGTTTGTGACTTGTCAAACGGAAGGCGATGAGCCTTACCATACTGATATCCCGCGCAAATGTGGTCATCTCTGTAGGACGACAACTTCGGCAAGTCTTTCACAAGGCTCCTCATCACCATAGCTTTCAGCTTGTCCATCCTAACGTGCCCTAGTCTTTCATGTCAGATAGTCGCACTATCGTTGGCCCTCATTCGATCAACATAAGAGCTTATTGATAAACCAAATAAGTCTCTTACTCTTCTCCCTATATGAGCAACATCAGTCTTTACCGTTGATACGTTGCGGAGAAACCTTACTTATATTGGGCCAAACAGAACATGATAGCCCGCGTCAACTGCGTTGGTCACTGAGAAGAGGTTTTTCTTCATGCCAGGTACATGATACACACTCCTTAACGTAAGTGGACCCAGAGCACTATCCAAGGAAACAACACCCCCCTTCTCTACAATATGAATAAAAATATCAGTTGTAATAATAGCTTCATTACCTGAGAATATTTGCAGCAATGAGAACTTCGACTCGTCTCCAGTGAGGTGATGACCACACCCTGAGTCAACTATCCAGTCATCTTGGTAGTCGACGGTAGAAAGAGCATGAACACACGTGCTTGTCAAGAAGGCTCCTCCCCACCGGGTTTCCTCAGCACTGGAACCAGCTCCCTTCTTGTCTGCAACGTGCCCAGGCTGCAGCTTGACCTTGCAGTCGCACTTGAAGTGACCTGGCTGATTGCACCTATAGCACTTCAACTCCTTCTTCCAGTTCCTCTTAGGAGCAGCGCTCCTCTCTTGTTGATAGGAAGTTGAAAGCTCATCCTCAGCAGCAGGCTTCTTCTTCTTCTCCCATATCTTCTTCTTCTTCTTCTAATCAGTGAAGAGAGCCTCACTACCTCCTTCGGAGATAGTCACCCCGGCCATCTGCCTAGCCAAGCTCTTATGTGACGCCAGCAGATTTTCTAGCTCCAGCAAAGATGGCTGAGTTGCTCATCCTAGAACAGAAGTCACAAATGCCACATATTTCTTCTGCAAACCGCGAACTATGTGCCTCTTCAACTTAGATTCAGAAATGGGCTCATCAGGATCCAATGATATTTTAGCGCACAGGTTCTTCGTCTTAAGGAAAAACTTTGAGATGGATAAATCTTCTTGAGTTGCCTTAGCCAACTCATTTTCTAAAAACTATAGCTGAGCTACATTCTTCCTGTTAAATAGACCATCAATGGTTGTCTATATCTCAACAGCAGACTCACATCCTAAGAAGTGATCAAAGAGCTCATGTGAGACAACCCGCTTGAGAGCAAACTCTGCCTTTGCATTAGTCTTCCTCCAAACTCTCACCTGCTCAGCAGAACCAGTTGCAGCAGCCAGTTCTTGCTTGTCGTCACCACCGACGACTTCCTACAACTCCTCACCCAAAAGATAGTTCTTCATACATGACTTCCACTTCTTAAAGTAAGTCGTTTTAAGAAGTTCAATACCAAGACCCCTTGCGTAAGCTCCTTCCATTGCAACAACCACTGATCACTAGATTCCAGAAATGCCGAGCACAACTGAGGTTGATCACTACTCAAGGCACTGTTCCCTCTAATACCATGTCAAAATTTTACAAGATGATCAGGAGATTGCTTTGATACCAAGCAAAAACTTCCAGAGCTATCAAACTGACAACTTGATCAAGCGAAAAGTGGCATGCAGGCGCAGGAACACTCCAACCATAAACTGAGCTAAGTAAATCAGAGACAACAGAGAGCAACCACAAATCTTGTATTATTAACTTTCTTCTTTACAAGACTATGTATACATGATGAGACATGATTTTGCCAAGTACAAAAGAGAAGCACACAAGCAAACAAAACTCTTCAAGTCAGGCAGACTTCCCAAGGGACCGTCGAGTCCGTCGAGTACACTGAGACCGCCAAGTCGCTGCTGCACTACTGATTTATGGAGTCCGTGAAGTCCGCGAACAACCCGTTATTATGCAGAAAGACCGCTCTACAAGCTGCCGTCAAACTGAAAGAACAGACTGCCTAGTCTGCCGAGACCGGCAGACGGGTTATTGAACTTGAATTGCTGAAGGAGAGAAGACTGGCTGGCCGCAAAATGCGACCTGCTGTAAACCGCCGATTGTAAACGCCAGCTTCATTGCTTTATGACCGCAATCAGAACCAGACTCCTAACTTAACAGTGCTAGCCGCACAACCTGCAAACAGCAACCAGTTAAACCTTCTCAATCCGCGCAGACTAGAAAACTGAGGCCGCAGTAATTAATCTGTGCTTAACTTACTGTTCTTTCAGTTACTATTGATGTGACGGGGGGTCCTATTTATAGGCTGGGTGAGGAGTGTGGTCACCGCCCTAGTGGATAGAATCACCACCCTAGCTCACAGCTAGCACTATGCAGTCTGCCTAGTCCGCAAGGACAAGGCCGGTCACGAGCCAATCCGCCAGAGACCAAGGAAAGAAGCCAGTCCGCTATCCAGTGGACACCGCACTAGTCCGCACGCTGCACAGCACACGGACACAACAACAGCCCACACACATCATCAATCTTCACACTGCACGTGGACACAACACCAGCCCGCATAACCCGCGAACACCACACCAGCCTGCCACACAAGTTCACGACCAACAGACACAAACCTCCCAGTCAACCAGCGGACATTGCGGACTCTACGAATACCCTAGACTTGTCACAGATTGTGACCAAGTCCAGCAACTAACCTAAACCTGGCACGAGCTCGGCGAACAAGAAGCTAGACCACCAGCTCCTAAGATAGTCCGCCAACCATAAAGAAGTTATCACCAACCGCTCCACCAGAGATCAATGGCACAGGCAAATGCCGATCTTGCGATCTTCAAACGCAACCCGCCACAAACGGACTCCGCGAACTCAAAAAGAGTCCGCCATTTCCAGCGGATATACCACATATCCGCCCGGTTACTTCAAAGAATAGCCAACTGCAGAACCACAGGCCGAACTGACTAAACACCGCCACCCGGTCGCAAATAAACAGGCCGCCCAGGCCGCACCATCTGTCTGCCCAGGTCGCACCATCAATCCGCCCACTGATAACTTCGCAAAAAGAAGTTATCTTCATCTCTATTTTAACCATTTTTAGCCATGTTATGTGAAATTTATACATGAAAAGTAGATAAAATCCAATTGCCGCATGATTTGGAGTCAAAATGTTTGTACTCTAATTATTTATATGTTTTTATGATAGGATTCGGGGAGAATTTAAGTCAAGGATTGAAGACTAAGTATTGTGAAAAATCTGGGAAAAATGTTACAACATATTCTCAACATTCTGGCAGGTCAAACTGTGCAGAAAAACAGAACCAGAAATGTTGCAACATATTCACAACATTTTTGGCAGTTACAGGAAATTCAAATCCAAAAATGCCAAGTTTTGGACAGTTACAACTTATTTCAAAGCATCCATTCAGCATTTTAAAATGACTGGATGTGGGGCCCACTAGGAGAAAAAGAGGGAAAGTTTAAAAGAGGAAAATTTCAGCCATAAAAGGGGGGATTCCATTCTATTCAAGGGGAGCCATTAGAGGAGAAAAACTGCAGGAAGAAGGATTTCGGCCAGGGAAGAACCAGTCCAGTCTTGGCGTTCGGGCGGAAGGAAACGCTTCTACATCACTGGAGAAGGGAAGATTTGCATTTCTTTTGAAATGTTTAGTAAGATCTCTTCAGTTTTGTGTTATTTTCCCGCAGTCATGAACTAAAACTCTCTAGTCTTGCATGATGAGAGTAGTATGTGTATTTTGATGATGAACATCTTTGATTTTGAGTTTGCTTTGTGATTATCTTTATGGATCTTGTGATTTTTATGGTGAAATTGTTGGATCATGTCTTTTATTGTATTGCGACGCGAGAATCGAGAGAAGAGCGGCGTAATGTTAATTTAAGGGCTAGTTTATCGCAGTGCGAGAATCGAGAGATGAGCAATGTGAATCATTAACCAACATTTCTTTATTTTTACGGCGTTTCAAGAGTCGAGAGAGGAGAAACGTGTGTGCATCACAAGATCTATTGAGTTTTGAAAAGTGAAAGAGATTTCCTTTTTATGCTTGCGAATTTGATTCTTGCACTTCATAATATTTTCGTTTTTCCTAAGTTAGAGATAACTAGGGTTGCGTAGATATTAAGACTCTTTGTATCGAGAGATAAAGGTTTCTTCTTTAAAAATCATCGCAAGATAATCCAAAGTTCAACCAAATGAAATATTTATTTTATCACCATCATGTTACACATGAAATCAGAAATGCAAGGCTATTTTCTCTAATCGCTAAGAAATTACTTTAACATCTAGTTAAATTAGTTTTAATATTTATCTAAAAGTTTTAATCTATTTTCAGAAAATCAATTAATCGCTTTACTTGGATTCATAGAAACGGTGTAGCTAGTAATTGTAAGCACTAAACCCATCACTTCTCCGTGGGAACGATCTCACTCACTCTGTATTACTTGTACGACACGTATACTTGCGTTTTCAAGCTCTATTTTGCGCCCATCAAGTTTTTGGCGCCGTTGCCGGGGAGGTGCAACGGATTTAGTATTTTTCTTCTTACAATATTAGTGAACCTTAGTACGTGGAGGTCAAGTTTTGTTTTCACTTGTTAGTATATTATATTTGGGTTATCATCTTTGTCATCCGATAGTTTATGTCCAGGTATCGATCCGTTGAATTAATTCCTCTAAATTCTGAAATCGAGCGAACTTGTAGACGTAATAGAAAATCAACTAGATTGGAAAATTCGAATCAACACAACATGAATAATCAAAACAATGATGCTGACGTTCATCAAGAGGGACAGGACTTAGGAGGCCAAGTAGAGCATAACGGGCACCCAATGGAAAATAGGAGAACATGCCGTGACTATAATATGCCTTTTAGGGGAGGGGTACAATTTAGTATCGCTAGACCTGCTGTAGAGGCTAACAACTTTAAAATTGATTCCACGGCGATGCAACTTGTCCAGAATAATAAGTTTAGTGGCCATAACCATGAAGACCCAAACTCTCATCTAAGAACGTTCATAGAAATCTGTGACACATTCAAGATTAATGGCGCATCTGAAGAAGCCATTAAATTGCGATTATTTCCTTTCTCTCTAGAAGGGAAAGCAAAAGATTGGTTGAACTCGTTGCCTAATGGGTCTATTACTACTTGGGCTATATTGGTTGAAAAATTCTTATCCAAATATTTCCCTGCATCTAAAACTGCCAAGTTAATGCGGGATATCTCTACATTCATGCAAGCGAATGGAGAAACCCTATATGATGCGTGGGAACGATTTAAGGAATTATTACGCAGATGTCCCCACCATGGGCTAGCCATTCACCAACAAGTATGGACGTTTTATAACGGCCTTCAGACATCTACAATGATCCAAGTAGATGGAGCTGCGGGAGGTTCGTTGATGAACAAGTACCCTGAAGATGCGTACGGTATTTTAGAAGATCTATCTTCTAATAATTACCACACGATCGAGCGTCAAGTACATCCTCCCACTACGGCAGAATTATATCAAGTTGACCAATTAACGTCATTTGCAGCTCAAATGACGTCCCAATTTAATACCATTAACAAGAGGTTAGATGCTTTGACGTTGAACCAAAATCAAATGAATCCTCAAGTCAATAGCATTATTACTCCCATGGTTTCTCCTAACCCCACCTTAACAATTGAACAACTTGTAGGGGGTAATGAAGAAGTTAATTATTTAGGAGGGCATTATAAGCAAAATACAAACCCTTACCCAAACCATTATAACCCCGAATGGAGAAACCATCCTAACCTCTCTTGGAAGAACAACTCCGGTCCTACTCCACCACACTTATTTAATTCTAATGTTAATCCTCAACATCAAAACAATCATTCCAACCAAGCAGGACCAGCTAGAAAGGTAACGGATGACTTCATCATTGAATCAATGCAAAAGAATGAAGCCCGTTTCTCTAGTTTGGAAGGGTCCATGAGAATGATTGAATCACAACTAGGACAAATCGCCACCGCTTTAAGTATGCGACCGCAAGGCACACTCCCTACGGATACCACACCCAATCCCAAGGGAGAAAATCATCATTGTAAGGCCATTACATTACGAAGTGGGCGTGAGTTAGTAGTTGGTCAAGAAACTAATCCACATGAACAAGATAAAAATCAAGACCAAGAAGAAGTCAAGGGTCCTAGTGAGGAAGTAATAATAGGAAGAAATGAGGACGATAAGAGTGAGGAGGAAGGAGTAATAAAAAGAAGAAATGATAAGGTAATAGAAGGAGAAAAAGAGGAAAGAAGGAAGGAGAACCCACGAACCTATCCACCACCACCTTTCCCCCAAAGACTAAAAAAGAGCAAATTAGATCAACAATTTCAGAAATTCTTAGAAATCTTTAAGAAGTTGCAAGTTAATATACCCTTTGCCGAAGCATTAGAACAGATGCCGAGTTACGTAAAGTTCATGAAAGACATATTAAATAAAAAACGGAAGTTTGCCGTGAACGAAACGGTAACCCTTACACATGAATGTAGTGCAATTCTCCAAAGGAGATTGCCACCAAAACTAAAGGACCCCGGAAGCTTCACGATTCCGTGTTCTATTGGACATCAATTCGAGGGAAAGGCTTTGTGCGATCTAGGGGCGAGCATAAATCTTATGCCACTTTCAATTTATAAGAAGTTAGGGTTGGGGGAGATTTCCAAAACATCAATTACATTACAATTAGCAGATAAATCTCTAACCTTTCCAAAAGGGATTGTAGAAGACGTCTTAGTCAAGGTAGAAAAGTTTATTTTTCCGGCAGATTTTGTGGTATTAGACATGAAGGAAGACAAGGAAGTCCCCATTATAGTGGGTAGACCTTTCTTAGCCACCGGAAAAACTTTGATTGATGTACACAAGGGTGAGTTAACCATGAGGGTTAACGATGAACAAGTGACTTTTAATGTACTAAAAGCCATGAAATTCCCTCGTTTAGAAGAAGATGACATAGAGGAAGTTAAGAGTGTGACCTTTATTGATTACAACTTAAGTGAGGATCTAGAAGAAGATGAAGAGGAGGAGACGGATGAAGAGAAATCTCATTGTGAGAACGAAATTCAAGAATGCTTTGAAATAAGTGCACGTCCACCGACATTCACTCGCAAGCCGGAGATTTTAGATATGACAGATAAGACATGTGCAAATAAACCTTCAATCATTAGTCCTCCCACACTTGAGTTGAAACCATTACCTGAACATTTGGCCTACGCATATCTAGGAGACAATGATACATTACCGGTCATTGTCAACTCAAAATTATCGCCAAATCAACATCAACAACTCATAGATTTACTGAAGCAATTTAAATTAGCCATAGGTTGGACCATCGCGGACATAAGAGGGATTAGTCCTTCGGTATGCATGCACAAGATTCTCCTAGAAGAATCTTATAAAGGTTCCATTGAGCCTCAACGCCGTCTCAGTCCACCTATGAAAGAGGTCGTAAAGAAAGAAATAATAAAATGGTTAGACGCAGGGATAATATATCCTATCTCCGATAGTTCTTGGGTCTCTCCGGTTCAATGTGTTCCGAAGAAAGGAGGGATGACCGTAATAAAAAATGATAAGAACGAATTAATATCGACTAGAACTATTACCGGATGGCGCATTTGTATGGATTATCGCAAGCTTAATAAGGCTACTAGAAAAGACCACTTCCCATTGCCTTTCATAGATCAAGTTTTAGATAAGTTGTCCGGTAATGATTTCTTCTGCTTCTTAGACGGATATTCCGGGTATAACCAAATCACGGTTGACCCGAAAGATCAAGAGAAAACAACCTTCACGTGCCCTTACGGAACATTCGCCTTTAGGAGAATGCCATTTGGTCTATGCAACGCACCAGCCACGTTCCAACGGTGTATGATTGCTATATTTTCAGAAATCATGGATCATGGTATAAAGATCTTCATGGATGATTTCTCCATCTTCGGAAAATCATTTGGGGAGTGTTTGGAGTGCCTAGAAAGAGTGCTTGTGCGATGTATCGAAACTAACCTTGTGCTGAATTGGGAAAAGTGCCATTTCATGGTACGCGAAGGCATCGTGTTAGGCCATCATGTGTCAAGCAAGGGGTTAGAAGTAGATAAGGCCAAAATTGAGGTCATTGAGAAATTACCTCCTCCTAGGAATGTGAAAGAGTTAAGGAGTTTCCTAGGGCATGCCGGATTTTACAGAAGGTTTATCAAAGATTTTGCTAAGATTGCAAAACCTCTTAGTGGATTGTTGGAAAAGGATACGAAATTTCATTTTGACGAAGACTGTTTGAGTGCATTTAGTAAACTGAAAAAGCAATTAACCACGGCACCAATTGTGGTGGCACCCGACTGGGGTGAACCATTTGTCCTTATGTGTGATGCGAGTGACTATGCCGTGGGTGTAGTTCTAGGTCAAGTTAGGGAGAAGCTTTTTCACACCATAGCCTATGCGAGCAAAACTCTGATTGAAGCTCAAATCAATTACACCACGACTGAGAAGGAGTTGTTGGCAGTAGTCTACGCCTTTGAAAAGTTTCGATCTTATCTTTTATGCACTCAAGTCACCGTTTTTACTGATCATGCGGCTATCCGTTATTTGATGGAAAAAAGAGATACAAAGCCGAGGTTGATTCGTTGGGTACTATTATTGCAGGAATTCGATTTGGAGATTAAGGATAGAAAGGGCGTAGATAACCCTGTAGCAGACCATCTTTCTAGGATCGAACCAAAGGAATCTTATTATCATTCAGAGATTGAGGAGAGATTTCCAGATGAGCAAATCTTAGCTATATCAGAGGGGTTAGTGCCATGGTACGCCGATTACGTCAATTACCTCGTCAGTAACATCTTACCTTCAGATTTAAACTACCAACAACGAAAGAGGTTCTTACACCAAGTGCGGTCTTATCTTTGGGACCCACCTTATTTGTTTAAAATTGGTGCTGATGGAGTAGTGAGGAGATGTATACCGGAAGTAGAAATGCATCCTATTTTAGAAAATTGTCATAGTTCTCCCTACGGAGGACACTTCAAGGGAAATAGGACAGCTATGAAAGTCTTAGAGGCCGGATTCTATTGGCCTACATTATATCATGATTCTAGAGAACATGTGAAAAGGTGTGATCGATGTCAAAAGGAAGAAAATATTAACAAGAACGAAGATATGCCTATGAACCCAATTCTAGAAGTGGAGCTTTTTGATGTCTGGGGTATAGACTTTATGGGACCATTCGTCAATTCGAATGGTAATTTATTTATCCTCTTAGCCGTAGACTATGTATCGAAATGGGTCGAAGCCATAGCCACGACCAAAAATGATGCAAAGGTGGTGTTATACTTCCTGAAAAACTTCATATTTAGTCGATTTGGAACACCCAAAGCTATTATAAGTGACGGGAGAAGTCACTTTTGTAATCACCAATTTGCTGCGTTGTTGAAAAAGTACGGGGTTAGGCATAAGGTAGCATTGGCATACCACCCCCAAACAAATGGGTTAGCAGAAGTATCTAATAGAGAGATCAAGAAAATCTTGGCTAAAACGGTGAGTGTAAATTGCAAAGATTGGTCTCAAAAGCTTAACGATGCTTTATGGGCATATAGAACCGCTTTCAAGACCCCGATTGGTGTTACCCCATATCGTTTAGTTTACGGCAAGGCTTGTCACTTACCTTTAGAGTTGGAATATCGGGCATATTGGGCCATTAAGAAAATCAACTTTGACTTTCAAGAAGCCGGTAAATCTAGACTACTACAGTTAAATGAATTGGAGGAGATCCGGACTCAGGCGTATGAAAGTGCAAGGGTTTATAAGGACCGTACTAAAATGTGGTATGACCGCCATCTTACGGACAAAAATTTACAACCAGGGAAACTAGTGCTCTTATTCAATTCACGATTAAAAATTTTTCCCGGTAAATTAAAATCTAGGTGGTCGGGCCCGTTTCGGGTCAAGGAAGTTCTTCCTTATGGGGTCGTTACTATCATCAATGAAAAAGATCATTCGGAGTTTAAGGTCAATGGCGGACGTCTTAAGGCTTATTTAGGGAACGAAAATGAACGAGCAATATCGTTCATACACTTGAAATAAAATTTTCGAGCCGCTGAATGTCCAGCCGGGACATTAACTAAGGCGCTTCTGGGGAGGCAACCCCAATTTTTAATGTTACGTTCTTTATTATTTTTGTTATTTTTGTTTTGTTTGTTTCTATTTCTCTCAAAAATTCCTTTCAAAAAGAAAAAAAAATGATGATGCATGACTGAATCCCTATGGTCTCGAACGCTTAAAACCCGCATTTCCCCTTCATTCAGTACTAGCCAAGGCTCAAAATCGACTCAGAAAAAAATGTTGCAACATTTTCGAAAAATGTTGCAACACTTTTTTCTCTGCCTTTTTCCCTTACAAGAGCGGAAATTTAGGCGGCGGCCGGTTCACCTGCTTAATTAACCGGCTGCCTGCGGGATTTAGCTGAACCGGCTGTCTTCTTAGTTATTAATTAATTTTTTTTTACCTGCATAGCCGGTTCAATTAGCATAAGCCGTGCCTTTACTATCCGCTGGCTCTTAAAAGCGCGATACCCCCAAATCCGCTGCTATCCCCCCCGAACCCTTTGCTCCAGGAAACCCTAAAGCCTCTGTCTCGCCCCGCTTCGACTCATCCGCCGGCGGCAGCAACCCCGCGACAACACCGTTCTGGAAATACCCCCCCCCCCCCCTCTCGCCGTCCTCTTACGAAGTTCTGCTATCACTTACCGGTGGCGTCGACGTATCATGGCCCCCAAGAAAGGTAGAGAGAAGGCGGTGGCGGCGCACAAGCACTCAAGATTCATCAACGACGAAGCCATGGCTCGCTACGAATTGCTTAAGGTTAAGCCCGTCATCTATGAAAGAGGGTTTCAACTGGAAGTTCGTGGTTGGAGTCAAGCGTATGTGCGGCAAATAGACAAGTTCGGTTGGACCTCCTTCTGCCATCCACGCACTGATGCTGTCCTACCATGGGTGTATGAATTTTACGCCAACGCCAAGTTCCACACGGACGAAAAAATCCACATACGGGGGAAGGAAGTCGATTTTTCCGCGGAAGGTATAAACTCCTACTTCGATTTAGCAACTCTGGATTGTGATGTCTTTCAGTCTGTTAGAGCTTCTAACCCATACGATATCGCCACCACATTGAGCCTCACTAGAAACATCACGTGGGTTAATGAATCTTCGCATGTCCTGCATTCGGCTCTTTTTACTCGTGAAGCTAAAGTTTGGCTGCTTTTCGTAAACTCAAGTATTATGCCGACGAAACACTCCAACCATGTCTCCTTCGATAGGGCTTGCATTATACATAGCATTATAAAAGGGATTTCCATTAATGTAGGACATATTATTTCCAATCAAATCCAAAAAAAGGTCAAAACGGAGGGGGGTACTCAGCTGTGGTTTCCCACGCTCATCACATCGTTGTGCCGTTACGCCGGGGTATCTCTCGCTGACACGGACACTACTACCATTGTAGGCCGGCCAATCACGTTTTCTGTGATTTCCTCCTATATTAAAGTATCTTCCGAGGTGCCACCTCCCAAATCCGCTCCGAAACAACGCCCTACCGTATCTTCGAGCAAAACCACCCAACCTCCAATTCCACCACCACTTTCCCCAAATCCCCCGGATTGGCCGATCATCCTTAAATATTTGCAAGGCACCGCCAAATATCAGCGTCAACAACATCGTGATATAGCCTCGCATTTAAACATTTTACATCACAATCAAGTAGCCATTCTCCGCCATTTGAATGTACCTGAGGACAAGATAGTAGTCCACGATGTGAATCCTGCTTGGTATGACAACAAACCCTCTACTTCTAAGGGAAAGGAGGCGGCATCCTCGCCAAATCCACATGATGAAACGGAAGCGGTCGAGGAGGATGCAGCCTTTGCATCCGGCGAAGACGACGAAATGAAGGAATTTTTGGACGATGACGACTCGGACGAGGTCGATGACGCTGACGACGATGAGGAGGATGGTTGACACTCCACTACTCAGATCTGGGAAATTTACTTTGCACTATTACTGCTGATATGTTTGTTTATTTTTTGGGAAATATCTCTACTGTTGAACTTCTTGAACTGCATGCTATTAACTGAATGATAAGTACCGTTTACGTATTACTTGGTTATTTAATTTCTAGCTCTAATCTTTGTAACTGTTATTTGTGCACTGTGGTTGATCACTTCCCTAGCTGCATTTTTCCGTTTCTTGAAATGTTGTTTTTATGAATTATTGTTATATGTTTTCATGCCGTGCAGCTATACCTGTTACTCAATACCTTTACTGTTTTAATGTCAACTCTTTATTATAACTTGCTACTTCGTGGGATATTTCGTTCATATCTTATACTTTTATGTTCCACTTCACACATATTAATATGCTGGCGACGCACATATGAAACTTTCTTTTTATTCCACTCTTATGATTTATGAAGTTCACAATCGCACACAAGGCTATTATATTTGCTAAAACTGCTTCACTAGGGACTAGTAAAGGTTAAAGTATGGGGGCATGTCCCTTCTATACCTTGCTTGACAAAGCTTTTATGGGGTATATTTTAGACCTGCTTGCTCTTCATTTTTTTTATTAATAAATTTATTCAAGTTTTTCAAATTAATTGTAAGTTTAGACGAGTCAGTCCTATGAGTCAGACTATTAAATTGTAATTAGACTGATTGGTTAAAGCTCGATTAAGAAATCTATCTCACATTCATGCACTATAGTTCTTACAAATGTTTACCCCCTTTTAACTTATTTAATTAACTTCAGATCCTAATGGGATTAGATCGAGTAGGTTCTAATTCAATGATAGTCGCCAATATATTGAGTGTACGTAGTTAACCTTGCTTCCACGTAAATCCTTACCTTTGTGGCCATCACATATTACTTTTGAGCCTAAAGACTTGATTATTCATTTCCCTATGTTCTTTAGCTAGTAGACTGACCACTTATGGGTGTTAAAACAAAAAAAAAAAATTGTATATCATAGTGACATGTGGCCTAAGTTAGCTCCGGCTTACTTGGAATGATCTCAACTATGATCAAAACAAAAAAAAGGATATATATATATAGCATAGTGATATGTGGCCTAAGTCAGCCCCGACTTACTTGGAATGATCCCAACTGTGCAAATATCAAAAGAAAGAAACAAATTGTTGAAAGTTAAACCCTATAAGTTGGCAAGCTACTAAGTTAATTAGAATCATTGGCTACCCACCTCTCCAAAATTCATCAAGTCGTTTTTATTTGGCATCGGTTTCTACCAAACTCATGTAGAGGTCATATCAAAGCCTTAGACTACTCTTGATCTATCCTATTGGTGACGAAGTTTATCAAAAATGAATTGTAAGGGATGTAGACAATTTGTTAAGGGCATCACATATAACACTTGAATTCTTAATTGAGCCTTATCTTATATCTATCTGAGAGAATTATGAAAGTTTGAATTCTTATGGACTAGCAAGTCTAGCATCAGTTAATGAGAATTACTTGAAGCTATTTTGGTTAACTTATAATGAAGAGTAGACGGAAATGAAATTTTACTGTCATAAATCTTTGTCATATCATGACTTATAATGATTTACCTTTGCTAGGGACTAGTAAAGAACTAAGCATGGGGGTGTGATAACTTCGCAAAAAGAAGTTATCTTCATCTCTATTTTAACCATTTTTAGCCATGTTATGTGAAATTTATACATGAAAAGTAGATAAAATCCAATTGCCGCATGATTTGGAGTCAAAATGTTTGTACTCTAATTGTTTATATGTTTTTATGATAGGATTCAGGGAGAATTTAAGTCAAGGATTGAAGACTAAGTATTGTGAAAAATCTGGGAAAAATGTTACAACATATTCTCAACATTCTGGCAGGTCAAACTGTGCAGAAAAACAGAACCAGAAATGTTGCAACATATTCACAACATTTTTGGCAGTTACAGGAAATTCAAATCCGAAAATGACAAGTTTTGGACAGTTACAACTTATTTCAAAGCATCCATTCAGCATTTTAAAATGACTGGATGTGGGGCCCACTAGGAGAAAAAGAGGGAAAGTTTAAAAGAGGAAAATTTCAGCCATAAAAGGGGGGATTCCATTCTATTCAAGGGGAGCCATTAGAGGAGAAAAACTGCAGGAAGAAGGATTTCGGCCAGGGAAGAACCAGTCCAGTCTTGGCGTTCGGGCGGAAGGAAACGCTTCTACATCACTGGAGAAGGGAAGATTTGCATTTCTTTTGAAATGTTTAGTAAGATCTCTTCAGTTTTGTGTTATTTTCCCACAATCATGAACTAAAACTCTCTAGTCTTGCATGATGAGAGTAGTATGTGTATTTTGATGATGAACATCTTTGATTTTGAGTTTGCTTTGTGATTATCTTTATGGATCTTGTGATTTTTATGATGAAATTGTTGGATCATGTCTTTTATTGTATTGCGACGCGAGAATCGAGAGAAGAGCGGCGTAATGTTAATTTAAGGGCTAGTTTATCGCAGTGCGAGAATCGAGAGATGAGCAATGTGAATCATTAACCAACATTTCTTTGTTTTTACGGCGTTTCAAGAGTCGAGAGAGGAGAAACGTGTGTGCATCACAAGATCTATTGAGTTTTGAAAAGTGAAAGAGATTTCCTTTTTATGCTTGCGAATTTGATTCTTGCACTTCATAATATTTTCGTTTTTCCTAAGTTAGAGATAACTAGGTTGCGTAGATATTAAGACTCTTTGTATCGAGAGATAAAAGTTTCTTCTTTAAAAATCATCGTAAGATAATCCAAAGTTCAACCAAATGAAATATTTATTTTATCACCATCATGTTACACATGAAATCAGAAATGCAAGGCTATTTTCTCTAATCGCTAAGAAATTACTTTAACATCTAGTTAAATTAGTTTTAATATTTATCTAAAAGTTTTAATCTATTTTCAGAAAATCAATTAATCGCTTTACTTGGATTCATAGAAACGGTGTAGCTAGTAATTGTAAGCACTAAACCCATCACTTCTCCGTGGGAACGATCTCACTCACTCTGTATTACTTGTACGACACGTATACTTGCGTTTTCAAGCTCTATTTTGCGCGTATCACCCACGCCGCGCGGTCTGCACGATCAACCCCACACTTGCACTTTACAATTTTCAACACAGAGTAGCTGCGATCTGCGAAGAGGACTGAAGGAGATGTCTCGTGCGAGGAGGAGAGGGGAGAAATTGTGCTCGGGGTAGAGGATGGAGGCGATTTCACCTTAACATTCACTAGAGGATCCGAGCGGAGTAACTGTGATCGACGAAGAGGGACGATGGAGTCGTCTCGTGCGAGGACAAGAGTGGAGAAGTGGTGCTAGGGCATCCGGAGGGATTTTTTGTCATATGCGCCAATACTTGCCAGAGACCGAATTGGTACTAATACTTTCAGCGAAGTGGTGCAATATATAGGGTGCAAATCCCAATTTGGCGTTGTTACTAGCAAACCGAATAGATTTGGCGCCAATTCAGAGTTGATTGGGCTCTCACCTAATACTGTCAGCTTAGCACGCTTAATTCGGTTTTGCTAGTACTTTCATCTACGTCAATATATTAACACGCAATGGTGCAAATCATTACTATATATAGGATTTGCCCAAATCGGGGGTCTAAACTGCTTCAAATCAAAAAGTGTTCAACATTAAAATTGTATATCTCGTCGAGATCTACAACTTTTATGTTGAACACTTTTCAATTTGAAGTCATTTAGGCCCCCGATTTGGTGCATGAAAAAAGTCACGCCGATCTCGGGCATCCGTACATATGTTCGACGTGACTTTTTTCAGAGGTCAAATCGGCGGTCTAAAATGCTTCAAATAAAAAAAATGTTCAACATGAAAGTTGTAAATCTCGTCGAGATCTACAACTTTCATATTGAACACTTCTCATGAAAATATACGTGTAAGACGCAGTTAAAAATGACATGTATATTCTTATATACACTTAACTCGTATATACAAAACACCATTATAGAAATTAGAAATCAAATATATTTTTAAATCGGACAATATTTTTTAAAAAGATTTTGGTGTAGATGATGAAATTTTGTTGAAAAAAAGAGTTTTGGACATACTAAACAAAAAGTTTACGGCATTTTGACTCATTTCTAATACTAATATAAGTTATTGAATGAATACATTTGAAATCATTTGTAATGTCATTATATGCATTGGGTTATTTTAAAAGAACGAATGTTTTAAACAAAATTTAATTTTTTTTAAAAAAATTTATGTTGATTTGCTAGTAATAAAATGATTTCCAAATAGTTATTTTGAAAAATAAAAATTTGCTATTAATAATGATTTGCCAGAAATCGAATTGGATTTGCTGCTACCAACACCATTTAATAAGGCGGCTGTTATTAGCACTACACTTTTGGATATTCGCACAACTTTTACTCCTAATTTTCTACGCCTTTTGAAAATACTCCTTGTACATGCATTTTTATAAAAAGTGTTCAACACGAAAGTTGTAGATCTCGTCGAGATCTACAACTTTCGTGTTGAACACTTTTCCTAAAAATGCATCTATAAGGCGTACATTAGGAAATACGCTCAGATTTCGCCCCTTTTAGAAATACGCCTTATACATGCATTTTTAGGAAAAGTGTTCACCACGAAAGTTGTAGATCTCGACGAGATCTACAACTTTCGTGTTGAACACTTTTTCTAAAAATGCATGTACAAGGAGTATTTTCAAAAGGCGTAGAAAATTAGGAGTAAAAGTTGTGCGAATATCCAAAAATTTAGTGCTAATAACAATCGCCTTTAATAATCACCCTTAGAAAATCATTCAACGGCACATGATTCTCCTGTTTTGACCTGAATAAACATCGGACTTTTCAAATCAAAGACAAGGAAAGGGACAGTCCCCCATTGACTTTTTTGAAAACTAGCTGTTCTTTTGACCAATCAAATTTCGCAAGAAGAATGGTTTGGATTAATTAATTGGAATATATTAAGATCTTTTACTCAGTTATAAAATTATCTAATTACTTTGTTTTTTTTTTGATAAAAGAAAATATTATTTTTTATTTTATTTTATTTTAAAAAGAAGTGTTTAAATTTATAAAATACTACACACACGAGCACAAAACATTCAAACAATGTACTTGTAAACTTAATAAACATCCATTTAATTATTTGATGCCCTTTTTTATAACCATATAGTTCAAAAACATTGCCCAATTCTATTTTGTTGGTCGCCCTACCTGTTGAGCTCTTGTGGGTAGCAGAAGCGGGCATCGATTTGCGGAGATCGGTAAAGCACGAGAGATTTGCAGACTGTAGGACTACGCACTTAACATGTTACAATCAAAAGAAGTTGATGCAACGCGCATAAATTGTTGATGCGAACATAATGACGGCAATGATATAAAAGACGGAAATTGTGTGTTGCGGTTCTTGTTCTTCGGATGTGGAGCCAAACCGAACGTATCCAATACAAGAAAAGAGGGACACCATACGACATGGCACGTACTCGGAGAGTTCTTGGGCAAGAGCTACTGCCAGCGCTAGAGTCGAGTGCGGTGAGCTAGAACTGGTGATAAAGTTCGTAAAATGATAAAACATTAGCATCAAACAGCAGTAGACAACATACGCAATTGATCAACTTGAACCGATTTTTGGATGGAAGTGATTGGTTCGGCTTGGCGGCGGAAAGAGAGGAGCAGTCAACACTCCAATTTTGAACCAAGAACTGAAAACAAAGCAAAGCTTCTGGCTTTTTGTTTTTCCTTTCTTCTCACTTCAATAACTTCTCGCTCTCATGATCTCGCCGCCGAGAAATGGCAGGGCACAAAATCCCCCCAATCCGCAAAAGCCTCTCCCGTCGACTTCTCCCCTATTTCTTCTTCCTAATCTCACGAGCAGCCGGCGCCGGCGATTCTCCAGGGACGTCGTCTGACAAAGCGGTGTTGATTGGCTTTAAGCGCTTCCTCCTCGGGGATAACCACGTCAACCGAGGCCCCTACGCCAGCTGGAATGAGTCGGAACCCTCCTCCTGCCGGTGGTTCGGCATCTCCTGTGACAACGGCGGCCTCGTCACGGCCATCGATCTTCGCGATTCTAGCATTTCCGGCGGCATCTTCCCCAACTTTTCTCTCCTCCCCGCGCTCACCCGCCTCGACCTCTCTGCTAACAGCATCGACGGCTCAGTCCCGCCGGAACTCAACCAATGCCGGGGCCTCCGGCATCTGAACCTCTCCCACAATATGATCGATGGAGAGATGAATCTGACTTCTCTGGTACTCCTCGATACCCTCGATGTTTCTGTTAACCGCATCGTCGGCCGGGTCTCGGAGAGCTTTCCGTCGAATTGCGGGAATTTGGTTTATCTCAACATCTCCTCCAACAATTTCACCGGCGGGATTGGAGATTACTTCGATGGTTGTGGCCAGATGTTACGGATTCTTGATGTGAGCTTGAATCGATTTGTCGGGGAGATGTGGGAGGGTTTCTGGTGGCTGACGGAGTTCTGGGCATCGGATAACAAGTTCACAGGAATGATATCGCCGGAGACTTTTCCGGCAGGCTGTAATCTGGAAACTCTTGATCTTTCCGGCAACGGACTTAGCGGGAATTTTCCTTCTTCGATTGGCAACTGTTCGAAGATGACGCAATTGAACATTTGGGGGAATCTCTTCACCGGAGGAATTCCCTCCGGTATTGGGTCGCTTTCCGAGCTCACCACGCTGTTGCTCGGCTACAATAGATTTAACAGGGAATTGCCAACTGAGCTCCTCAATTGTGCAAAATTGGTGTTCCTTGATCTCAGCAGAAACAATTTCCGCGGAGAAATTCAAACAATTTTGGGAAATTTCACCTCGCTTAATTATCTACTCATTCATTCGAATTCGTTCAGCGGAGGAATCGAGGAATCAGGAATTCTCAGGCTCCCAAATCTTCTTCGGCTCGATCTAGCCTTCAACAATTTCTCCCGGCAGCTCCCAATTGCCGTCGCTGAGATGCCGCAGCTGGAGTTTTTGATGTTGGCCAACAACGATTTTTACGGTGAAATTCCTCCCGAATACGGGAGAATCACAACGCTACAAGCCCTCGATGTCTCCTTCAATCGGCTCATTGGTAGAATTCCGGCCGAAATTGGGAATTTGACGTCGCTGCTCTGGCTCATGCTCGAGGGCAACAAACTGACCGGAGGTATCCCGCCGGAGATCGGGAACTGTAGCAGCCTCCTATGGCTAAATCTCGCTAATAATCTACTCTCTGGTCCGATCCCGCCGGAGATCTCTTTAATTGGGAGGGATCCATCGCCGACTTTCAACAAAAACCGCCTCAGAAACACCACTATTCTCTCCTCCGGCGAGTGTCTGGCCATGAAGCGATGGTTGCCGGCGACCTACCCTCCCTACAGCTTTGTGTACACCTCGATGACTCGCCGGAGCTGCAGAGAGAACTGGAGCCGGCTCCTCAAGGGTTACGGCGTTTTCCCTGTCTGTTTAAACACTTCAAAGCCGATCCGAACGCTGGATATCACCGGCTATCTTCAACTTTCCAGCAACCTTCTCTCCGGCGAGGTACCGTCGGAAATCAGCCAAATGGGTCGGCTTAGCATCCTGGACATCCACCACAATAAACTCTCCGGCTTGCTTCCCCCGGCAGTCGGACAACTGCCTCTCGTCTTGCTCAACATCTCCAACAACCGGTTCTCGGGGACGATACCGCCGGAGTTTGGCGAGATTCATTGTCTCCAGATCTTGGACCTTGCCAGGAACAATTTCTCCGGGGAGTTTCCGGCGAGTCTCAATGATCTCTCCGATCTCAACGCATTCAATGTCTCCTTCAATCCTCTCCTTCATGGAATCATCCCAATTAGCGGCCAGATTGCAACCTTCGATAATAGGTCCTTCATGGGCGACCCTCTCATCTCATTTTCCATCTCCGCCACTGTTCCCAAAACCCCGCCACCGGAAAGCGCCGCCGCAGGGCGGCGGGCGACAGCCAGAACCGTCTCCTTCTGGGTTTTCATCTCTTTCACTGCGGCCATCTTCTTCTTCGTCGCGGTCTCCCTCATCCTTTACCTCAAGAGCAAGTCCCCAATTGATCCTGTTTCGGTTTCAGAACCAGAAAGCTTCGAGCTTGAATTCTTCAAATGGCTGCCTCCTTCCACATCAGACTCCCCTTCGGAACTCTCCAGTTTGCCGGGCAGCGGTGTGAGTGTATTCCGTCTCGACAAGACGGCCTTCACATACTCTGACATCGTCGAGGCTACCGGAAACTTCTCAGCCAACGAGGAGATTGGCCGCGGCGGCTCTGGCGTCGTCTATCGAGGCAAGCTTCCTGATGGGCGGCATGTTGCGGTGAAGAAGCTGCAAAGGGAAGGCCTTGAAAGCGAGCGTGCATTCCGCGCGGAGATGGAGATGCTAGCCGGCGGCCACCCCAACCTCGTTTCCCTATTCGGGTGGTGCCTTGCCGGAGCAGAGAAGCTCCTAGTATACGAGTACTTGGAAGGAGGGAGCCTGGAGGATGTCATCAAGGATTCCCGGCGGTTCAAATGGGCTCAAAGAGTAGAAGCAGCCGTAGGGGTGGCGCGCGCGCTGGCATATCTACACCACGATTGCGTGCCGGCGGTGGTGCATCGCGACGTGAAGGCGAGCAATGTGATGATGGACGGAACGGGAAATGTGAAGGTGACGGATTTCGGGTTGTCAAGGATCATGATGAACGGGGACACCCACGTGAGCACAATGGTGGCGGGGACGGTGGGATATGTGGCACCGGAGTATGGACAGACGTGGAGAGCGACCACAAAAGGTGACGTGTATAGCTTCGGGGTGCTGGTGATGGAGTTGGCGACGGGGAGGCGGGCGGTGGAGGAAGGGGGAGAGGAGTGTTTGATAGATTGGTTGGAGAGAGTTGGGACCGAGCCAGCGTTAGCCGCTATGGAGGTGTGGGGGGAGGAGGGGAGCGAGCCCATGAGGGGGTTGCTGATGGTGGGGATGAGGTGCATGGAGGAGGCGCCTCCGGCTCGGCCGGACATGAGAGAGGTGCTGACAATGTTGCACAGGATTGGGAAGGACTCTGACTCTGATTGGGAGGGTGGCTTGAAGCCTCTCTGGTTGGCAAGATAATGAATGCTCTTCATAGTTGACACATACAATGTATAGACAGGGATATAGAGATCACAGATACAATTATACAAAGCCATGGCCAACTCATTTGCAAATTGTAATTGCTCAGGTTTTGATTTCTGCTCTCCATTTTTATAGTTACATATGTTTAAATACTGGCACATGAAATTATCTTTCACTAAGTTATAGCCTTTGATATTTTATATGATCCCATGTTACATTCATAAGTTCTCTTGCTGCTCTTGTTGTTGACTGATTCACCGTGTGGATTGAGGATAGAGAGGTTCCGGGTGCAATGGCGGCAGCGGTATGTGTCGGTACAGATGTTCTCACGGAGAATCTTTTCTACTTACTATCAGCTTAGGAAGTATGTAGCCGGTAATCTCACATGCGTGCCCGTTACGATGGAGGAGAGGATCTGATGCAGGGACATGAGTTCATCTACC
The DNA here is from genome assembly GCA_039583875.1 of Platanthera guangdongensis. Lineage (NCBI taxonomy): Eukaryota > Viridiplantae > Streptophyta > Magnoliopsida > Asparagales > Orchidaceae > Platanthera > Platanthera guangdongensis. The sequence continues at coordinate 3,530,751 of CM077164.1, forward strand.
TGTCACCCTAGGATCAGGACTCCATCTGCCCAGGGGTCCCACCGAGAGCCCACTCGATAGGCCTTTTCAGGTCTGCGGACCGTACACCCCAACCTATCTGCTGCTCCGCCACAGGGCCGATAGGTTGTTGAGGCCGGGGCTTGATCCCCTGACCTCGTTGATAAGAGGCCTTCAACGGCTCGGTGATAAGACTGCTGTTGAAGGCCTCTTATCAAGGAGGTTGGGGGATCGAGCCCCGACCTCAACAACCTATCGCCTTGTGGTGGTGTCAGGGATGAGTTGGGTGTACGGTCCGCGGACCTCCCCGTGGAGGGATGAAACAAGATAATTTTGAATCAGAGCTTTTTATCTTTCTTTATCCTTCGTAGTAAAAATATCTCGGGGTTTGCAACGATAAATTGGTATATCCACTATACGACCATTAACTAAAATATGTCTATGGTTAACTAATTGTCTGGCTCCAGGAATGGTCGAAGCCATACCTAATCGAAAAATTCTGTTATCCAAACGCATCTCAAGTAGTTGTAGTAAAACCCGGCCTGTTGACCCTTTGACTTTTCCAGAAATATGCACATATTTTAGTAATTGTCGCTCTGTCAAATCATAATGAAAACGCAATTTCTCTTTCTCTTCTAAACGAATATGATATTGCGATCTTTTTCCAGACTAATTTATGAAGAATTTTGCAAATGAGTAATCATAGAAATAATGATTGCTCTAATACAAATTAAACTTATTTTTTTGTTATTTCTTACACTTCTCGAGGTATTCCCTATAAAAGGCTGTCACCGGTACTAGGAAGTATGATGGGCTTATATCCCAAACGTCCCATTCTAAGAAATTAAGTATCAATTTTCTAATTTTTTTGTTTTTTTAAATAACTTTCTATGAAGAGAAAATTGATTATGAGTGAGCTAGGCTAAGCTCGGAGTGGAACCTTTCATGTACGAATGGCGGGTTGCGAGTGCACGATGCAAAGCAGGACTGCTCACAGGTGACGAATGATCATGAGGGTGTTTGTAGGAAGCTTTGCGTGTGTACGACATTTGCGTGGTGGCCGCCGCATATCTGTCGCAGTGGCAGCGTGGCTACAAAGTTGCAACGGTGTGGCTCGGGCAACGAGTGCATGAGTTGTATGTGCACAAACAACGAAGGAGAGGGTCGTAAAGGAGTTGTGAGCTGATGAAGCGTGGGAGGACGATGGACTTAGTATCTGCTACATGGCTGTGTCCCCGTTTGAATTTCCTCTTCGGTGGCGGCAGTGGTTGGTTGCTTGATGACAATAAATGTTTTCTTTGTTGTGTTTGATTGCGTAATCAAACCGTAGTATGTATTTTTACTCAACTTGTTGGAGGTGTCTGATACCACCTGTGATGCTTTTAACAGATTATGTATTTTTTCTCGAGTATTCAAGTATTGCATTTTATTGATTTAATGAAACTACGTGCGTGGATTGTCGTAAAATCAGTGGGATTGTCGATTGTTTATGCATTCTTGTTTGATTATGCATTCTTGTTTGATTATGTTTGTGGCTGTGCCTATGCAAATAATTCAATTTCTTACAAGCATGTAGGTGATTTCTCACAAACATGCAGGGAGAGGATGAGAAGGGCTGCAACAGGCATAGAGGAGTTCGTGGATGTTGCGGTTTGCGAAGGAGGAAACGACGAAGGTTACGGCTTACCCTAAAGAGGGTAGAGGGAGATGCTGTTTGTGAAGGTAGATGATGTGAATGTTGTAGTTTGCCCTGGAGAGGGAAGAGACAACATCGGCTTGCGATTTGCGTGATGGAGTCGAGCAGTTTCAGCTTGGAGCAAGATCGGGAGAGTGAAGATCTTGGGGTGTGCAGTTGGGGAAGAGAAGAGCAAGGTAAATGCCCAAGACGTCGCACCAAGGGCTCCCCACGGAGTCTAATGGAGGAAGAAGACCGGCGGTTTCAAGAGTTCCTCCATACAACTGTCGATACCCCCGAATCATGGCTTGCACGCATATATGTATAAACAAGTACAACTAGGGTATCCAAACGGACGGCTCATAGCGTCCTCACCGATCGAGTGTCAAACACATCTTGAAAAATAAAAGCACATGAAATTGACTCGGAATGATCATCCGGACTCATTCATGGACTCGGATCGTCCGAACGGACAACGGATCACCGTGTCCTGCAAGAAGAAACATAGATAGGTCGGCAATCTCCATCACAATTTCATTTACATCTGCACCCTTCTCAATTTCATTTTCATTTCCTTTTTTTTTTTGACTCTGAACTTTTTTACCAGCCACATAACTTTGGAGAAACCACGTATCATACTGGTAAATTCCAACACTGAATTACAGCTACTTCATAAAATCATAGGAATCAGTTTGATATAAAACCTAGAATTATGCAGACATATCATATCAATGTGTTGGTAGAAATCTCACCACAGATTTTTCTTCTTCCCAAACAGGCCACTGGCTTCCTCCCACAGCTCAGAACTGCTCATCTCCACCACCCCCAAGCTACAGGCAGCCACATTCCAGTACCCTTCCTCAATCTCCTCCTTCAGCTGATCCGTCTCCCACCCACAGTATCCGTCGAAGAACTTGAAATCCGCCGCTTCCACCACATTCCTCTTCACCATCTCCGCCCCACACCCCACACTCTCCTTTCTCCCGTAGTACAGCCCCTCCACAACCTCCTCGAATACCCCGCACTCTCCACCCCTCCTTGAGCTCACCAGAAACAGCCCCTCCTTCAGCGGCCCCCCGAAAAACAGCGGCCGGTCAGAGAACATGTCGTAGATGTTGAAGGAGGTGGACTTCATCTCCTTGATGGACATGAGGGATGGCCGGTTCAGGATCACCCCGGCGGGACAAGGGGAAGCGGGCGATACCAGGAGAACGACGGTGCGCTCAAAGATGTGGACGCCGTCAAGCTTCTCGGTGGCAATCAGGAGGCAGCCCTTCTCCGGCTCGCGCAGGGGGGTGACCCCAGGAGAACGACGGTGAGCTCTCCGGCGACGAGACTTGCCCGAAAGGATCGCCAATCGGATGGCAGATCCGGCTCCCGGTCGTCCTCGGGGGGCGGAGATCGAAGATTGCAGGCTGACATGATGTCTCTGTGGTTAAAATTGAAGCGAAGAAGGAGATGGTGATAAAGAGTTTGAAGAAGTCACTTGTTGTTGTTGTTATGGAGGAAGCCATTCTATGGAGCCATTTTGAAGCCCTGATGTTGAGGTTTGGAGTGAGATTTAAACTTCTGTTGAGGGTTTTGGAGGCCAGGAAAGTGGATGCATCCATTGATTTCTTCTTGGAAATTTCTGATGGAACAGTGAGTTCAGAAAGAAGAAAGCTGTGGTCTATGGATATATATAGCCTAATCTATAATGGATATGTTGCTCACTTTTTGCTGATTTGGACAAATTGGAAAGTGACAAGTGGCATGGTGGACTTGGGTTGGAACTAGAATTGTGTGGAGCTGCTGAAGCCATGAAACTGGCCTTACAGTATGGATTGCAACTTCAGATCTAAAGGATGGTGAATCACATTCCGAGTTCGGATTAGGGACCGACCGATCCCATTCGTTTGGCATAGCGGTGGCGGAGTGCTGGAGTTCTGAGTTCGGGATATTATAGGAGCGAAAATAAAATTAGAGTAGTCAAGGAAAGCCTTATGGAGAGTTTTAGAAAAGAAAGGTATAAGTATCATACATTGGCATAATAAAAAATATGTATGTAAATTCAGTGACGATGGTGAGGATTTCTGGAGGATTAACACAAGAATTCTTTATCACTGTTGGCTTCCATCAATGTTCAACTCTAACCCCTTATCTCTTTACCATAATCTTAGATGAGCACACTGGACATATCAAACAAGCAATATCTTGTTGTTTATTTTTTGCGGATGATATTGTTTTGGTCGATGAGACGTGCGAGGGTGTGAACGCGAATCTTGAATCTTGGCGAGGCATTTTAGAAAGGTTGGGGTTTAGGTTGAGCAGGGCATAGACGGAGTATATGGACCTTAAATTTAGTAGTGCAAGAAGGGCGGATGACTTCGTTATTATATTGAGTGATCAAGATATTTCCAGCAGTTAGTGCTTTAAATATCTTGTATTGATAGTTCAAAATAATGGTGTTGATAAAGATGTGATACATAAAATCCAAGTAGGTTGGTTGAAGTGGAGAGGCGCGCCAGGGATCTTATGTGATCGTAAAGTACCATTAAAACTTAAAGGCAAGTTTTGTCGTACTGCAATTAGATCAGCGATGCTCTATGGTTTTGAGGGTTGGGCAGTGAGCCAGTGAGTTGTGTACATGAGTAAAAATGGGAGTTGCATAGATGAGAATGCTTAGGTGGATGTGTGGACACATGAGACTGGATAAAATTAGAAATGAATGTATCATAGATAAGATAGGAGTGACACCAATTGCAGAGAAGATGCGAGAAGCTCAACTAAGATGGTTTGGATATGTACAAATGAGACCATTAGAGTCACCTGTCAGGCATTGTGAGAGTATAGTCACTTAGGCATATTAAACGGGTGACTAATAAAGACTTGTAATGAAACTATAAGGATCAATATCCATGATTTTTTTAGTGATCCAAAAAATGAATATGAAAAAAAATTCTATTTTAAGTGTGATTCTTATATGCCTTTATTGTTATATGTTTGGCATGACAACTGTTATGACTACCATCAAGAAAAGAAAATTTATTTTAAATATAAAAGTGAATGAAGTTTCTTACATACGAAAGGATCGGCATTTTATTTGGCGCGGCATTTTGGGAGGTGGGGGACCGCCGCTTTTTAAAAAGTTGAGCCAAATCAGTTTTTTAAGGCATCAAGAGTCACCTGAAAAATAACTGCAGGCAACTATTTTCCTACGACAGGAATAACAGCAGCACTACATGAGCTGTAGGGCAGCTTTATATGTTTTAAAATTTATTTTAATAATATAATTTATTTTATAGGTTATAATTAACGTATAATTTAATATTTTATTAATAATTAAATATAACTTAATATTTAAGTTATAACTTAAATATAACTTAATTCGATTATTATTTTATAATCGAATTAAAATAATAATATAATAATATAAATATAAATATAATAATATAACAATATAAATATAATCTAATAATATAAAACTTAGGACATAGGCAAAGAGGAAATTAAAGCGGGAGGGGGGGAGGGGGGAGGAGGGCTGCACGGGAAGAGAAGGAGGGGGGCGTCCCGCGACCCCGACAGTGGGGTGCGGCGAAGCAGCTGCCGCCTCCGCCAGCGGCGGCAGGCTGAAATCAGGAATTTTTTTTTATAAAAATGGCAGTGAGTCTGTTACAGGGTCCGGCGAGGCAGCCTCCGCCGGCCGCTCACGGTGGGCCTTGCCGGTTCGCCTCCGGCCTACCCCCGCCGGTGTCGCCGGCGTCCGGGGACCCGGCGGTGCCGCGGCGGGGTCCGGTCATCAGGATGCCGCCGGCTCCGCCGGGGACGATGACGTTAGAGCCTTTTTTTACTGCGAACATCGGTTTGGTGGGGGAGGGGTAAAAATGGAAATCCCAAAATAACCGACGCTTGGCACTGTGAAAATCGAAAGTTTCGGTTTATATTTAAATATATTTAATAGCAATGTCAATTTCTAATATAAAATAATGTCAATTTATAATATAGTTTTTATAAATATTATTTATTTATATAATATTTATAAAATAAAGTTGTTAAACAACACAATAAATGTTAATCTTTCAAACAATTTCACAAATTCTGACATCACTCTTCAAAACAGTTGATTATTTCACTACTGCTTCCCAATATTAATTCTTCAGTCGCCCCCACCACGCCAAAAAGAACCCAACTCTTATATATTTTCCACCACGGCCCACATGCAATATTCTCCTATTACAATACAATATTGATTAATTTTCCAACTTGGATTTCAAAACATCAATTACATCCAACAGAAATAAGCAAGCTCTAGTGTTTTGTATCCATATCTTCTACCTCCAAAACCATTCCAAACATGGAAGTTGTTTTCCAAGCTTTCATTGGAAGCTAGCATAATTACACGCACAAAAACCTCCTCTAGGAGTTTACATAATTACATGTTGCACCCTTCTATCTTTCGAAATTACATTTATCTCCTCTCCAAGTTTTCGCAGTTTACAAAAATGTTCCTTTCGTTAGGAATATGGATAAAAATGATAAAATCAGCCAAATTATTTCATGATATATCAATTTTACCCTTTGCAATGACTTTACATTGAAAGATGTGATACTTTTTTATGACAAATAATTTTATAATATTCTAATTTTACTCTTTTTTACAACTCTACATTGAAAAATGGGCATACATTTCACCCTTGTAATGAAACTAGAATCATTATAAAATGATAAAATTAAAATATCATAAATTAATTTGGCTGATTTTATCATTTTTCATCCATATTTCTAACGAAGGGGGGATTTTTGTAAATTGGGGAAATTGGAGGAGAGGTAAATGTAATTTCGAAAGATCGAGGGTGCAATCTGTAATTATGCAAACTGGTGGTAGTAATGTGGTTGCTGGAGCATGGGAGAACCCAATGCAAGAGTGCTTGTGTGTGTGTGCACAAACTTGAACATGCTTTATCAAGTTCCAATAATAAAAAAAAAACTCCTCATCAATATACAGTTTAATTTGGTATTAATCATTCACACTTCAACAGTATATGCACATAGTGAATTTTTACTGTTCAACACAACCAGTTCTCCTAGTAATGTTTCAGGGATCATCAACTCTCTGCAGCATATAGGCTGAATGAAAACTCATCCTTACCTGGATGATGGATTTGGTTTGCACGAGAAACCGGCGGCTCGCGGGGGTCAACCATCCGTGACGAGGGTGGGGATTTGACCGTGGTTAACAAAGTCAATCTTGCACAATCTCATGCAGCAGAGCACCTGTTCTGGTAGTTCCTCCTGCTTTTGGGCCTACAGGAAAAGTAAATTTGTGTTAGTTGACCAGATCTTATGTTGGCAATGAGATTGGTAAATTATTCTATGGTGATTGTCATTCTGTAGCTGAGAGAGTTTAGATCTTAATTTTTTAATTAAGGATGATCGGACTTTACTCGTGTATATCCCAGTTAGAGCTGTCACGGTTCCGATTCGTTTCCGGTTCTACTAAGGCCGTGAACTGAACCGTTAAGGTAGTGGTTCTTAAATTAGAATCAAAACCTTATTAGGTTTGATCTGTTTTGGTTCCGATTCTACCATAATCTTTTCAAACCGTCATGTCAACGGTTCCAGTTCTGATTCAACAAAAACCAAAATCAAATCGGCCACTAACGGTTTGACAGGGTTCATCATTGAGTACGACTGCAATCGGACATCGTTCCAATCGGACGGCTGATATAGGTATAGTCGTATAGATAATAAATATATATTATTAATATTATTAAATATATATATATATATTGTAAATAATAATAATAATAAATGAATTGTGGTTCTATTCTGCTTCGGTTCGGTCCGGATCGGGTCTAAAAAATTTGAAACCACTCGAAAAATTTATGTTGCGGTTCCGGTTCTGGTTCCGATTCGAATAATAAAATTAAGGAAGCGCACCCGGATCATTGTTATTTACGGTTCCAAAATTCAAACCAAATCCTAAATAATTTGTGAGCGGTTCGGTCCAGTTCTTTGCGGTTCGATTTTGATTCGCTTTACGGTTTTCGGTTTTAAGTGACAGCACTAATCCTAGTTTAGTTGGTGGGCGGAACGGTAGTGGTTTTTAAACTCGATTTCGGTCAGGAAGTTTCGGTTTCAACAGTTCCATCAAGCAGTAGCGGGATTTGATTCATGCTTCTAGTTTGAACATGGAATGTTTCAAATAAAACCGAACCAAAACCATCAAAATTAAAACCATGCTGAAGATGATAGATGATGAGAGCTGGCAATAAAAGAATATGGCTAATATCTTTTTGTTTAGGGTCTGTTTGGCACAGCGGCAGTCATAAATGCGGTGGTTATGAATCATCTTTCGTGAACGTCCAACCTCACCTAAGGACTCCAGCCACTTTTATGTACAAAATTAATTTTTTTTGTCTTGGTAACGATCATAAGCGATGTCACGTCAAACACATTTTATGTTCACTGTAGCAAAAAAACATCACGCCAAACGGACCCTTAATCTTTTGATGTACTGCTGTTTTCCCTACTTGGCCTAAAACTCAAATTTTTCTTTAAACTGCTTCTGGTAGTATCTCCACATATTTTAAGGCACTTCATTCTCTCAATTGGGAAGGTTTACATGCCAATTGGCATAGATTATTATTATTATTATTATTGATTTATCAAGGAATAAAGTACGCCATTTTATAATAAATTTCAAAATAAATAAATACTAATAATTATTACCTGTATTGTTAAGCCCAAATCAATAATTCCATACTTAAGGCGTTCCCTAAATGCTTCGAGCCCCTTTCTTGAGATGTAGCTAAACCGATGTATATCCAGGTCAATTTCGAAGTAGTTAGGACCCTGCATTAAAACACCAAACCATAAAAGGAATTATTGATTTAAAGCGTCTAATCAATACAACAGGCTATATACTTGGGAATATTTCATTACTTAACGACAAAAAGTGGGGCAGTTCGGTGCACAAACCATCCCCGTGCAGCGAGGGTCTGGGGAGGCTCCCACCACAAGGATGAAATGTAGGCAAACCTTACCCTGCATTACTTAACAACAAGAGCTAGAAAAATTTAATAGAAAATGACCAAAACAATCACTTGATTTATTAGGATAATTAGGGTCGGGCAGCTGTTACGGACTTGCATGATGACGAGACATCGTGGCGGGTCTACACGCGGAGAAAAACGACGACGGCTTCGTCCGCGGGCAGAGAGACCGAAGACGCGGTGTCAGCCTAACGTCTTTATTTATTTCCTACTATGTTATTTTCTTTTTGTTGTACGCATTTATTTATTTATTTCCGTTCATGTTGTTTCTTATAATGTCACTCTCTGCGCTTATAAGAGGTGGAGTTGTACTTTTTGGGTTTATGCTTGGAGTAATGCAAAATTATGGCTGCTGCCTAAGTTTCTCTCTCAAACCATAATCCTCTTCTTCCTCATCCCCCACCATCTCTCCTCTCGCCGTATTCCTCTCGAATTCGAATCAATTTGGTCTGACCTGCCTCACCTTATGTTGCACTGAAACCGACACGCGACACCCGACTCGTCGATTCTCAAAAAATATCATCACTACTTGAAATGCTAAAAAGGCAAAAACACTTTTTAATGGCAAGACTCATTATTCTAACACTCACCACTTCTTCGAGTTTTTTCATCTCAAATATATCACTCCTTAAAACTTTTACACACTTTTTAATTCATTTTCCACCAATCATTAACAAATGGGCTCTCACTTTTGTATATGAACTTATAAAATATTTTTCGCAAAAATTGCATTTTCAAGACAAATTGTCTCCCGCCTCACCATAAGCAGCTAACTTAGGGACACGCGTGTCCGATTGAGCGGGACACACAAGTCCCGCGTTCGTCAACATTTTGGAGTTCTGACATGCGTGTCGGAGAGTCGGACGAGTATCGGAGAGTCCTACGCCGACACGCTAGGCATATTGAAGTGTCGGTGCTTCATAGGCCTCACCGCCCGCACACTCGCCGTCGGTGCTCGTGATTGTCCGCCACTGAGTTCCTGCGATAGAATCGGTCTGTTTTGGCATGCCCAGATTAACCCGTGACGCCAACTCCGCCAGTTCCGCTTTTAAGGTTTTTGATCGGCCTGCTCGAGCGATCCTACGCCGCAACAGATACTGCACTGCGCTGTTCGCCGACTGCCTGCTGCAGGCTGCTTCGCGTGGGCCGACGCTTCCGCCCCTATGAGACTGCTCGGTCGAATCCTCCACTTCCAATCGGGGAGTCTGCGCCGATTCGTGCCTTTCTACGTCGGTCGGACCTGTCGCTCGTTCAAATGGCCACAACGATCTCTTGTTCCGCCATTCCGCTCCAGTTCTGCCTCCTTCGGCCTCCGTCCAACGTCTTCAACCCATGGATCCCACCACTCACTCCTCCGGCGACTCCACTCTGGATACCGCCGCTGAAGCTCTTACTCGTCGCGTTGTCGCTCAAGAGCAACTCGCCGCCTTCATGCATGCCTCTCTCCTCGCCCTCCACTATAAGATTGACTCCCTAACTCCCTCCAGACGTCCACCGTCGTTGTGCCCGCCGCGTCCGGCTCCAACTCGCCTGCGGATAACGACTCTCTCCTCGGCACTCGACCGTCGGTCGTTTCCTTCGGACAACCGTCTTCGGCCATTCAGGGCTGGCCCGCTCTCTCACTTGATATTCCTTTGTTTGCCAGCGTAGACCCGATGGAGTGGATTGTCAAGGCGGAGCAATATTTCGACCTCAATTACACCCCGGAGCACGACAAGATGTCTACGGTTGTGGTTGGCCTGGACGTCTCGGACCTCCATTGGGCTCGGTGGCTCCGCCAATCCAACCCGAACCTCTCCTGGCCCGAGCTCAAACAGGAGATGATTCGGCGGTACGACACCCACTACTCTGTCTCTTCTACTATCGAGCGACTATGCGCCGTCCGCCAGACAGCCGACCTGGACGACTACATCGACGAGTTTGTCGCCTTGGTCACTTATGTTCCCGGCTTGCCACCCGACCATTACATGGGCTTCTTCATGCAGGGGCTCCTGCCCAACATCTGCTCCCGGATTCGCACGCATCATCCCCGCACAGTCTCGGACGCCCTTGACATGGTGCGTCTGGTGGAGGCCGACCTCGCCCACAGGGATCCTGCGCCTAAAGCCAGTCACCACCCACCTCGGCCGCCCTGGCGGCCCCCTCCTTCGAAAACCCTGCAACGGCTAGATCGACTCAGTCGACCAGTGGTTCCTCAGCGCATCTCCAACAGTACCTTCAATGAATGCCGCAGCAAGGGCCTCTGTTTCGGTATCGTCAACCCTCCTCTCCTACGCGTGTGTGCTCCAAAAAGGAGTTCCACGCTATCATCGGTGACTTCGAACCGGAGGTCACCTTGGAGGACTTCGAGGCCCTAGAGATATCTGAGGGGGATGGCGCGGTGGACACCACCCCCCTACGTTTCACCGCTTAGAGCTACCATGTTTCTCGGTGGGTGGCATTTCGAGCCCGCAGACCATGAAGTTGGCCAACACGTTGTGTGATCGTTCCATTGTGGTTATGGTGGACAGTGGTGCAAGCTACAACTTCCTCTCAGCCCAGCTGGCGCACCAGCTGCACCTTCCCGTGGTCCCCTCTCGTGACTTTACAGTTTGTCTGGGTGATGGGCGCTGAAGGCCGACCCATGGGCGTCGCACCGCTCTCTCCCTGACGATGGGATCCTGCTCGGTGATTGCGGACTTCTACGCCTTTGGGCTCGGCGGTATTGAGGTCATTCTGGGCGTGGCTTGGCTCCTCACGCTAGGCGTAGTGCGGGTCAACTGGGAGAATATGACTATGCATTTCCTACATGAGGGCCAGACGTACCGCCTGATGGGTGACTCCGCTCTGCTGCGCTCCCCGGTTTCGGCCCGAGCGATTCAGTGGACCACCGACGTCGACTTTTCGGCAGGGCTCTAGCCTCTCTCTACTCCGACACCACCGTCTCCTTCACACCCGGCCAACCTTCAGGCATTACTCAACGAGTTCGACGATATTTGAGGCCCTGACCGGCTTTCCGCCTACTCGCCTGACAGATCACGTCATTCCCCTCCAGCCCGGGACGGCAGCGATGTCAGTTCGCTCTTACCGCTACGACCACGTATAGAAGGATAAAATCGAGCGGCTAGTCCATGAAATGTTGATGGGGGGCCTTATCCGCCCCAGTGCGAGCCCCTTCTCGAGCCCGGTCTTCTTGGTCTGGAAGAAGGACGGTAGCTGGTGTTTCTGCGTGGACTACTGAGAGATCAACAAAGTCACCATTCTGGACAGGTACCCAATCCCAGTTATTCAGGAACTTCTGGACGAGCTCCACGACGCCATATTCTTCACCAAGCTGGACCTCGGAGCGGGCTATCACCAGATCCGGGTACGACCCGAGGACATTCCCAAGACCGTCTTCCGGACGCATGACGGTCACTACGAGTTCTTGGTCATGCTTTTCGGCCTGACCAATGCACCGACCACATTCCGGGCGACGAGGAATGACATTTTCTTGGTCGGTACTTCGTCGACACGTTCTTGTTTTTTATGACGTTTTGGTATGCAACTCTTCTTAGCAGGATCACCTTTAGTATGCACGCCTCACTCTGACCACCATCCGGCGCCATCGCCTCAAACTCCATCCAAAGAAGTGCTTCTTTGGGGCGTCGGAAGTAAGCTGCCTCGGCCACACCATCTCGAGGGGGGGGGGTCGCCATGGACAAGGAGAAGATCGTGGCAGTCCTTCACTGGACGACTTCTACATCCCTGCGGGACGTCCGAGGATTCCTTGACTTGACGGGCTACTACTGTCGCTTCATCCAAGGGTACGGGGCTCTAGCTCGGCCACTTACGCAGCTCCTAAAGAAGTCGTAGGAGGGTCCTTTCCAGTGGACGGTCGTCGCCGCCTTCACCGCCCTTCAGCAGGCACTAGTTTGTAGGCTGGTGTTGGCCAAGCCAAATTTCTCTCTTCCATTCCTACTGGAGTATGAAGCATTCGGCTTTGGGGTGGAAGCCGTACTCATGCAGGTCGGACGACTAATAGCTTACTTCAGCCGCACCTTCTCCAGCATTGTCCGCAGTCGCTCCGCATATGAGAACGAGCTCATGGGCCTCGTTCTCACCGTTCAGCAATGGCGCCCATATCTGTTGGGCCGTCTCTTTGTGGTCCGCACCAACCACCACAGCCTCCGCTACCTCCTCCAGCAGAAGATCGCAACGCCCGCCCAACAGGTGCGGGTGGTCAAACTCGTGGGCTATGACTTCACCATCGAGTTCCGCCCGGGAAGGGCAAACCGGGCTGCCGATGCCCTCTCTCGGCAGAGCCAGTCGCCAGAGCTCGCGTCTATCTCTCGACCGGTGTGGGAAGACGTGGTGACCATCTACCACGAGATCGAGGTCGACCTTGTTTTATCCGGGATCCGGGCGTATCTCATCGTAGACGCCTCCGCTCACCCACCATACTCACTTGTAGGGGGTCGTCTGTTCTTCAAGGGTCGTCTTGCTCTAACACCCTCTTCTTCGAGCATTCTCCGCCTCCTCGCCGAGTTTCATGCTACACCCTCCGGAGGGAACGTTGGAGCCTTCCGTACAAAATGTCGTTTGGCAACCTCTCTCTACTGGTCCCACATGTTTCGACAGGTTAAGGCATCCGTGGCCGCCTATTTGGTCTACCAGAAGGCCATGCATGAGGCAACATTTCCAGCTGGCCTCCTTCAGCCCCTTCCTATTCTGGACCGCATTTGGGAGGACGTGGTCATGTACTTCATTACTTGGCTACTGTGCTTCCAGGGATTTGATTGTATCTTGGTCGTGGTGGACAGACTCTCCAAATATGGTCATTTCATTCCCCTATGTCACCCCTACACCACCGCCACAGTCGCGGGCAACTTCATCAGCAGCGTCGTCCGCCTTCATGGGTTTCCTCAATCGATCGTGAGCGACCGTGATCCGCTCTTCTTGAGCACCTTCTAGACCACACTTTTTCGGCTACAGGGGACTCGCCTTCGTATGAACACTGCTTACCACCCACAGACGGACGGTCAGTCCAAGGTCCTCAACCGCTATTTGGAGACGTACCTCGGCTGCTTCGTAAGGAAGCAACCCCGCGGATGGGCCAAGTGCCTCTGTTGGGCTAAGTATGTGACGCCCAAAAGGTTGTCGCAATATACGCTAAATAAAATATCTATACGAAATAAATTAAAATGGTCGCCGCAACAAAATCTGAAATTGTATGAAATTTCGTTTAGAATTAACCATTATGAAATTTCATTTAGAATTAACCATTTCGTTTATGCAAGGGTGTGCTAATAACGATTCTAATTGTATATTAGCCTTGTTATTTATAAACCAGAATGAATTCGGATTTCAATTAAATTAACAAGAGATTGAACCGGCCCCCTTATAAGCGGTGGAATTAAAGAAAAGAAAATTATAGGACCGATTAGTAATGTAGGTGGCAAGAGAGAACTGGACCGGCAATTTTAGGCGGAGGAGGAATAAATCCCGTGAATTGCATCGATGGAGTTATTCGTCTTCATTTTCTCCCGCATCACACTCACACCTAGGGTTGGCGGAAGTCGAGTTCAGCCGCACTCCTCCCGTCTTCCTCTTTTGATCCCGACACTGGACGGACCGATTCTGATGCTGGACGGACACCTCTCGGCTTCAATTTTGGGGGAGAAGCTAGCCCTGCTCTTCCCTTAGTTCTCCGTGAGATTCCAAAGCCTAAACGGAGCATGGACACCTAAGTTTCTTCATTTCTACTTCGATGTAAGTATATTGTTCTCATTTCGCTTTGTTCTCTTATGAAATTGAACTCGAAATTTGGAGATTTGAAACACTTTGGATTTAGGGCATGCAAAACAACCTTTTGAAAACCGGACCGGACCGGCCGATCCAACCGGTTGGACCGCCAACCGGACCAGAAACCGGTCCGATCTGGATATGAAAACCGCTTTCACCAGGACCGCCCGAAAAGCGGGAAACCGGGTGGGTTGACGGGCAAACCGGGAACCGTACCCGGTTTCCCGTAACCGGGCGGGTAAAATAATTCCCGTCGAGCTTCAAAAATTTTATAAAATCAAAGGTGATCCTGAGATTCGAACCCTGAACCTTCAATATATACTGCATAGGACCAACCAATTTGACCAGCATGCTTTTGTGAATACATACAAAATATTATTTATATATAATATTAATATTCATATTAAAAATTAATTAATATAAAATCCTTATTTAATTTTATTAACATTTATAAATATAGTATTATATATTATATTTACTTGTAAAAAATATTATGATATATTATATTATTTAATTATACTAACTTATCTTAATAAAATTATATTTTACGCGTGAGTTGATAGTGAATATATTATTTTTATTTATACCAAAATATGATGATAATAAATTTTATAATGTTAATTATTTTTTCTAATATTGTCTTATATATATGTAACGGTTCGACCCCGGTTAAACCGGTTGGACCGGTTCAACCTTGAACCTTTCTCTCCGTCAGTTCGATCTCCGGTCCGGTTTTCAAAACGTTGATGCAAAAGATTATGATTGTAGTCCTACGATGATGTTTACCTTGCATGCTATTAGGGCTCTTGGAGGAATTAAGCTTGGTATTATTTGAAGTTGAAAATTAAGTTACTAATGTAGAAAACTCTGTTTATTTGCAAATAGCATGATGGTTTTAATTTGCATGTGAATTAATTACCATAGGGACTGATTTTATCCTAAGATCTTAAATTTATGGAAATTGGAAATGAATGTTTGTACATGATAGCTGCCCTAAATGGATAGATGAACTAGATTAGTAGGACAATATTGGATAGGGCCTGAATTTTGATAAGAATATATTTTTGCTGAGGATTTTATTATGAACCGTTTACTTATTTCTAGAATTTCATCTTACATGAATAATCTTGTTAAAATTGAATTGAGGAATGTTAGCGCTGCTGTCCATAAGGCTGATTTTGTTGTTTTTCATATCAATATCAATTAAATTATTGAGGCTGGTATTGTCCCCTCTTAAAGAGGGTTATTCTTCCATATGTCAGGGCTAGTTGCCCACAAAATAATAATACGTTCGGAGACTGCTAGTGGGAAGCATGTGCATGCTCTTGATTTTAATAATAAATGTACAATGGCAAATGATAGTTTTGCTGAAAATTGTGAAGAAGCAAAGTATTGATGTATACTGAAGTAATTGTGGGTTGATACGTAAGTAATGAAGGAATCACAAATGTGATTGTTATTTGGGGTTATAACATGTGATGAGATATCTTTTCCTTAATTGGGTTAAATAACCTTAAGACTCCATACCATAAATATTTAGAAATATGAACCATACACAATTGATACTTAATTGCAGCTCCAAGAAAAAGATGGTGTCGCCCGATCGACAAGGTGAGGATCCAAGAAATAACAAAAACAAGGAGAAAGTTGTGGTGAGGGTTTTTTTCTTTAAAATAGTTTAATTTTTATATCATAATTCTTGTATAGAAGTTTAGCCCATTTTTATTCAATGGAATGGTTTAAGAAATGCGTTGATGAAACTGTGTTAAGGGTATCTGTAGAATGATACAAGTCCAGTTGGGTCTTTAATCGACCTTAAGCGAGTTGTGCGCACTAAGCTTGACCACCAAAGTGGACTGAAATGCAGTAACCTTTAACTATGCTAATAACAACTATTTAATTTAAGGTTATACATACTATGGGAAGGAATGAAAATGGCTAAGAAATCCCTTTATTTCTTTCATATATATGTACATGTGCACATTACATATTGTTTTGAAGAATTTAATTTCTCGCTTAATCTTTTATTTAAAGACTAACCCTTTCATCATAATAATTGTTTTAGGTACTAAACAAAAATCGGAGTAAGATGGAACTCTATCAAGCATGGTATAAACGACTAGTAGGCACTTTTGAAGTCGCCAACACTCAAGAGAATTGTTGCAGTACTAAACTTTGTCGGCTTGCCAAGAAAGACTTTTAATTATTAATAGTAAATGTAGCTACCATAGACTTTTGCTATGGACATGTAATGATATGTAAATTATGGAATAAGAGTTTCTTTCTGAACTGTTGTTTCAATACGATTGTGACATAGAAGTATAAGATGTTATTTGGCTTTCGAAGAAGAAAAATTTTAAATTATATATTGTTCCTCTGTGACGGACAAGGGCCGTTACAAAAAATGGTATCAGAGGGAGGTTTTGAGGTGCTGCCACATATAGTGTTGTATAACTAGTACAAAATTTGAAACTAATATTTATTATATCATAAATGTCCTTAGTGTGAAATCTAATTCATGTTTAAAACACAGGAGCATGAGTCTTCTAGTCGGCGAGCTCATGAAGAGCCGGTGATGTCTGTGGAAAGTGCGACAGAGCAGCGTGTGAATCTGCAAGTAGCAGACATGGCACGAGCAATGGCAGAGGCTATCCAACTAGCCAGGGATACACCTCCAATAGTACATCCTGTTGACCCCTTGGGTAAACTACCACAACGGCCAGTGGACGTGGATCTTCAACAATTTTTGGAGTTAAAACCTCACACCTTCAGAGGAGGATAAACCCCGATTGAAACTGGAGATTGGATTCTGATGATAGAAATTATTTTTCGAGTGATGCATTGCTCAGAAAATCGAAAGATTGAGTTGGCGACTTTCTTATTTGAAGGAGAAGCTAAACGATGGTGGGACACTATTATGAGTGGGAAGTTTGCCGATAAAGGAATTGCTGATATTTCCTGAAAAGAATTTGTTGATGAATTTACTAATTGGTTCGTCCCAGCTTCAAAAAAAGGACTGTTGCAAGAGAAATTTCTACGTATAGTGCAGGGAAATCGCACTGTACTACAGTACGAAGCTGAGTTTTCTAACTTAGTCTTTTATGTGGGAGCCTTAATTACATCAGAAAAAGATCGATGTCGTCGCTTCCAGCAAGGTTTACGAGTTAACATTCGTACATTTCTTGTACCATTAGAACTTACAAATTCGGTCTTGTTACGAAAGCACGTCTAACTGAAATAGACATGGAAAAGACTCAAAGTAGGAGAGATTTCATGAAGAAATGATCAGATGAAGGATAGAGTAAAGAGTTTTCAGGAAAGTCCTTCGGGTCCTCATAGAAGAAAAAGAAATGGGCACAACCTTCCCCCTCAACTACTTCTGGTAGTGTGACCCAATCCTCTGTTACTAAGTGTGAAAAATACGGGAAAGTACATAAAGACCAATGTTTGTTTGGTACTAGTGTATGTTATATTTGTCGCCAGTCGGGGTATCGACAAAGTGAATGCCCAAAGAGGCAAGCAAAGGAAGGAGGCTTTAAAGGAACATCGGGAGCTCAGCCTCAACGAGTGTTTCAGATGGGAACTTTGAAAGAAGGTGAATCTATTGCTTCCACATCCGCATCAGTGGAGCCAACCCATGAGGATCAACACATACAGCCTCGTGTATTGGATCTGGGACTCCAAGAGGCTAAGGCGGATGAGACAGTCATCACAAGTATGATTTATGCATACGATCACTTATTAAGGGTTTTATTTGATACA
The DNA here is from genome assembly GCA_039583875.1 of Platanthera guangdongensis. NCBI lineage: Eukaryota > Viridiplantae > Streptophyta > Magnoliopsida > Asparagales > Orchidaceae > Platanthera > Platanthera guangdongensis. The sequence continues at coordinate 3,548,982 of CM077164.1, forward strand.
GGTGCAAGTCATTCCTTCGTTTCAACACATATCTTGAATATCCTTCAAAGACAACCATATGTAATACAAGATATATTACATGTAATTATACCCAATAATCACATAATGACAACGCAATTACGGGCTCAACTGCAAATTCAAATCAATGAAAAAGTGTTGAAAGTAGATCTGGCAGTCTTACTGATTTCTGAATATGATATCATATTGGGCATGGATTGGTTGTCAAATCATGAAGCAGTGATTAATTATAAAACGAAATAACTTACAATTATTTGTCCAGACCGAAGTCTAGTATCATTTAAAGAGCTAACTGAAGTAACAAAAGTAATGGTATCGACAATGAAGGCATTGAAGGCAATTCGAAAGGGAGATGAAGTCATATTAATTATGATCAAAGAAACAAAGGAAGAAAAGAAAGATATTTCTAAGGTGCCAGTGGTATGCGAATTTTTGGAAGTGTTTCCTGATGACCTGCCAGTAGTGCCTCACAATAGAGAGTTGGAATTTACAATCCCTCTTATTGAAGGAGCTACCCCAGTGGCGAAAACACCATATCGTATGGCTCCAAAGGAACTAGTAGAGTCGAAATCTCAATTGCAAGAACTTTTAGATAAAAAATTCATACGGCCCAGCTCTTCACCCTGGGGAACCACTGTTTTATTTGTAAGAAAGAATGATGGAACACTCCGCATTTGCATTGATTACAGAGAACTTAATAAGTTGACAATAAGAAACAAGTACCCCCTTCCTCATATTGATGACCTCTTTGATCAATTAGTGCATATGATCATGTTCTCAAAAATTGATTTGATAGTTAAAGAAGATGTTTTTAAAACAGCATTCAGTACCAGATATGACCACTTTGAATTTGTTGTCATGCCATCTGGGTTAACAAACACCCCTGCAGCATTTATGGATCTAATGAATCGAGTGTTTAAAGATTATTTAGATAAATGTATCATTATTTTTATTGACAACATTTTGATATATTCTAAGACTGAAGAACATGTGCAACATTTGAGAATGACACTGCAAACTTTAAAGGATCGCCAATTATATGACAAATTTTCTAAGTGTGCATTTTGGTTAAAAGAAGTGTCCTTCTTGGGTCATGTTATAAATGCACAAGAATTAGACGTGGACCCTAGTAAAATTGAGGCAATCATTCAGTGGCCCCGTCCTACGACTGTAACAGAAGTGAGGAGTTTTTTATGATTAGCTGGCTATTACAGGAAGTTTGTTAAAAATTTCTCTAAATTGGTGTTACCATTAACAAAATTGACCAGGAAAAATATATCTTTTCATTGGGATGATGTATGTCAATTAGCTTTTGAAGAATTAAAAGAGAGACTAACAACTGCCCTTATCTTAGTAATGCCCTCAGGTTCAGAAGGATTTCAAATTTTCAGTGATGCATCATACCAAGGTCTTGGTTGTGTACTAATGCAGCACAGAAAGGTTATTGCTTATGCCTCTAGACAATTAAAGAATGTCGAGAGAAATTATCCAACTCATGATCTGGAATTGGCAGCAGTCGTTTTTGCGTTGAAAATATGGCGCCACTATTTATATGGAGTCCGATGCGAAATTTTTACAGATCATAAAAACTTGAAGTATATTTTTAAACAAAAAGAATTAAACCTTCGCCAACGACGTTGGTTGAAATTTATTAAAGATTATGATATTGATATCCAATATCACCCAGGGAAAGTCAATACTGTAGCAGATGCACTAAGTCAGAAGAGTACGGTCATACTTTCAGTAATATTACAATATAATCAGAGTATAATACATGAATTATAGAAGATTGATACATCTCTTATCTTTACTTCAGAAGATAAACAAGCTCAGTTGTTTCAAATGCAGATCCAATATACACTAAAAGAAAGAACTTTGAAGGCAATCTCTCAGGATCCCTTCTTTGTAACCTTAATAGAGAAAGTGAGAAAGGGAGAGGTAAATAATTTTACAGAAAAAGAAGGATTACTATTCATGAATGATAGACTTTGTATTCCAAATGCAGATAATTTAAGAACTGATATTTTGTATGAAGTGCATAATACGCCATATTCCATTCATCCTGGTCGTACTAAAATGTATCATGACTTAAAGCAAGATTTTTGGTGGTCAAGAATAAATAAGGATGTAATTACCTATATTGTCAAATGTCACACCTGCCAGGTATTGAAAGCAGAACATATGAAACCAGGAGGTTACCTAAAATCATTAATATTCCCGAATGGAAATGGGACGACATTGCAATGGAGTTCATTTGAGGTTTACCAAAAAGTAAGCAAGGAAATGATGGTGTTTGGGTAATTATAGATCGTTTGACAAAGAGTGCACACTTCATTGTCGTAAAGCAAAGCAGAACAACCGAGAGGTTAGTGGATGAATACCTTGACGTCATCGTCAAGCTCCATGAAATACCCCGAATAATTATTTCAGACAGAGATGGTCGATTCACATCTGACACATGGAGACTGGTACATAAGAGATTAGGGTCAAGATTGTTGTACAGTACAACATTTCACCCTCAAACAGATGGACAATCAGAACGCACAATTCAGTTATTAGAAGATTTATTACGAATGATTGTTCTTGATTTAAAAGAATCTTGGGAAAAGTAATTATCTCTAGCTGAATTTACGTACAATAACAGCTATCAATATATAATTCAAATTGCTCCTTTTGAAGCAGTATATGGAAAAAAATTTTGAACACCTCTAAGTTGGGCAGAAAATGGAGAAAGAAGACTATACAATAAACAAAAAGTGGACAAACTACAAGAGAAAATTGTATTTATACAAAAACGAATGAAGATTGCTCAAGACCGTCAACAGAAGTACTATAACACACGACACCGTCGTGTAGAATTTCAGATTGGAGATCAAGTATGTTTAAAGATAAAACCATTTAAAGGTGTTTCAAGATTAAAGAAGATTGGGAAATTAAGTCCACGATATGTAGGACCTTTTCCTATAATTGAACGTATGGGCGATATGGCATACAGAATGGCACTGATAGATGATTTGCAAAATCTTCACGACGTTTTCCATGTATCATCACTGCAAAAATATATAGTTGATCCAGATAAGATGATCTCTACCGCAGATCTGCACATTGAGCCAGATCTATCGAGTCCAACGGAACCTTATCAAATTCTTGACTGGCAGACTAAATGATTACGGAATAAAGATGTCAATTTTGTGAAAATATGGTGGAAAGGACGCCCACAAAGTGAAGCCACTTGGGAACGAGAAGATCTCTTTTGGAACTTGTTTCCAACATTTTGACGATATATCATTTTCGAGGACGAAAATTTTTATAAGAAGGGGGTGTAATTGTGACGCCCAAAAGGTCGTCGCAATATACGCTAAATAAAATATCTAGACAAAATAAATTTAAAATGGTCGACGCAACGAAATCTGAAATTGTATGAAATTTTGTTTAGATTTAACCATTATCTTGCATGTAAACAAACAAAGCCAAACTTTTATACAAGGGTGTGCTAATAGCGATTCTAATTGTATATTAGCCTTGTTGTTTATAAACCAGAATGAAATCGGATTTCAATTAAATTAACGAGAGTTTGAACCGACCCCTTATAAGCGGTGGAATTAAAGAAAAGAAAAATATAGGACCGGTTAGTAATGTAGGTGGCAAGAGGGAATTGGACCGGCAATTTTAGGCGGAGGAATAAATCCCGTGAATTGCATCGACGGAGTTATTCGTCTTCATTTTCTCCCGCATCGCACACACGCCTAGGGTTGGCGGAAGTCGAGTTCAGTCGCACTCCTCCGGTCTTCCTCTTTCGATCCCGACACTGGACGGACCGATTCCGACGCTGGACGGACACCTCTCGGCTTCAATTTTGCGGGAGAAGCTAGCCCTGCTCTTCCCTGAGTTCTCCGTGAGATTCCAAAGCCTAAACGGAGCATGGACACCTAAGTTTCTTCATCTCTTCTTCGATGTAAGTATATGGTTCTCATTTCGCTTTGTTCCCTTGTGAAATTGAACTCTAAGTTTGAAGATTTGAAACACTTGGGATTTAGGGCATGCAAAAGATTATGATTGTAGTGCTACGATGATGTTTACCTTGCATGCATGCTATTAGGGCTCTTGGAGGAATTAAGCTTGGTATTATTTGAAGTTGAAAATTAAGTTATTAATGTAGAAAACTATGTTTATTTGCAAATAGCATGATGATTTTAACGTGCATTTGAATTAATTACCATAGGGACTGATTTTATCCTGAGATCTTAAATTTACGGAAATTGGAAAGGAATGTTTGTACATGATAGCATTCCTAAATGGATAGATGAACTAGATTAGTAGGACAATATTGGATAGGGCCTGAATTTTGATAAGAATATATTTGTGTTAAGTATTTTATTATGAATCGTTTACTTATTTCTAGAATTTCATCTTAAATGAATAACCTTGTTAAAATTGAATTGAGGAATGCTAGAATTGCTGTCCATAAGGCTGATTTTGTTGTTTTTCATATCAATATCAATGAAATTATTGAGGCTGCTATTGTCCCCTCTTAAAGAGGGTTATTCTTCCATGTGTCAGGGCTAGTTGCCCACAAAATAATAATACGTTCAGAGACTGCTAGTGGGAAGCATGTGCATGCCCTTGATTTTAATAATAAATGTCCAATGACAAATGATAGTGATGCGGAGCAGAGACGAGCACGTGCTTTGGGCCCGTTTGGAGCTGATTTGACAATTTTCCATATATGGCGTGCCCGGATCGACGATCGGACTCCGCGATTGCGTCCGGAGAGTCGCCGCGAGTCAAAATACTATATTACTTTATATTTTTTCAGTTTATTTTTGATGTATTTTAAGGGCAAACCCACCGGCCAATCATAGTCGTTGATGGAGAAACCCTAATATGTCTTTTCTTATAAATAGGAGGTATGAGGGCTGATTTGAGTCATTGTTGGATTTGGAGAAGAAGCTTTCCCGAATTCCAGCGATCCCTCCTCGGTGCCGACGTCGTGGAACCCTAAGTGACGACTCCTAGGCCGCCAAACTTCCCCCCAAGGTAACCCCTACCCCCCTCCATCATTTTTCATCATCCCCTTACCCGAGCACCGTCGGCCTGCTGCAGGTCCGCCGCCCAGCCCCCTTCCTCCACCGGCCCAACCGCTCACCCCCCCCCCCTCCTCCTCCTTGTATAGGCCGCCGGCTTGTAGCCAAGACCCCAGCCCCCATCGCCTCCCCCCTTCCCCAAAAACGGCCACCCAAGGGGTTTCCCAACCCTAGCCGGCCACTCCTTTCCCTTGTCCTTCGTGGATCCACCTCCCACCGCTCTGAAAACCCTAGATCTATTTTGATCTATTGCTACCACCCTCCGATCTACCATTTTCCTACGTATTCCTCTTCTCGTAGCCCGGATCCGCCGTAAAAATATCAGATCTATCCACCTACACTCAGATCCACCCCCTAGCGGCCGGATCTCGTCGTTTCCGGCCCGTACTCCCTCTTTTCCACTGTGGGCAGCCACCTCGTCGTCACCGTGTCACCGTGTTCGCCTCCGATCGCTTGTCTTTGCATCCGGCCCTTCAAATTCTTCAGTGTCTCGGTTCAGCCCTCTACGTTGTGAGCATTTGTGGTATTGTATTCCATGACTTGACATTTTCATTTGGTATTTTATCATATTGTGTTGGGATTATTGTTGGCTAGAAATTGGTTCTTTTATGCTAACAATTGCAGGAGCAATTATTCCCCGCGCGCTTGCTTAGGCCCTCCGAGTGGAGGAAGTTGTTCTCAAATTGCTAAAAATTAATTACTTGTTTCTATATTTCAATAATTTGCGTGGCGTTATTACTTTCATTGCTTATGATAATCATCATTGCCGACCGACGACCACCTTGCATGTAGCATAGCATTAGTATGTCACCCCTGCACCTGCACGTAGAGTTGTAGTTTTCGAGCACCACTAGCCTACCCCTACATCATTTTGGTATCAGAGGGCAAGGTTAGGTCATTTGCATGATTTGTAGTGGTAGGTCATATAGAGTCTTTAGGTTCACATATGAATAATTATCAGCGTCGTTCCTCTCCTCTCTTGGGAGATTCTGAGTCCGCCTATTTCCAATCTCATAGAGCGACTTCAGAGAAACCCTCACATTATCATGATGATTATTATCGTCTGTGTCACACCACTTCCCGAGATCGTGTCGACCCACCGACACAACCTCACTATGACAGAGATGATCAGTATGATGATTGTCGTCGTTCATATCCTTGCACGCAAGCGGATCATGTTGATCCTTCGACTCGACCTGATTACCTTAGGGACGACTATTATGAGGATCGTCACTTTGAGAGAGATCTTGAGAGTCAGTTTCGTACAGTTTCCCCTTCCTTTGACGGCTCATCGAGTCTCGAGTCTTTCAGTTATTGGCTTGTGGATATTGAGTATTATCTTGATTTTTTTGAGTTATTCGGTGAGCGTTGCGTTAAGTTTGCGAAACTTAGACTTTTAGATCAAGCAAGGGCATATTGGGCTAGCGTTGAGAGGACCCGCAAGCGAGACCGTCTTCGTCGCATCACTAGTTTGGTGGGCATGAAGCGTATATTGTGTCAGAGGTACCTGTCTTCATCATATCGGAGTCGCTTGCTCGACCAATTATTTTCCCTTTAACAAGAATTCATGTTTGTCGATGAGTACAGGGATTGCTTTTATGAGTTAGTTGTGAGAAGCGATATCCGAGAGAACTCAGTCAAGACCACTTGCAGATTTCGGTCTGGGCTTCGATCTGACATTCGTACTAAGGTGGTTTATCATAGCTCGAAGTACCTCGAGCAGACGTATCAGCTTGCCCTTCACTACAAACAGTCTTTGAGATCCGCCAGAGCTGGTCGGTTGGACACTCACCTTGACCTTCGCAGTACGAGTCCTTCTCATATTGAGGTCACCATGACGCCTACCACTATCCTGTCAACCACGACAGAAGTGATACATGAGGCAGATTGCTCTCACCCCAGTCATGAGGTGCATATCCCAGTGAGTGACCTATCTCTTGTCTCTGACCCGTCTCCTGCGACCCCGATTGAGAGTGAGCCTGAGCGACCTATTGAGCCTGCAGTATTGTGTGACTTGTGTCCCTCACCCACATCTCTTCTTCCGCCATGCACCGGGTTAGTTAACACCCTCATCGTAGACCTAATTCTTGACACTACACTCACAGACCCATTCTTGAGTGTAGGTCTATGTTGCTCTCCCGTTGTCATTGCCCTGAGTCACATCACAACCGAGAGCCCAGAGCTTGATGTTGATCTCGCAGTGACTATGTCACCCATTCAAGGGAACACAGCCCCTTACGATGGTACTCACATGGAGGACCTTGACCTTAGTGACGAGCCCTATGACAAGCCCCCTGCTGAGCCTCCTGATGATCTGCCACATTTTGGTGAGGTTGAGACTCGGGTGAGACACTCAGGTATGACGCCTCTTTCATTATCATTTCTGACCTTGCCCCAGAAAAGGGACCTTGAGTGGAGCATGACATATGTAGGGCCTACCTTGAGTCCACTTGAGTATACTCATATTGGGAGGACCTACCTTATGACGCCTCACACTCTGGATGAGTTTTGGGACACACCACCCGCTGAGCCACCCGATGAGTTCTTTCTTGTCTGGGACGTTCACCATATTTTAGAGTCATGACTTCTATTCGGTGTACACAATTTTCACTCAGGTGGTCGTCTCCTTCGTGATGACTTTTCTTACACACCTCCTGGAGACCCCCCTGATGTGCTACGTCCCCCGAGAGACATTTGGCACTTTACGAGCCTGTATTTGAGTATAGTTGTCTCTCACGGTCATATGAGCACTCGTCACACACGGGATGAGTTCGTCTACACTCCACCAAAAGAACCTTCTGATAGGCCACCCCATTTTAGAGACATCTCAGGCATTATTAGATTTTCCTGTAAGAGGTGTACCATGTCTGTCGTGTTGTCTTTGCATCATTTGCGTTACCTGCATGAGTCTGCTGAGTATTTAACATGATATTTGCATGAGTTGCATGAGTCGGTTTGCCGACGAATAATAACAAGCAATGAAAATTATAAAGCTCATGCAGATAAGCGAAAGAGAGCAAATATTTAATGTAGGCGAGAAGGTAATGGTGCGAGTCCGCCCTGAGAGGCTCCCTTCAGGGCCTGCCAAGAAGTTAAGCGTGAGGCGAATGAGTCCGTACTCCATTATTAGTCGTATTGGGACCAACGCCTACCGACTTGGCATCCCGGCCAGTATGGGAATTCACTCTGTGTTTAATGTTGACGATCTAACTCTGTACTATAAACCTCACGAGTATGTGGACCCGAGCAGAGGAGATACCCAGCCACCCCCACCCCCACTGTCGTTACCTTACCACCCTCATACGTCACCACTGTCTGATGGCCACCCCAGTCTACCCACTGTTGACATCCACCCACCTGGGAACTCGTCTTCTTTGGTTTCACCGCAGGCACCACCGATTGCACCGGGATCCACCCTTCGAGAGATGAGCGATGAGAGCATCACAGAGTTCAGATTCCACCAGTTTGTTCCTACTTCAGATGGGTCGCGTTGTCGCTACTCGATACACTGACAGGGCCGCCCCGATGCGGAAGACGCTTGGATACTTACAGCAGAGCTTGATCGATTCACCCCTGGACTTTGAAAACAGCACGGTCTTCTCCATTTACCGGAGATGGCAGCTTTTCAGTCAGGGGGAATCGATTGGCGAGGACACCCTTCCACCGACGACACTTGGACGACTTCCGGTGGACCGCTTAGAGTTGTACCTGGCGATCAGCGAGAGAATTCCGATCTCAACTCATCGGGAGATGAATTCTTTCAAGCCGGGGAGATTGATGCGGAGCAGAGACGAGGACGTGTTTTGGGCCCGTTCGGAGCTGATTTGACAACTTTCCATATATGGCGTGCCCGGATCGACGATCGAACTCCGCGATTGCGTCTGGAGCGTCGCCGCAAGTCAAAATACTATATTACTTTATATTTTTCAATTTATGTTTGATGTATTTTAAGGGCGAACCCACCGGCCAATCATAGTCGTTGATGGGGAAACCATAATGTGTCTTTTCTTATAAATAGGAGGTATGAGGGCTGATTTGAGTGATTGTTGGATTTGGAGAAGAAGCTTTCCCGGATTCCAGCGATCCCTCCTCGGTGTCGACGTCGTGGAACCCTAGGTGACGACTCCTAGGCCGCCAAAATTCCCCCCAAGGTAACCCCTACCCCCCTCCATCATTTTACATCATCCCCTCCCACTTTCCACCATCGGAATCCCCTCAAACCCTCACCCGAGCACCGCCGGCCTGTTGCAGGTCCGCCGCCCAGCCCCCTTCCTCCACCGGCCCAACCGCTGACCCCCCTCCTTCTTATACAGGCCGCCGGCCTGTAGCCAAGACCCCAGTCCCCACCGCCTCCCCCCTGCCCCAAAACCGGCCACCCAAGGGGTTTCCCAACCCTAGCCGGACACTCCTTTCCCTTGTCCTTCGTGGATCCACCTCCCACCGCTCTGAAAACTCTAGATCTATTTTGATCTAGTGCTACCACCCTCTGATCTACAATTTTCCTCCATATTCCTCTTCCCGTAGCCCGAATCCGCCGTAAAAATACCGGATTTATCCACCTACACTCGGATCCACCCCCTAGCGGCCGGATCTCGTCGTTTCTGACCTGTACTCCCTCTTTTCCACTGTGGGCAGCCACCTCGCCGTCACCGTACCACCGTGTTCGCCTCCGATTGCTTGTCTTTGCATCCGGCCCTTCAAATTCTCCAGTGTCTCGGTTCAGCCCTCTACGTTGTGAGCATTTGTGGTATTGTATTCTGTGACTTGACATTTTATTTGGTATTTTATCATATTGTGCTGGGATTATTGTTGGCTAGAAATTGATTCTTTTATGCTAACAATTGCAGGAGGAATTATTCACCGCGCGCTTGCTTAGGCCCTCCGAGTAGAGGAAGTCGTTGCCAAATTGCTAAAAATTTATTACTTGTTTCTTTATTTCAATTATTTGTGTGGCGTTATTACTTTCATTGCTTATGCTAATCGTCGTTGCCGACCGACGGCAACCTTGCATGTAGCATAGCGTTAGTGTCACCCCTGCACCTGCACGTAGAGTTGTAGTTTCCGAGCACCACTAGCATACCCCTACATCAGATAGTTTTGCTGAAAATTGTGAAGAAGCGAAGTATTGATGTTGAGATGTATATTGAAGTAATTGTGGGTTGATACATAAGTAATGAAGGAATCACAAATGTGATTGTTATTTGGGGTTATAATATGTGATGAGATATCTTTTTCTTAATTGAGTTAAATAACCTTAGACTCCGTACCATAAATATTTATATGAAAGAAATAGACTCACATATGTCATCCAGTGCGCACAACTCGCTTAAGGTCGATTAAAGACCCAACTGGACTTGTATCATTCTACAGATACCCTTAACACAGTTTCATCAATGCATTTCTTAAACCATTCCATTTAATAAAAAGTGGGCTAAACTTTTATAGAAGAATTATGATATAAAAGTTAAACTATTTTAAAGAAAGAAACTTTTACCACAACTTTCTCCTTGTTTTTGTCATTTCTTGAATCCTCACCTTGTCGATCGGGCAACACCATCTTTTTTGTAGCTGCAATTAAGTATGAATTGTGTTTGGTTCATATTTATGAGTCTTAAGCGAGTTGTGGGGTCTTATGAGTCTTAAGCGAGTTGTGCGCGCTAAGTTTGACCAACAAAGTGGACTGAAATGCAGTAACCCTTAACTATGCTTATAACAAATATTTAATTTAAGGTTATACATACTATGGGAAGGAATGAAAATGGCTAAGAACTCCCTTTATTTCTTTCATATATATGTACATGTGCACATTACATATCGTTTTGAAGAATTTAATTTCTCGCTTAGTCTTTTATTTAAAGACTAACTCTTTCATCATAATAATTGTTTTAGGTACTAAACAAAAATCAGAGTAAGCTGGAACTCTATCGAGCATGGTATAAACGACTAGTAGGCACTTTTGAAGTGGCCAACACTCAAGAGAGTTGTTGCAGTACTAAATTTTGTCTGCTTGCCAAGAAAAACTTTTAATTATTAATAGTAAATGTAACTACTGTAGACTTTTGCTATGGACATGTAATGATATGTAAATTATGGAATAAGAGTTTCTTTCTGCACTGTTGTTTCAATACTATTGTGGCATTGAGGTATAAGATGTTATTTGGCTTTCGAAAAAGAAAAATTTTAAATTATATATTGTTCCGCGTGACGGACAAGGGCCATTACAAAGTACTCCTACAACACTGCCTACCACAACGCAGCAGGTACCAGGTAAAGAGTTTGTCCACTGCTCTGCAGGATCGTGACACCATCCTGAATCACCTGAAGCATCACCACCTACTGGCCAAACAAAAGATGTTCTCCTTTGCGAACAAGAAGCGGCGCGACCTTTCCTTCTAGGTGGGAGAGAAGGTGTTCATCAAATTGCACCTGTACCGCCAGCTGTCTGTGGCCCGAAGACCCTGCCCGAAGCTAGCACCACGGTTCTTTGGCCCATTTGTGGTACTAGCACGCATCGATGCAGTCGTCTATCTCCTACGCCTCCCTGCCGAGAGCCGCATACACCCGGTCTTCCATGTTTCTCAGTTGCGTCATGTGGTGGGCAACCATGCTACCATGGACCACATTACGGCCGACGTCGATCTTGCGACGAGGCACCGTACTACCCGACCAAGATACTTGATCGTCGCTGCTCTCTGTCGGGGGACCCCACTTTGGAGGAAGTTTTGGTTGCCTGAGCAAATCACTCAGACTCGGAGGCCACATGGTTCCCTTGGGATGACTTCCGTCGCCAGTTCGTCGACTACTGCCTTGAGGACAAGACACATTTTCCAGACTGTGGTATTGCTACGGACTTGCACGATGACGAGACACAATGGCGGGTCTACACACAGAGGACGACGACGGCTCTGTTCACGGGCGGAGAGACCGAAGACGCGGCGTCAGCCTGACGTCTTTATTTATTTCCTATTTTGTTAGTTCCTTTTGGTTGTACTCATTTATTTATTTCCATTCAAGTTGTTTTCTTATTATGTCATATCTCGCACTTATAAGGGGTGGAGTTGTACTTTTGTGGGTTTATGCTTGGATTAATGCAAAATTAGGGCTGCTCCCTAAGTTTTCCTCTCAAACCCCTAATCCCCTTCTTCCTCATCCCCCGCCGGCCCTTCTCTCGTCGGATTCCTCTCGAGTTCGTATCAGCAGCCCAGTGCACAAAGCATCGCCGTGTAGAGAGGGTCTGGGGAAGGGTACCACCACAAGGGTGAAATGTAGGCAAACCTTACACTACATTTTTACAAGAGGCTGCATTCAGGACTCGAACTCGTGACCTCAAGGTCACACGACAACACCTTAATCGGTACGCAAAGGCTCTTCTTCATTTATTAGGATAATTGATTTAGTATAATATAAGAGCAAATTAAATAAAACAATTGTACTTGTTATTTGATGAGGGGGGTTCCTTGTATGGGAGCGGATCAATAACTCATCGATCCAATCTACAAGTAGAAAGAAGCACCTTGTATGCTACATATATTATGGCACTAAATTTGGCCACTATGTTAAGTTTCTTGCTCCTCGATGTAATGAGATTCTCACCTCTACCACAGGTTTGATGCGAGTGGTTGAAACAATGTGAACCTCAATTCCCACATGCCATGAGAAGAGAATAATACCCTATTTTAGGTGTGTACTTTGAATATTGAACGAGATATGCTAGGCTACTCATGATGTCGTAGTCGAGGACCATCCACAGACGGGCTAAAACCCTAGCTAAATAGGCTATAGAAATCATAGAATGTGAGAGAGGCATGGATCGATACATCTTCAACCAGTTCACCACTCTTAGTTTACAGCCAAGCATCAATGTTTCCTATAGCAAGTTAAGGATGTATTTCCTTGGAAAAAGAAGATTCTATTATCGGATTTGAATAACTCCATTCCCAAGAAATATTTTCACGTACCAAGATCCTTTACTTCAAACTATTTTGCTTGACGGAGTCTGGAGTGTTAGGTTTGGATAGTTGAATCATTTCTCATTTCTCATTTTGTGCAGGAGGAAGGAAAAAAACGGGAAAAACAAAAAACAAGAGAAGCAGAGCAAACTTAATAAGATTCATCTCAAAAACAAGCAGGTGCCATGGGCTATATAGTATCCCAGGCAGAGATACATTTAATGAGGATTTTTGGGCAATGGAAAGACACATAATAACTACTTGTTTTATTACATCAACCATCTTTTACTGCAGATTAATGCCTACACCGTGCTCAAGGTTCATGCATTCTAATACCCCCTCTTGAACCGATGGTGAGGTGAGTTTCATTTTGTCTCTGAGTTCTCTGAATCGGTGCCGCCCTAAAGCTTTGGTAAAAATGTCAGCAATCTGCTCAACGGTTGGACAGTATTCAATCTTCACCTTCTTCTTCTCAATCTTCTCACGAATAAAATGGAACTTGATTTTGATATGTTTGGTTTTATTGTGAAAAATGGGATTTTTAGAGAGTGCAATTGCTGAGATACTATCACTTTTTATCAGGATTTCTTCATTCTCTAATTCTCCCAGTTCTTCAAGCATTATTTGCAACCAGTCCTTCAGATACAGCAGCATTGATGGCCATATATTCGGCCTCAGTAGTTGATAACGCGACTGTTTGTTGCTTCCTTGAGCTCCATGAAATTGGGTTGTTGCCGAAGTAGAAAATATATCCCCCGGTACTCCTTCTATCATCCATGGAGCCTCCCCAGTCAGAGTCACAAAAACCTGTGAGCTTTGGGTTCAGATCTTGGGTGAAAAGGAGACCGAAATGCAGAGTCCCTTTGATGTAACGAAGGACACGCTTAGCACTATTCATGTGGCATTTGGAAAATTTTTCCCTACGGGTAACGCAGGAAGGAGTCCTGCGGAAATAAATAGCCCGGGGCCCACCTTTTTACTTTTCGAAATTACTGTTTTTCCCTAGCCCTTCGCAACCCTTCGCCGCTCTTGCTCCCGACTCCGCTCCCCGACCTTCGCCGCGCCTCCTGCTCCCGCCGCTCCTCCTCCAGCCGCTCCGTCGTTTACTCGAGCTCCCGCAGATCGCGAGACTCTTTCTCTGGAACAGTCTACCTGCATAGTCTCTCACGCTCAGAAGATTTGGAGCACTGAAACCCTAACCTGAAGAAGAAGGTCCACGAAAAGTAGTGTAATGTGTATAAAATTTTTCATTTTGCTGTACTTCAATCCGAATTTGTATGTCAACCATGTTTATTGCAGTCGCATTTGTATGGCAAATATGTTTGCAGTCGCATTTATCCGTTTGCAGTTGTTGTTTAGGGTTGTGCACTAAATTATGTTGGTTGCGGTTGCATTGCTAGTTGATTGAAGTTGTATTGTTTTGTGGTTTCCTGTTTGCAGTTGTTTCTCCTGAGAACTAGTGTACAAAATGTATGTCATTCTTGTTGATTGCAGTCGCATTTTTAGGGTAAATATGTTTGCAGTTGTATTTATCTGTTTTGCTAGTGCTTGTTATGGGTAATGCGCTAAATTAGGTTGGTTGCAGTTGCATTGCTAGTTGGTTGCAGTTGTTTTTCTTTTTTTTGGTTTCCTGTTTGCAGTTGGTTACCCTGAGAATTAGTGTAATATGTTTGCAATTGCATTACCTGCATATGCTTGTTTGCAGCTGCATTACATGAATTTTACTGTTGAGTTTGCAGTTGCATTAACAGTTTATTCCCGTAAAGCTTGCAGTTGCATTACCTCCATATTTCTGTATTGTTTCCAGTTGCATTATAAGTGTACTCCCGTACATTTTCCAGTTGAATTTTCCATATATGCTGATTTATATGCAGTTTCCTTACCTGCATATTCCTGTATAGTTTGCACTAGGATTATTTTTGCTTATTTTTTCTTTGTTTTCAGCTAAAATGCCTGGAAGTAAGTACTTTTCATCCCGTTGCTCATCCAAGTCATTCACTGCGCACGTTACCCCCCTGGTGAATATTTTGTCTGAAGACTCTAAAGAAGCCTTACGCCTGGCTTGCATTTTCCCACTGCTGATGATGTCTGGGATTCCACAGAACATACCACTGTTGTATGTTCTTCTCAGGTTATATAATAGGGATAAGCAAGCGTTCCTTATAGGTAACTACTACATGAAACTTACCGTCAATGAGGTCGCACTCGTATTGGGCCTCCCAAATTCTGGAGTTCCATTTAAGTTCACTCGGAGTCCCCTCCTAGACCTCACACACAAGTGCCTCAATGAAAAATTAAGTGAAGTTACCGAGGAGGAGTGGTCCCCTGCATTGGAAGAGAGAAGGATCTCCCTTATAGTTAAATATCTATTATGCATGTTCTTTTTCCCCCTTAAGAATTTGAAGGTCCCGGCTTGCCTCGATGCCATAAAAGATATTCAGGATTTTGTGAAGTACAACTGGCCGCATGCAATCCATGGCTTCCTGCATAGCCAGTTTGATGGATTGAGCAAAATCTGCGAAGTAAGGGGGGCAGGGGAGAACATCGGGTATTTGGAGGGCTGCTCCACCGTGTTGCTGGTATGAAAGCGTTTTTATTTACCTTTAATTTTATTTTTTTATGTTGCCAACTTCGTATGTGTTTTTGTAAAGGTGTGGTTATACGAGCACACGAAGATTCAGCCACCACTGGTCGAGGCAGCACGGCCCCGCATATATCGGTGGTCTCCCACTCTTAGCTACAGTGCTAAATTCTGCCTCGAAGTAGAACGCAACCTCAGGCGAAGAAAATATGTATGTGTTCTCATTTATGATTTATGCTAAATCTAGGTATTAATATGTAAATGTTAAAGTAATATTCTGGTCTTTTATCTTGAATCTTTACATAGGTTATCACCACCTTTGCTAATGTTGGTGATGACGAGCTGTCATTGCTTGGAGTTGAGGAACTGGAGTCCGATTTTGAGAAAGTGCCGGAAAAGAAGGAGAAGAGAAAGAGGGACGTGAAGGTGGACTCTCTTGGCTATGAGAGTGAGAAAGAGAAGAAAATGAAAAATAAGAAGCAAAGCAGGAACTATTGAAGAAGATTATGTCGGAGATAAAGAAGGAGAGGAGAGGCATGGAATCCCGGCTCAAATCTTATATTAAATCGGAGGTGGAGGGTTTAAAGACCTTTTGCGAGTCTTTATTCCTGAAATTTCAAGCAGGGCTAAAGCCTACTCATACTTCATCACCACCGCCGCATTCACCACCCTCACCTCATTCACCCATCATGACATCTGTATCCCCTACACCGTTGTCGCAACCCGCTTCCACTCTCAAGTGCACGTTAGTGTCTCCCACACAGATTCGCTCGCAAGAGTTAGTTAGTAGGACCCCAAGGAAGGGTTTTCTACGGGCCAAGACCGTTTCTAGACGGACCTTTCAGAAGGGCCAAATCATTGAATATGAGTCGTATTACCCGGGACGGCTCCATGTGGCAGATAAAACAAGAAAAACTCTTGATTCAGTGTTAAGCAAATCGGTTGATAGGTAATTTTTTATGTTTATGGCACAGTATTTTTTTTCCTGAACATTATTATTTTCATGCATTTTTGACTATGACGTCCATTATTTGGTGGTCTTTAACAGGAATATGCTGATTATTGAATGCGGAAATATTTCAATGAGTAGAGGTGATCTGGATGACCTTCTAGGGGTTGGTTGGTCATGGATTCGCATTTGAATGCGTACGCCATGGTCCTCGGAGCCCGTAGGAAAAAAAACCCCGATCTAGTTCGAAGTTTCCTTTATGTGTCGCCCAACCACGCCGCGCGTTACTTGAATATCTACTATTATCTTTAAGTTTTACTACGTACTTATTTATAAAACATTATCGGTTTTGCAGTACTACAAGCAGAGCAAGGCGAGGAACTACCAAGCTCTGATAGCCCACATTACCCCCGAGTCGGTTGAGGCTTCAGATTTAGTTCTCATGCCGTGTCATCTTGGGAGTCATTGGGCTTTGCTAGTAGGCTGGTTGAAGGAACAAAGGTGGGAGTACCTCGATTCCCTTCCAAGTAGCCTGCACCATTCTGGTGTACGCGCAAATGTACGTTTAACCGGCTATGATTTATTCCTTTGGCTTATTTTATAACATTGTGCACTTCTAATTCTTTTTTTTCATGTCATGTAGCTAAAAGCCCTTCAAGAAGATGCACTCCATGCATTTCCTGAAGGATTCATTGATTGGCCAGTGGTGGATGCAAGGAAATCACCACAACAAAGCAATAGCTACGATTGTGGGGTGTTCGTTATAAAGTACATGGAGGTGGTAACGTCGTTCGAAGACGTCACTTGGCAGGATCACCAAGGATGGCAAGCCGACATGGCCAGATTTCGGGCCGAAATCGCCGCTCAAATTTGCCAAACATTTGCAAGACATATTGCGGACAAGATGGCTCCATGTTAACATTATTGTGCAACATATTTTTTTGTGGTTGGGATAACATTATTGATGCTGTGATTTCCTCCAGGTTAGATGATGTGAACTATTATTATATTAGTCTAATGTGAACATATTATCCTAGGCGTCCCAAGAGAACACTGCCTACATTCAAGGACTCGTATACTCAAATGAACTAAAAACACTCATTTTTTTATACATAGAGGAATTTCCAGCAAGCAGTGCAGAAAGAAAGGAAGAATAAGATTCAGGGGAAGGAGAAGATCTCCCTGCAGAAGTTCTCATCACTGCCAAATAACCACCGAATGCCCAGTTTGCCGTGATGTTGAAGTCCCGCTGCACCTCTGTTTTTAAAGTCCTTGTCTTTTCCTTGTAGTGTATTTTTATGTTTCTGCCCCTCAGCTCTTCCTTATTTAGTCCCTGCAATGTCTCAGTTTGGTGAATAGGAATTGGTAGAAGGGAAGAAACATGAGTTTGTAGCTCCTTTCCTGTGAAAAAACACATCCGGCAGTACAGTTTGTCTTCTCCCCTTTCTTGGGTACTTTTGTGCTCTCCTTTCCGCAGGATGAACAACTTTTTGAATGACTATTATAAATGTTTGAATGTGGCTAATTTTGGAATTTTGGTACTCTTATTCTGCTGAAATAAGAGCTTCAAGATGCACTAGGTTGCTGTTAATTGATCCACTATGAAGGTGGAGGCTGAGCCCAATATCACGTTTAAATATAATGCTTTAGTACTCTTATTTTAGTACTCTTATTGTGCTGAAATAAGAGATTCAAGATGTATCAGGTTTGCTGTTAATTGATCCATTATCAAGATGCAGGTTGGGCCCAATATCACGTTTAAATATAATGATTAGTACTCTTATTCTGCTGAAATAAGAGCTTCAGTTTGCACCAGCCTGTTTATATTTACATGTTGTTTATGGAATAGTAATTAGTATGTATTGGTTTATTTGTAATGTTAGAACCAGGTTTGAATGGATATCAGTCATCCACTTTAATAAAACATTATATTTAAAAATCAGTTTTAATATATATCATATTTTGGTATTTATAATAGCAATTTTCATTACATGGGAGTTAAGTGTGACTGAAATCATAAAGTTAGGAAAAATTAAAGACTGAAATCATGAAGTTGGGAAAAGTTAGGGACTGAAATCCTGAAGCAAAAATGTTTGGTATTAAAATCTTAATGAGGTTTAAAGTTAGAGATTGAAATACATATTTAGCCTATATTTTAAAATCAATGTAGGAGGTGGCTTACACTGGAATGATTTTTAGGAGCGGGTAGTGTTCCTTCTTTTGGGAGTAGGTGAAATCCAAGCCATCAATCCTTAAATCCAACGTCAATTATTTTTATAAAAAAAAACGAGAAAAAAACACGCTTCGGGACGCCATTGAACATAGATACATTGAACGTGCATTTGAATTGTCTAGAATTGTTTTTCTCTACATACACCAAACTTCATTACATATGGGGCTTAAACACATTCGGGACGCCAGGAAAATCAAATGACAAATCAAAAAAACTATCCTCGTTGATATCCATTTGTGCATCGGCCGTGGCAGGATGCTGATTTTGGGACGATATATTGAGAAAATCTATCTCACGCACATCACTCGAAGCCTCCCCTACAAATGTGGGCTTTGATTTAACTGTGGCATTTTTCTCTGAAAATGATAAGCAAAAAATAGAATTGAGTTAAACAAACAACAACCATAGGAAAATTATTTGAATGTTGAAAGAAATACTTGGTTTTTTGGTTCTTGTTTCTCAATGTCCCTTCAAACGTGCATTTGAAATTCCTTTTGGTTTCTTCTTGGCCGGATCCTTAACGAGTGGAGTGCTTATTTCCTTCTGACCGTCAATGTACCCTTGCTTTTCCTTTTCTTCCGCCGCCACCATGTCGTCAAACTCCTTACCCAACTCATTTAATACCGTCAGGACCCTTGCCCTTGCAGGTTGGCAGTTCCCCATACGGTTTGCGAGGTGATACGAATAACGCACCAAATGATTTCGAAATACCAAATTGGAGTCGCATTGTAACATGCATGGGGTATTTGGTAGGTATATATTTTTTTTGGCGTTTTGAGAAAATCGTTTAAGCAAGTATTGGTTCGAAACTTGCCGGACATTTTTCATATTGTATATCCTTAGTATATGCTTGCATAGTATGCCCCGCGTCTCGAAACCTCTGCATGAACATTGAGATTCATTGGAATCGGAATGCAAGTTCACAAACCATCGTTTGTCTTCTTCAGAACCGTCACATTTCTTCGTTACATAGAGAGAATGATTTTCGTCATATCTAGTCTCATCAACAACGCAAACGCCAACGGCTCCCTCCATGTACGCTTTCTCAAAAATACTAAACATTTTGCGTGTGTAAAATTTGGAAGCATGACGGAGTAAACAACTATTAAACTTTAAGCATACCGTCCCTTGATTGCCTCTAAAATCTTTGTCACGCTCGGCTCTACGCCAAGAGCCGACCATTTTCTCCAACCCGTGGAAACACTCCACTAGTGTACTCGTGCTCTTTGAACATCCGTGCATGCCATTGTTCGCCGATTCGCTGCGTTGTGTTGATAATATACCCAAATCCAATACATCTTTGTTGAACGCCGTTGACCACTTTCTTCTAACTTGATGCAGATCTCCTAACCATTTGTTATCTTCTAGAGATCCCTTCGAAACCATCTCATTCCAATGCCTATCGAACTCAATCTCGTTGTCACACTTACTTAAACATTGATAAAAAAGTGCACGGACACTTTTGTCTTTATTGAAGCAAGGTACTTTGGAGGGGGCCTTCTTCGAGATATGCCGCTGGTATAGGCGGTGACGACTCTGCGTAAGTACTCTACCAATCGCTACGGACATTGCCTGATCTTGATCCGTGAATATAGTCGTTGGTTGTTTGCCTCCGACAAATTTTAAAAATGTTTCAAATACCCAAACAAAGGATTCAATGGTCTTTTCAGCGATGAAAGCGCCGCCAATAAAAATATTCTGCCATTGATTGTTGACTGCGATTAATGGAGCACAAGCCAAATTATACTTGTTCAATCTGTAGGTTGTATCAAATATAATAACATCCCCATAGCAGTCATAATCTATTTTACTATGTCCGTCCATCCAAAAGAAGCTTGTTAACCTGTTTAGTTCATCCGTACGAACATCGAACGAAAACATGTTGTCCTCCAAATGCTTTCCCTGGAGTATCTTCAAAAGACTAAGTGAATCACCGCTCTCTATCAAGGCCTTTCTTTCCCGCTGCAAAAAGTTATAGGCATCAGATTTGGAGAACCCAACATTCTCCACCCCTCCAACTTCATTGGATAAAAAGTTGTATGCATGAACAGTTCTAACCCAGCATCTGTCAAATTTTTCATAAGATTACCCTACATGTTTGAAATGCTACGGTGCGATCTCAACAAATGCTGCTCCTTCTCGGTGGCAAGGGGATGGTTGTGCTCCTCAACGAACTTCGACACTGTCCAATTTCTACCTTCTTGGTCTGCGAAAAAAAATATACATACCAGACAACCTGTTCGTGTCTCCAATTTTCGATACTTTTTTGGAGACGGACCGACACTTCGAAAACCGTTTTGGAGCAACTGTACTCCCGAGATCTAATAATCCGAGTGTGCGTCCAGTAGGTTATGTGTTGTTTTCGGACACTAAAACCTGTGCAATGAGCATACTGACAATACATAGCGTAGGTCTCGTCCTCTGAATGAACTACTGGAAACACCACAGGGTTTTTTGGGACCTGACAATTTTCGAAGGAATGCAGTTGAAAACTGTGCTGATGGTAAAAAAAAATGCAGTTACAATCATCAAAGAAATGCAGTTGCATTAACTTACAGTTACCTCTTCTACAACAACATTACCGGAACCCTGACTACTTGTTGCTCCCACTTCAGACATTTTTGGGACCTGACATTTTTCGAAGGAATGCAGTTGAAAAATGTGCTGATATTCAAAAAATGCAGTTACAATCATCAAAGAAATGCAGTTGCATTAACTTACCCCAGCATCTTCTACAACAACACTACCAGAAGCATGACTACTTGTTGCTCCCACTTCAGACATTTTCGCCTACAACTTTCCCGAAAAATACAGAGACATAGAGAAATCTGATGAAGTTTATAATGATAGGGTAAGCACTAAATCACAATACCTGGACTGAAATGTTTTGAAAAACTGTAGGGAGCACGAACATGAGCAAAGAAGGAGAAGGAGCTGCGAGTTGCAGGAGAACTAGGGGCGGCGAGCGGCGAGCGGCGAGTTGCCGAAGTTCACTGATTTTTGGTCGATAGTTTTAGCTCCCGCAGATGCTCAGAAGGGAAGAAGCGGGGTGGAGGGAAAAACAATAATTTCAGAAAGTAAAAAGGTGGGCCCCGGGCTATTTATTTCCGCAGGACTCCTTCCTGCGTTACCCGTAGGGAAAAATTTTCCGTGGCATTTAGAGGGCATGCTCACAAATCTTGACAGCATGTTTACTGCATACTCAAGGTTGGGCCTGGTGTTTGTGAGGTATATGAGAGACCCAATTAAACTCCTATACGCCCCTTCATCTGCTCTTTCTTCCCCTTCTTTTGTTTTACACAGTTTTTCACTTGTGCACATGGGTGTTAGACATGGATTACAATCACTCATTCTATACTTGCATAGCAATTCTTTAGCATAGTGCTCTTGAGAGATAAAATATGAACTGGAAATATACTGGACTTGCATGCCCAAGAAAAATTTCAAGGGGCCAAGGTCAGTCATCTCATATCTTTGCTGCATTTTAGTTTTGAAGTTGTTGATTAAGTCCATACTTCCTCCAGTGATTAGAAGATCATCCACATATAGGCATACGAGTAGCTGTTGCCTATGTGATGCAGTTTTGATGAAAAGAGATGGTTCATTTTTGCTTGCTTCTAGGCCTTCTTTGCTGAAAAATTCTATAATGTTGGAGTGCCAGGCACGGGGAGCCTGTTTTAGACCGTAAAGAGCTTTGTGTAATTTGAGAACATAATCTTCTTTCCCCTTTTTGATGTACTCTTCAGGTTGCACCACAACTACTTCTTCTGATATATAACCATTTAGAAACGCTGACTTAACATCAAGGTGGTAGATAGGATAGTTGTTGTTTGCGGCTATGGCAAGAACCAGGCGTACAGTATCCATTCGTGTCACTGGAGCAAAAGTTTCTTCATAGTCTCCTCCAAACTTCTGAGAATAGCTTTTGGCCACAATTCTTGCTTTGTGTTTAATGATTTCTCCTTCAGCATTGCACTTAAGTTTGTACACCCATTTTAACCCTATAACTTCTTTGTTTACGGGTCTTGGGGTCAAACTCCATGTAGCATTCTTTTCTACCAAAGCTATTTCTTCATTCATAGCCTTTTTCCAGTCTTCATGGGCAGCAGCTTCAGTATAGCATGTTGGTGTTGAGTTGAATTAAGCAAAGTGAGAGTTCTCATAAATATCCTGAAGTGATCTTGTTTTTGGGGGCAGTGATGACTGAGGTGAGGCATTTTGAGAAAGATCATTGTCACTGCAATCATCAGTTTCAGCAGTCTCCTGGAAGGAGTTCCCAGTGAGCTCAACCGAGATGTTGGAAGGTTGATCATCAACAACAAAGTCTGAGCCCCAATCCCAAGAATCATCCTCATGAAACACAACATCTCTGGAGATGATAAGTCTCCTAGAAGTGGGTTCCAACAACCTGTATGCCTTTCTATCCCTGCTATAGCCTAGGAAGATGCATTTTGTGCTTGATGCCTCAAGCTTGTCCCTCTTTTCTTTCAAGATATGTGAATAGGCTATGCAGCCAAAAGTTTTGAGGTGCCCCAGGGAAGGCTTCCTGTTATGGAGGGCTTCAAAAGGTGTTGAATCATTCAGTGCCTTTGTTGGAATTCTGTTCAATATGTAGACTGCAGTGCTTGCAGCTTCAGCCCATAGAAACTTTGGTACCTTCTTGTGATGACGCATAGCACGCCCCATCTCCATCACTGTTCGATTACGTCTCTCTACCACCCCATTTTGTTGGGGTGATCCAGGGACTGTCAGCTCATGTTTGATGTCACTGACCTTGCAGAAATGCTTGAATGCATGCGATGTGAATTCACCACCATTATCAGTTCGAATGGTTTTCACATTCTTCTCTAGCTGTTTTTCTACTTCTCTTTTCCAGTCAAGAAAACAAGAAAATGCATCAGATTTATTTTCTAGGAAATGAATCCACATATATCTGTTGTAGTCGTCAACTAGGAGGAAATAATACTTCTTTCCACTCAGAGATTCAGCAGTACTGGGCCCCCACAGATCACAATGCACAAGCTCAAGAGGCTGTGAGCTTTTGTGATCGGAATTAGGGAAAGGTTGTCTGTGAGATTTGCAGCTTGCACAGGATTCACAGTGGCTGTGATGAACCTCCATATTTGGCAATCCATGAGCTAGCTTTCTTTCAATGAGAGTCTTCATGGATCCATAGTTGAGATGTCCCAAACGATAGTGCCAAGAGGTTGCAAGATCAGTGATGCAACCCGTTGTGGAGAGGGCAGCCTGATCTAGAGAGCATAGGGATAAAGGAAATACATGGTTTTGGGACATTTTAACCATGGCATCCATCATACCATTTGCATCAATTATTTTGCAAGAGTTTGATTGAAAGGTGACTGAGTAGCCTTTTGTTAAGAGCTGCCCAACACTTGATAGGTTCTGAGCCAGATTGGGAACATATTGGACATCATCTATTTCCTTCAGCTTCCCAGTTGAGTCTTTAACTAATATGCTTCCCTTTCCCACAATACTCCTTGTATTCCCATCTCCTAGAAACACTTTGGATTTAAAAGAATCATCAAATTTTGAAAAAAGATTTCGGTTGTTTGTCATGTGACTGGAACATCCGGAATCAATGAACCAATGTGAGTTTGGATCAGTGGCTTCACTACTAGAGGCAAGGAAAAGCTTTTCTTCAGCCTCTTTTGGATTTTCAGTGAATTTCACTTTTCTTTTGTTTTAAACCGGCAGTCCTTATCGAAGTGTGTTGGTTTTTTGCATCTTTTGCATTTGTAGTAGCATTTCGAACTGTCATGTGTGCCTTTCTTACAGAGAGTGCAGTATACACCACTATTTGCACTATTTCTTGTAGCTTCAGATTGCTTTTGAAAGGTTTTGATCTGTTGGTTTTGATTGTGTTGTGTGGATGGCTCTCCTTTCTGAGTAAAGGTCTTTTCAAAGTGTTTGCGCCTTTGATCATTTTGTTTTCCAAGATGCATTTTAGTTTGCAAGGCTTGGTCAAGAGAAAATGAACGTCTTTTAGTCGTTCTTCATGGGACTGTATCTTCCCGGTGAGGGCACCAATAGAGAGAGTTTCCAAGTCATTACTCTCTTCGATTGCAGCGGCTATATGATCATAAGACATTGGGAGACTTCTAAGGATTTTGAGGATAATTTCATTTTCTGGTATTGGTGCCCCAAGATTACTCAACTGATTTGTAAGATTGGTAATCTTTGGCAGGTAATCAAAGATTGACTCATCATCTTTCATATTGATAGAGTCAAATTGTCTTCTCAAATTTTGTCTACGGATGGTGATTACCTTTTTGTCGCCTTGATAAGCCTCCTTCAATGTACTCCATGCCTCTTTTGTCGTCTTGGCTCCCATGATGCGAGGAAAAATGTTTGGGGTGACAGCTTGTTGGATCAAAAGCAGTGCCAAGGAGTTTTTTTGTTTTTCTTCCTTGGGTATGCTTGCCTTCTCTCCCTCTTTAGCCTTCCCAGTGACAGTTTCCTTAGGCCCTTCTCAACAATTTCCCAAAGATCTTGGGAGTCAAAAAATGTTTGCATTCTGATGGCCCAATAGTCATACGTCTCCCCATTGAAGATTGAGATAGATGCATGACCCAAGGGAATAGAGCCGGTGCCGGTAGATGATGAGCTCATGATGCCAAGAGCGGATTTGTGCAGGATCGAAATCAAGCTCTGATACCATTGTTAGGTTTGGATAGTTGAATCATTTCTCATTTCTCATTTTGTGCAGGAGGAAGGAAAAAAACGGGAAAAACAAAAAACAAGAGAAGCAGAGCAAACTTAATAAGATTCATCTCAAAAACAAGCAGGTGCCATGGGATATATAGTATCCCAGGCAGAGATACATTTAATGAGGATTTTTGGGCAATGGAAAGACACATAATAACTACTTGTTTTATTACATCAACCATCTTTTACTGCATATTAATGCCTACACCGGGCTCAAGATTCACTGGGCTCAAGGTTCATGCATTCCAATATGGAGGAGGGGGCATCTCCACAATATGATCTATTTTTATCATTATATCATTCGCATATATGATTAGGGCTCAGAACATTGGTACTTTTCTCCTTAATGAAGAGAGTGTGATATGCATAGTCTAAGAATGCCTAAAGGACTTTGGTACCCCGTAGCCGGGCGAGTGGGACCCTCCCCAAATATCAGCCTAGGGGCGTGTTGTGGGCGACGAGTTGGTGCGACCCTGTTCGGAGGCGTGCGGGTTCTCGTGCGTGCGTGTGTGCGGAGGTTTCATGCGCATAGGTGTAACATTTATATATATATATATATGCATGTTATATATATATATGATATTATATTATATATATATATATATGATATTATATAATATATATAAGAGGTTATATAGATGTTATAGGAAAAAGAAGAGAAAGGAGGGGATAAAGATAAGAGGGGGGGTCGGTACAGGACAAGGGGGGGAGAATTAAAAAAGGAAAATGAAAAAGATAAGAGGGGGGTTTTGAGGGCTCGGGAAAGAGAAAGGGCAGGAAGAAAAATAGAGGCGGGGTAGGTCACGGGGCACAACAGCAAGAGGTCGGGGGATTTTCTCCCGCTGAGACTCGGCCAAGCAGGGCCGCCGCCGCCGCCGCCCCATTTCCGGCTCTCTCCCGTCGCCGGCAAGACAGCGCAGCCGCCGCCCCCTCCCTCTCTCGCCGGCTCGGAGCAGCACAGCCACAACCCCGGCCGCCCCTTCCTCGCTCCTTCTCTCCCGTCGCCGGCAAAGCAACGCCGCCGCCGCGCCCTCCCTCTCTCGCCCTAGGCCTGGGGCAGCAAGGGCCCGCCCGCCTCCTCTCTCCCTCCAGCCACCGCCCGGGCTAGGGCACGGCCTCATTCGTTCTCTCCCGCCGCCGCCGCCCCCATTTCCCGCTCTCTCCCGTCGCCGGCAAAGCAGCAGCCCGACCGCCCCTTTTCCCGCTCTCTTCCGTCGCCGGCAAGGCAGCAGCCCGACCGCCACCGATCTCCATCTTTTTCCAGTCGCCTGGAGCACCCCGGCCGATCCACTATTTTTCCCGATCTGGAGCAGCACACCTCGACCTCCCCTTCTCCCGGCGGCAAGCTCGGCCTGGAGCGAGGCTCGGCCTGGAGCGAGGCTTGGCCTGGAGCGAGGCCCGGCCTGGAGCGAGGCTCGGCCTGGAGCAAGACTCGGCCTGGAGTGGAGGTCGAACGCCGACGCGACCGCATGCAGAAGGATCGAATCGAAGCTCCTCTCCCGTCCCCGCTGCCAAACACGCGACAAGGGTAACGATGTTTCAACTTGGGCATGTGAAGCCTTCAGTTTCCATATTTGCATGGAAGCCCCTCTCCACCAACGGGTGGGGGGAAGGGAGCTCCCCGACGGGTTGACGTGTACGTCCCCGCAGTTAATTGCATTAGTACCCGGAAGCGTGAGTACGGGTTTAGGCATGCTGTGTGAAGCCCATCCGGACGTGTGAGCCGGATTGGTGATGTTCTGGGGTTCCCGGAGAAGACTCCGAGGAAGTTGTTTATTTAGCTGCCTGCAGGGAATGTGCTCCGTAGCCCCCAAAAAGGGGTGTGCGCAATATGTTTGGTCCGCTTATGTTGGCCGACCGATGACTAGTTGGTCGCCGCTCGTCGAGACGTTGACGTACAGGTGTTGCAGTACCAGGAGGGGAATGGCGGGCTTAAGCCCGAGCTCGTGCCGGCCCTCGAAGGCCTTTTTGTTTATATTTCCGGCCTGCGTGCCGAGTATGGAATTTATATTCCTGTAATATTCTTTTATATCTGTGATGCTCTGAGAATGTAGCTTACTCCTCCTGTCTTGGGCGAGCGGCGTGTTCGTGAACCGCTCCCCCCGTGTGGGCCCCGAGGTATAGATGCCGGGAAGCCCCTGATGGCCCGTTGCCATCCTTTCAGAGTAGCGGAGTTCCGCTATTAGCGGCCCAATTGGGGCTGCGTAGAGTAGGGCTGCTGGGCGGTTTGGCACCAATAGTAAGGCAGGCGGGGAACATTTTACATAGACCCGAGGTGGCACCTCTAGTTTGGGAGTGGATCTCGAGATCCTCCTTGGATGTTCCGGTCGGCCAAGAGAGCCCTCCGAAGGTGCCTTGGCTTGGGAGGGGAAGAGTTAGTTAGTCTTCCGGGTATGCGGTGGGTCCTCCACGCTGAGACCTTGGGTCTATCCCTCGTGTTCCTAGTCTTGTGCCTAGATCGTTTGCTTGAGGGTAGTAGGTGCGCGGTCACCCCTTCCCCAAGGGTCGAACTCCACAGGAGACCGGATTCCGGTTTCAACATTTTGGTGCGGTGAGCGTGGAAAGTGACCAGCACAGAAGAACTCAGGCGAACATCATGGCTATAGAAGTGGAACCAGGTGACGACCACGGTCATGCGTTGATACTTTGTGCGTGAGGTCCTCGTACTCGGAGTTGTCCCCTCCCATAGCTGTTGTTTGAATCTCATAGCATTTGGAGTAGGATTTGCACCTATTTGAAGCACTTCTACCTGTGAAAACCCGTGTGTCCCCACTTATTACATCAACGAGAAACCTGGAGGTTCTTGTCTTCAAGAGCAAGTAAGATAGCAGCTGAGAGGTATTAGGAGCCGAGGTGATCTGAAAGGATTCCCTCCCTAGAGGTAATATGTTATCTCTTACTTGTAATTCAGTAGCGGTCAAGTTTTTTCTTTATTACTGATTCGCCTCGAGCTTCTGAGGGCTTCAAGGGTTAGCCTCGCGATCGACTCCGGAAGCCAAGCGTCCAACCCGTTCCTTTTAAATAGCCTAGTTCGGACGATGGGACGGTGCCGCGGGACTCTAAGCGCTATTGTAAGACCGAGCCTCTGCACTGACGGCCGAGATCAGCTCCCCCCTTGCACGCCGGCCTATGTCCTCCCGATCGCACCTCTCCTCCGACTAGAGGAATTATCAGGAACGAGCCTACACGCTAACCTCCCAGATTTGATAAAGGGCCGATCTCTCCAAGCAATCGCAAGTGACATGGCGGAAAGTGATCTTTGTCATTAGATCAGGATACGAAACGTCCAACCTGTTCCTTCTAAATAGCCCAATTCGGATGATGGGACGATGCCTCGGGACTCTAAGCGCTATTGTAAGACCGAGCCTCTGCACTGACGGCCGAGATCAGCTCCCCCCTTGCACGTCGGCCTATGTCCCCCCGATTGCATCTCTCTTCCGATTGGAGGAATTATTAGGAACATGCTCGGACGCCAGCTTCCCGATTTGGCGACTTCCAGATCGTCTCTCTTATGTATAGAATGCGTCCTCCATTTGTAAAAGCATCGGTGCAATTGACTCTCCAGCACCTCTTAAGTAGATAAGATGTCTCCATCTCGAGCAAAGTCAAGTCGAGTAGTTGTGGACCCCGAGCAGATCCCGCTGCCAGGCTCTCACCTAGCTGGCAGGGCCGGAAGTCACTCGATGTCATCCGTGGGCCTCGAGCAGATCCAGCTGTCAGGCTCTCACCTAGCTGGCAGGGCCGGAAGTCACTCGATGGCGGTAGTTTTGGACCCCGAGCAGATCCCGCTGTCAGGCTCTCACCTAGCTGGCAGGGCCGGACGTCACTCGGTGTCATCCGTGGGCCTCGAGCAGATCCCGATGTCAGGCTCTCACCTAGCTGGCAGGGCCGGAAGTCACTCGATGGCGGTTGTTTTGGACCCCGAGCAGACCCCGCTTCCAGGCTCTCACCTAGTTGGCAGTGCCGGAAGTCACTCGGTGTCATCCGTGGGCCTCGAGCAGATCCCGCTGTCAGGCTCTCACCTAGCTGGCAGGGCCGGAAGTCACTCGATGGCGGTAGTTTTGGACCCCGAGAAGATCCCGCTGTCAGACTCTCACCTAGCTGGCAAGGCCGGACGTCACTCGGTGTCATCCGTGGGCCTCGAGCAGATCCCGCTGTCAGGCTCTCACCTAGCTGGCAGGGTCGGAAGTCACTCGATGGCGGTTGTTTTGGACCCCGAGCAGATCCCGCTGCCAGACTCTCACCTAGCTGGCAGGGCCGGAAGTCACTCGGTGTCATCCGTGGGCCTCGAGCAGATCCCGCTGTCAGGCTCTCACCTAGCTGGCAGGGCCGGAAGTCACTCGATGGCGGTAGTAGTGGACCCCGGGTAGACTCGCTGTCAGGCTCTCATTAGCTGGCAGGGCTGTAGGCACACCTGGGGGAAAGGGTTGGTTCTTAGAGAGTTTTGCAGGACCCCGAGTGATGCTCGGCCCCGGGTAGACTCGCTGTCAGGCTCTCACTAGCTGGCAGGGTTGTAGGCACACCTGGGGGGTAAGGGAGAGAGTTTGGAGTTTGGATATTTTGCAGGACCCCGAGTGATGCTCGGCCCCGGGTAGACTCGCTGTCAGGCTCCCACTAGCTGGCAGGGCTGTAGGCACACCTGGGGGGTAAGGGAGAGAGTTTGGAGTTTGGATATTTTGCAGGACCCCGAGTGATGCTCGGCCCCGGGTAGACTCGCTGTCAGGCTCTCACTAGCTGGCAGGGCTGTAGGCACACCTGGGGGGTAAGGGAGAGAGTTTGGAGTTTGGATATTTTGCAGGACCCCGAGTGATGCTCGGCCCCGGGTAGACTCGCTGTCAGGCTCTCACTAGCTGGCGGGGCTGAAGGCACACCTGGGGGGTAAGGGACCCCGAGTGCTGCTCGGCCCCGGGTGGACTCGCTGTCAGGCTCTCACTAGCTGGCAGGGCTGTAGGCACAACTGGGGGGAAAGGACTAGCTCAGCGTGTACAAGAGGATACAGAAGATACGGCTTTGTTGTTTCACGATGTCGCGAGAAATGGTGTACTTGTTGTAAGTAATGGTATAAGGGCAATTCGATAGCAGTGAGCCAAAGGGTATCGAGCGATTCAAAAGATCAGAAAGGTCGTGGAGAGATCGATGCTCCAAGCGCAGATTTCAGTTTCTCTCAAACTTTCTTTTTGGGTCAGCTCCCACTCGCCGGATACGTTGGGTTGGATGATTCTTTCCGAGCTTGTGCCAAGCTCGAAAAGAGCGGGGATTGTGTACAACCCCGTAGCCGGGCGAGTGGGACCCTCCCCAAATATCAGCCTAGGGGCGTGTTGTGGGCGACGAGTTGGTGCGACCCTGTTCGGAGGCGTGCGGGTTCTCTTGCGTGCGTGTGTGCGGAGGTTTCATGCGCATAGGTGTAACATTTATATATATATATATGTATGTTATATATATATATGATATTATATTATATATATATATATATGATATTATATAATATATATAAGAGGTTATATAGATGTTATAGGAAAAAGAAGAGAAAGGAGGGGATAAAGATAAGAGGGGGGGTCGGTACAGGACAAGGGGGGGAGAATTAAAAAAGGAAAATGAAAAAGATAAGAGGGGGTTTTGAGGGCTCGGGAAAGAGAAAGGGCAGGAAGAAAAATAGAGGCGGGGTAGGTCACGGGGCACAACAGCAAGAGGTCGGGGGATTTTCTCCCGCTGAGACTCGGCCAAGCAGGGCCGCCGCCGCCGCCGCCCCATTTCCGGCTCTCTCCCGTCGCCGGCAAGACAGCGCAGCCGCCGCCCCCTCCCTCTCTCGCCGGCTCGGAGCAGCACAGCCACAACCCCGGCCGCCCCTTCCTCGCTCCTTCTCTCCCGTCGCCGGCAAAGCAACGCCGCCGCCGCGCCCTCCCTCTCTCGCCCTAGGCCTGGGGCAGCAAGGGGCCGCCCGCCTCCTCTCTCCCTCCAGCCACCGCCCGGGCTAGGGCACGGCCTCATTCGTTCTCTCCCGCCGCCGCCGCCCCCATTTCCCGCTCTCTCCCGTCGCCAGCAAAGCAGCAGCCCGGCCGCCCCTTTTCCCGCTCTCTTCCGTCGCCGGCAAGGCAGCAGCCCGACCGCCACCGATCTCCATCTTTTTCCAGTCGCCTGGAGCACCCCGGCCGATCCACTATTTTTCCCGATCTGGAGCAGCACACCTCGACCTCCCCTTCTCCCGGCGGCAAGCTCGGCCTGGAGCGAGGCTCGGCCTGGAGCGAGGCTTGGCCTGGAGCGAGGCCCGGCCTGGAGCGAGGCTCGGCCTGGAGCAAGACTCGGCCTGGAGTGGAGGTCGAACGCCGACGCGACCGCATGCAGAAGGATCGACTCGGAGCTCCTCTCCCGTCCCCGCTGTCAAACACGCGACAAGGGTAACGATGTTTCAACTTGGGCATGTGAAGCCTTCAGTTTCCATATTTGCATGGAAGCCCCTCTCCACCAACGGGTGGGGGGAAGGGAGCTCCCCGACGGGTTGACGTGTACGTCCCCGCAGTTAATTGCATTAGTACCCGGAAGCGTGAGTACGGGTTTAGGCATGCTGTGTGAAGCCCATCCGGACGTGTGAGCCGGATTGGTGATGTTCTGGGGTTTCCGGAGAAGACTCCGAGGAAGTTGTTTATTTAGCCGCCTGCAGGGAATGTGCTCCGTAGCCCCCAAAAAGGGGGTGTGCGCAATATGTTTGGTCCACTTATGTTGGCCGACCGATGACTAGTTGGCCGCCGCTCGTCGAGACGTTGACGTACAGGTGTTGCAGTACCAGGAGGGGAATGGCGGGCTTAAGCCCGAGCTCGTGTCAGCCCTCGAAGGCCTTTTTGTTTATATTTCCGGCCTGCGTGCCGAGTATGGAATTTATATTCCTATAATATTCTTTTATATCTGTGATGCTCTGAGAATGTAGCTTACTCCTCCTGTCTTGGGCGAGCGGCGTGTTCGTGAACCGCTCCCACCGTGTGGGCCCCGAGGTATAGATGCCGGGAAGCCCCTGATGGCCCGTTGCCATCCTTTCAGAGTAGCGGAGTTCCGCTATTAGCGGCCCAATTGGGGCTGCGTAAAGTAGGGCTGCTGGGCGGTTTGGCGCCAATAGTAAGGCAGGCGGGGAACATTTTACATAGACCCGAGGTGGCACCTCTAGTTTGGGAGTGGATCTCGAGATCCTCCTTGGATGTTCCGGTCGGCCAAGAGAGCCCTCCGAAGGTGCCTTAGCTCAGCCCTTGGCTTGGGAGGGGAAGAGTTAGTTAGTCTTCCGGGTATGCGGCGGGTCCTCCACGCTGAGACCTTGGGTCTGTCCCTCGTGTTCCTAGTCTTGTGCCTAGATCATTCGCTTGAGGGTAGTAGGTGCGCGGTCACCCCTTCCCCAAGGGTCGAACTCCACAGGAGACCGGATTCCGGTTTCAACAATTCGCATATATGATTAGGGCTCAGAACATTGGTACTTTTCTCCTTAATGAAGAGAGTGTGATATGCATAGTCTAAGAATGCCTAAAGGACTTTGTGTCTATGTAAAATCTCCTAAACAACACTTTGGGGAGTGTTCCATCTCATATAATGTTTTCTTCAGATTGCACAACTTCCCTTCTAAATTATTTGGAAGGAACACAATAAAAATACTCAAAGATGTGAATTTGTTTGTGCATTTTTTTATAAAATCTTTAAGGGATATTGTGTTTTTTGGCAATAAATGCAAATGGAAATTGAATTGTATTTGTGCAGGGTATACATCCCAGCGAGTATGCTTAGCTTTCAAAATTGAAGAAAATAAGCTATCCAAGATATTTTAATAGTCTCCGTAGCATGACTCTTATTTCATAAAATTAGAAATCAACATTGAATAGAAATGAATGGCTTCGCATGAATGAAAAATGAGTGAAGTTGCAATACTAAACTGTTATTTTTATGAAAAGTTAGATGATAGGTACTAATTTTAAAAGTGGGTACTAACTCAGGTGCTAAGTGAAGGGCAAAATCGACCTTAGAGACTCATGCTAAGGCTTTTATAATGCGAAGCGCCTAGTTAACATCAAGAGAAGTGTACTTTACCCCAAAAGTATTTTTATTATCTGCATCAAATGGCGATTTTCGGGGAAAAATCTGTTGATGAGTAATAAGCCATTTGAGTCATAAAAGGTCATGTTTGTGTTATGGGACCATGAAAGGGGGTGAAGAAACATGGCCATGGGTGCTTGTATCTTTATTGCTAGCATAGTCTTTTCTTTTCTTTTTTCGCACATCTATATTTTTTCACGTATCTTGTAGTCAGGGTGAGGGACATGAATGTATTATTTCGGGGGCCTTCCCCTGTCACTACATATATGTGAGCAATGGGGTATTGTAGGTTAAGAATTGAAACATATAATTTAGTCTCCTCATAGTCTTCTCTCCACCTCTCAACCACTAATGTTGGAGCTTGGGTTGAGCAAGGCTCCCCTCTTCGTCTTTCAGTCAAGCTCAGCACCCGTTATATCCTCCACCATTGAAAATGATAGGTCAAGGAAAGGTAGCGAGGATTCTCTACGAGACTTCTCCTTCTCATGACCGCGCACATGACAGCTTTCTCTTGGAATGTGCCTTTAGTGAGCTTTTGCAATTGGTTTTGGTAATTGATGTGTGGAAGGACCTAAATGTCATTGGCTAAAGTTTACGGACCACTACATCCTAAATAGTAAGAAATCATTTTGATTGTTCTCTCTCAAAAACAATTTGTAGGTAGCATCAGATGCCTAAAAAGAGAAACTGCTAGAATTTGTTAGCTTAAGAACCTAGCTGGCTTGTGGTTTCATTATGAAGAGATCTCAATAAATAGAAAAGTTGATACCAGATAAATCAACAAAACAATTAGGTTTGGTGCAAGAGTCCAAACTTGTATTTTACCTTGTAAAATTCATGTTGGGGTCTTGACAGGACTGGTTTCTCTTTGTATGCAGTTATGAGCTTCTTTTCAGCAGAACTCAAGTGGAGCTCCTCTGGATTAACCAACCCAGCCATTATTTTCAATCTTTCTCTGAAACAAACGGAGGATTCTGACGTAAATCCCTTGACTTTTTCGATCTCATCATCAATAAATTTCTGCAAAATACCAAATTTCAACTGTAAAAAATACAAGACTTCCACGAGAAAGAGTAAATTAGGAAAAACGTCGATCTATTCACAATCCAGTCTCTATTTCTGGGTGGGGGGGAGACCTTGATGCATCTCTTAAAATGGGGAGAAACTTCTTTGTCAAAGCATTCTGAAATTTTGAAATATAATACCAGGCTCATCCCTTGTCCATCACTATCACCCAGAAACATAGCCACGGGATAAGTGGGCACCTGCACAAAAGACAATACAAAAGGCAAGGATACACAATAATCTGAATGCTATACTAACAAGTGCAATTGGAAGGTACTCAAAATATGGCTCTCAATAATTCGACCCCCACTCTAGTTTCAGCTCGAGCCTATTTGGTTATTGGTAGGCTTGATCCAATCTCATTTTGAGCAATACATAACCCATTAACTTCTATTTCAACAAAATATCAACCCAATTTCAATCCATCATCTATCTCATAAGAAAAATTCATATAGGGACCTTTCATAACCATAGGGACCTCCCCTCTATCTTTAAAATTACCAAAACCTCCTCTCTAAGTATAAAAAAAACTTTTTATTTGTTTGGGCGTTTCATCGTGGGCAAACGCCGCCGGAAGGCGGGTAACATAACCTCCGGCGGCGTTTGCTCCGTTTCCACCCGCCCGCCTTGAATGGAGCAGCCACCTCCCCCCTCCGTTTCGAAAAAAACTTTAGGCTTAGAAGAAAGATTTTGGCAATTTTCAAAGATTATGTGCAAATACATTTCATATCCAATCTCAAGCTAGCTCAGGCCAATCTAGGCTCTGACTTAATTCATGTTTGATCCGAGACAGATTTGGCTAATTAACAGGCTAGTTGACTTTAAAATGAGTTTGATTTGAACCAAAAGGCAGTCCAATTTTTAAGTGACCTTTGGATCTCAAGACAGATTTGCAGAGCCAATCAAATTTAGAGGAATGAGTACCTGAATGTTAACAATTAAGAGAGATGGGAGATCGTCATGAGGTTTAACATATGGAAGCTCAAGGTACTGAGCAATGTGATGAACTTTGTGGGGGCACAGAAACAAGTCCACGCCAATAGGAGAATAAGGAGCATAATTTGGTGCAGGAAATTTCTTCTTATCTCTGCAGATTAGGGTACATATATGAGTGTAAAAAAACAAATAAAGCCTTCTAATTGCGCAACAAAAGCAACAGAAAAATTAACTTCATGCCTGAAATAGCTTTCTCCGCGAAGATTAAAGGAGGAAGGTTCAAGATAAGACCAGCATCCAGGTGTTGGTTTTTCTCCAGGAGAGCAAGGAACAGTAAGTCCAACTCTTGGGTGAAATAAGAATTTTTTAGAAGCACCTGCTCGATAAGGTGAAACAAAGAAAAGCTTTAGGGGAGAAATGAGATTGAAAAAAAATCATTATCACATGGAGCTCAAAAATCAATAGGTGATACTTAAAATAACAAAAGTTCCATACGTAGGCTTCTTTCCCAACTTTTTTATTCTGGATGATAAGGGTAACTTCACATAAACCGGTACACGCTGTTGTGTGCTCTCCAGAGTGGTGGCCGGAGGCAGAGGGGATACTGCGGAGCCAGAATCGTGACTGCCTAGGTGGGGCTTGCTCAGGAGAAGAGAGCTGTCAAAATCTCCCCCAAGACAAAGAAAGAGACTAGAATATGGTTCGACTGGATTCAGGCGGAGTGAGCGGAATGGATTCGCTCGAACTGAATGTACACCGCGAACCATGGTGCTTCCCTATAGTGAACCTAAAGGAAACCCCCAATAGCCCTTTAGTGGAAACTGAAGCTAAAAGGGAAGGTTGAAGGTCCAAAACTAGGTGGCTCCACATCTAGAGTCAAGTCCTCAACATTTAGTACAAGATGACCACCAACATTCCTAGAAACATCAAGCTTGAAGAAATTTAACTCAGACACTCTCTTGACAATGTATGAACCTAATCGTCAAGCACTCAGATTCATAGTTGTCCCCAACGAGAACATCTCAAATAATGTGCAAATCATCATCAAATCACCTTCATTGAACATTTGCTCTCTAATGTGATTACTCATGCATGTTTTAAAATGTTTATTATTTAATATAATTTTACGTCGGAATATGATATACAAATCATATAACAAATGCAAATGTTGAATCCAACAAGCTGACTAAATGCAGACTCTACGTAGCGGTACAAGTCCCTAAAGATTGGTGGTTTATCAGGAGGTTCCTTGGGAGGCGTGTAGAAATAATCATCAAATGTATGATGAGCACCCAAATAAGTGACTGAGACATCAACAATGAGACCCAATATCATGAAATGTTAAATATCACTCCAAGGACGTGATTCATTGAGGGGCTCTCCATGTGGTTAATAGAAAAAATTGTCACGAATGTGATCACCCGAAGGAATGTTGGCGATGGTGACATAAGGATGTAACTCGGGAGTTTCACTGGGTGGTAAGTAAATTTATAGTGAATGCGACGATCACTCGAATGAGGTCCCAAGTAATTTATACTAGGGCAAATGCTTCTCAGGGAGGGAGGCTCGTCAAATGGATCTCCCTGAGTCTCAAGGAGGGACTCATCGCGTAGGGCAGCAAAAGTGGGATGAACCTCCATATAAGAATCGTCGACAATGATAAAGTCATTAGGAACAGAATGATCCTGAACAACGGAAGTAATTACCATAAAGTCAATAATATGCTCTCGAATCTCACACATAACGTGACTCGACACTGCCACGTCGTGAAGTCCTGGTGAAAAAGTACTGAGGAGTGAGCCGACGGTCTGTCTAATATCTAAATCAACACATAGGATAGGGGAAGAACGTGTGACTGTAGGATCAATGGATCGCTCATGCTCACTCTCATCCGGGGTGACAAGAAATGAGTCATAATCCAATGACAAACCACTCATTGGATAAAGAATCTCGTTGGGGTGGGATAATTCTGTATCATCAGTCATGTCATTCGTGTCCAAGGGGGCATGAGTAGGTTGGGGGTGGCCTCGAGTCGGGGAGGATTCAAGGAGGGATGGTGAGGGCGCGAGTTCACTCGACTAACTCTAGCGGATCTCGATAATTGCTCATAATGAATGACGAACCGGTATGTTTGATCGAAAGACTCTAAGTGGAGATATGTCAACTCAGTATGTATCTCAAATCGAAGCCCAAAACAAAATCACAAAGTGTTCATAGCAAACTCCTCTCGGATGTCACTCCTCACAACTAACTCATCAAAATGATACCTATACTCAGCGACGGATAGGGATCCTTGTCGATGGGTAAATAATTGATCGAGCAAGCAACTCTAATACGACGGTGGCAAATACCCTTAACACAACTTTTGTTTCATCTCTCCCCGGCTAGTTGTTAATCCATAATCCCGCAACAACAGCAAGAAGCAGCCTGTGGCGTTTAGCAGTACATAGGGTCACAGTCCGTACAACCGCACCCTCTTCTCTAGCCTCCGCAGCCACCAGCTCGGCCAAGCTCCAGCAGCAGCCTCAGCCTCAGGAAGTTCGGGCAAACACTCTGAGTGACCGCCTCAGCTCCTTCTCCTCAGTCCCATGTCAGAAGGTGCGATTACAGCCTATTGTAACCGCGTGTGCCATTTCTCTTTCTCTCCTACCCAGATTCTCTTGTATCATGGGCATCTAACACTTATTGCACCTGCCCACTCGGGCAGCCCTGCCCAAAAGAGGACACTGACCTTGAGCCAGAACCTCTCATATAGTTGGTGTTGTTAAAGTTCGGGGTCACTCTCTTTTGCCTAGTTCTTTTGTACCCTATAACTCTGTAATAGCTTTCCTCAAGAAAACAATCACCCACAATCGGAGCAGTTTGCGGTTATGGGAAATCTGGTGTCGGACGCTTGCTCGCAGCAAGATCCTTCTCCCTCCCACGCTCTTAAAAGATTTGTGGCAGAGTGTGGAAGCTGAGGAAATTTTTGTCCTCAACAGTATGAGCGCTCGACATTCAGAAGTGCATGCTATCACAATCACGGGGGTAAAACTCCATGAGTGTCAAAGTTGTCTTGATCAGCCCCAGTGGTGTGAGGGTAGAGCAAACAGTTAAATTTCATTTCCCGACTACAAACAATGAAGCAGAGTACGAAGCGCTCATAGCAAACATGGGCTTTGCGCAAGAACTCGATATCGTGGACATCGAAGTACGAATGGACTCCCTAGTGATGGCATCGCATATAAACGGAGCCTTCAAAATCAAGGAGTCCCTCATAAAGAAATATCAAGCTATGGCCAAGCAAAAAATTGGTAGTTTCCGTACTTTCATCATTCGACATATACCCCGAGAAGAAAATATTGAGGCCGGCAAATTAGCAAAGTATGGTCTCCCAGCAAGAGGAACCATCACAGAGTTGTTCCATCTAGCAATTGAGGAGGTGGATATCATGAAGATCGATCAACATCCATCTTAGATAGATCCGTTCATCTACTATTTCACGACAAGAGAGATTCATCCTTTAGTAACGAACAAGAAGAGTTTTCGGCTCAAAACTGCGCACTACTTTCTCCTTTCAGGGGTTCTTTATTGAAAGACGTTTCTGTCACCTACTATTTCACGACCGGAGAGATTCATCCTTCAGTAACGAACAAAAGGAGTTTTCGGCTCAAAATCGCGCACTGTTTTCTCCTTTCAAGGGTTCTTTATCAAAAGACGTTTTTGTCACCTCTAGCAAGGTGTGTCTAAATAAGAGATCCCCAAGATCTTGCAAGAAATTCATTCGAGGGAAAGTGAGAGTCACTCAGGGACCAAGACACTCGGGAAGAGAATTCTCCGTCAGGGTTACTTCTGGACAACAATGCGGAAAGGTTGTAGCGAATACGCCAAGAAGTGCTTTAAATGACAGACATTTGCAGCCCTCTAGCTCCAGCCTACCCAACAACTACATTCCACTTCTGCCCCTTGGCCGTTTGCAGTTTGGGGATTGGATCTTGTTCAGCCCTTTCCCCATGGCGAGTGAGCAGCGACGCTTCATTCTCATAATAATAGATTACATCAGCAAGTGGGTCAATGCTAAAACACTAGCAAAAACCACAACCCAAGTCGCTAAAAATTTCATATGAGGGATGGAGATCGTGTGTAGGCACGGAATCACCATGGCCATCATCACTGATAATGGCCCCCAATTTGCCAACGCTGATTTGTTAAGTTTTTGTGAACAAGTCGGCATTGAGCTTCGCTTTGCGTCAACACCAACCGCGGAGCAATATCGCATGGTTCTGAAGCGCTTATCCCGGTAGGATTCGAGGTCATGAGTCTGAGGGTCCTCCTCTCGAAGCAGAATGACGAGAACTGAAGGGAAAACAATGATGAAGAAATAAAATGCAACCTTGATCTTCGAGGAACTAAGGGATCAAGCTATTGTCAGACAAGAGGAAGTTAAAAGAATGATGACCAAAATTTTGACAAATACGTCAGGGTGAAGTAATTTGTTGTTGAAGATCTCGTCATGAAAAAGGTGGATGCAACATGCAAATTATTTTTAGTCTGGAAGCTCAATGCGAACTAGGCAGATCCTTTCATTATCGATTGTTCATCTTTCACATTGGTTGGATGAGCATTTACATATATTGCATGACTTGCATGTGTTATATGATTCACATTTATTGTATGTTTTTCATCATTTGCATGAACTTGTCTGATGTAAGATTGCAATAAATAACGAAAATTATAAAGTTTTTTTTGACATTCACAAGAGAGAAAGGAACAATGGATAATACGAGCAAGTAATGGTTATAATTAAGGCTAAGAGGATCTCTCTAGGGCGTAGACACAAAATTAAATGTTAGGCGAATTAGTCTTCATACAGCAGTACGAAGAATTGAGTCGAATATTTACAAATTAAATATCCCTAAGAGTATGAAAATTCATCTTGTATTCCAAATTAAGAATTTGACTGCATAAGACTTGGAATGAAACTGTAAGGAAAGACATGATGTACTTAGGCATTAGTGAGATTATGACAAAAGGTAGGGCACAATGACGACAAAGGATCCATATAGCCGACCCCACTATACTGGGATAAAGGCTTGAATGTTGTTGTTGTTGTAATATGAGCCCCACAAGTATTTAAGTCATTTCCTGAAACTACCCTAAAGCCTCAGCCCCCACGTATACCAGACACTCCTACTCAAGTCTCATCTCTGCTCACTACCCAACTACTAACGGACTCATCAGTTCCTACTTTGGTACATGCTTCTCATTTGGCACCCGAGAGCATACACCCTTCCACCGAGAGCATACCACATATTATGAGTCATGACATTTCAACGATGCTAGATGACTCCATAGTATGATCGTTCATTGCAAGGGGCAGCCTACCATTGATTGTATTTGGATGATGCCAGAGGAGTTCAACTTACTTTCCCCAGGGCTTCGTGGGGGGTATGATCATCTTGATTCAATGGAGATGAATGCTCTTAAGCTGGGGGGAATTGAAGAGCTAGGAGAGAAATTCGCCTTGTGAGTTGGGCGACTAGATCTAGAGAATAGGTCTAGGGGCGACCCAAGGCCTATCTAGGGAGAGATGGGATACAGACAATCGGCTTTTGGGGAGAGTCGGTATAGAAACCAAAAAAATACTTTTTACACGCCGCCTCAATTTCTAGAGGATAGAAATCATAATTTAGTAATTGAGTGTTATTGAAATAAAATTATGTCTCTTTGTTCTTGTCTATCAATTTATTATTTTTGAACTTCGATTTGAAATAATTTAATATATTTATTAGAATTAATTGATTATAAAGAATTTTTATCATACCCCTATTCACCCTCCCCCCTCTAAAGGCACCTGACGATCGAGCAATTTTATGTTTCAGATGATTGTTGTTGTCTAAGTGGGTTTTAAGTCAATAAATAGGGGTATAGGGTGATTTTCAGACATCGCAAAATTTGAAGAGAATTTCTAGGCTCCTGCGGTCTTTCCACGATGATGACTCCATGGTCCCTTGGTGTCGAAGCCAAGGTAACTACCTTTCCAAACCATCTCACTCACCATAGTGACTTGCCACTAAATAATCACCCATTAACCTCCCCAAAGCTTCTCGTAACCGTTGTTTTCCCTGGTTCTAGTGTCGATAATACTATACTACTCAAGTCCCTAGTTATTGGCCTTATGGCCATTATATTAACTGTCCCAAAAATACATAGAGTTACCAAGGCTCGCATGCCTGAACAATAGATATAGCATGAAAGAAATACAAGTACAAAAAAGAGGAGAAAGAACACTTCATAAGCTTCAATTTTTCCTTGAGCAGCTATGCCCCACTTTGAACACTGTGCCCCGCAAACAATTGACAAATAACAAAAAATGTGGGATAGCAGGAAGCTTCCCTAACACTCCTCATTCGTCACTACCAGTCTTACATGTCTCACCTGAATCCCTAGTTGTTGCAAAACTCCATTCCAGCAGTCGGAACCTGTGCAAAATAAGTTCCAGGGTGTTGTCCCGACCCATAATCAAAGACTGCATATCCTCAAGAATTCTTATTACTTGTGTAAGTTCCTGTGCCAAGTATTTACTACTCATTGTTGAATGTTTGATGAACAATTGTATCACTCGGGATATTAATTTGTACCGATTTGCCCACTAATTGTTCCATTTACAAAGTTTATTTGCTTATCATTAAATTGAAGCATTCTTAACTTTAACTTGACGAGCAATTGTTCGCTTATCTAACACTCTAATTTCAAATGTGGATTGTTGCGGATTTCTTTATCAAATCCAGAATTTATTGTATGTGCATTACATCATTTCAAATTTCACACGACAATAAATTTACACTCATTCATTAGAGTTCCATTAGGGCACAATGGCACATCACTTATTACATTCGTCCTACATCAACTACTAGAAACATTTGGCAGTTAATTAAACCCCAAAAAATATGGAAAACATTGCTTACAGTATTCTGTGGTTTCTTCGGTCTCATAAGATGTCCTTGTATAAGACAGCCTGATAACAGCGGCCTTTCTTCTTGGGCATGATGGGCTGACACTTTGTACTTGCAAATGTTGAATTTTATCATTAAAACTTAAAGTAGGAGCTAAATGCTGCAAACGAGATGGTGCTGCTTCCAATGTATTGTTTTCATGAAGTCCATCTTCAACGTCATGCCATCCTTTCAAACTTTTAAAGCTAAGATGTGTATCTAATTTCCTTTTTCTTAGGCCTTGTGTCCTGTATCTTGCATCATCTACCTTTCCTTGAGGAAAGTCATAGCCTTGACCACCAGCAATTGTGAATCCATCATCTTCTTTTAGATCATTCTTGAAGAAATTCTCAGCTTTACCTCCGTCTCTTTTAAGATATTGTTCAACACAAAATTCCTCTAACTTATGCATCGCATCAGCAAAGCGTGCAGTGCTATCATACTGCAGCTTCTGTACACCATTAGCACAGCTTATTGCTGGAAAACTGTCTACAAATAACAAAAATCAATCAGGACAACATCAAAAATCTATAAAGCAACAAAATAGCTTACATATACTTTACCTCCATGGACACTATGGTACTCGTCATCAGAATCTGACTCTAGAATACTCAGAGAATCATACCATCCATCTTCTTGGCACAAAACTACAAAATAAGAACAAGTTTAGTATGTCATTTTCAGTTAGATCGTCTAGTTTTCCAAAACATATAGACTAGAAACGAGACATCATTCCGTACTTTTATGATGTTTGGCAACTTATTATGTTGCAATAAGAGAAAATGACAGATTTTCAGGTACTATCTGAGTAAAAATTAGTTTATCTTCCTTATGGCTGCATTGCAGAACAGTTAAATCCAATAGATATAAAGAGTAAATGATATGTATTTTCTTATATATAAACCAGTTCATCAAAGAACTGCCTGTAAGAGAAGACATGGTAATATATTTCACCTTTAAACAGATACATTAGTCATATTTCAGATCATTGATTAAAAGCAGAAGCATACTATCATTATCATCCAACTGACTGTGATGCCACTGAAACTGGGTATGATGGAATGTCAAATTTG
The DNA here is from genome assembly GCA_039583875.1 of Platanthera guangdongensis. Taxonomy (NCBI): domain Eukaryota; kingdom Viridiplantae; phylum Streptophyta; class Magnoliopsida; order Asparagales; family Orchidaceae; genus Platanthera; species Platanthera guangdongensis. Next base: position 3,592,637 of record CM077164.1, read on the forward strand.
AACCCTCCGACTTTCGACAAGTAGCAGCTTCAACATGAACAAATCCACTGGGCTTTTTTGGAGCAGAAGTCTTCTTCCTACGAAACTTCTTGCTTTTGCGAGGATACTTTTGTGATTGAGACCTTTGGTTTAACACTGAATAACAACCCCCCATAATTAATAGTTACGAAGAGAAAATTGATGATCCTTTTGGCAAAATTTGAAATCTTCTGAGAGGGCAGCATCAATGAGATAAACTTGGAGCTGACTGAGATGCACATATGCACAACAACAAGAAAGCTCCAGAGCTGGCAGACAGTGAAATGTGGGCATATAATAGATGAGTTAATAAATACAATGTTTCTATAAGGAGAACAAAACAAAAAACAGATGGAAACTTATGAATTTACTACTTGTTGGAAAAAAGAAGAAAATTTTGATAAGTAATAAGGCTAGAGTTTATAGCCTTTAGAAACTAAGAAATACGTTAGCATATAGTTAGGTCCTTGTATGCACGACATCAGAAGGTAATAAAATGTAAGAGATATACAATCGCGAGATATATGCTCTTGAGGGTGAAGAGGCCTCTCCAAGAGAGACACGGCTAATTAATAGTAGACTAGCATATACGCATCAACCCTCCGCTCTTCAAAATCGACATTGTCTTCAAGGTTGAGTAGCAGTGATGGCATCATCGAGCACTAGGGCCTCGTAATCAGCAATTATAATGTCATCGTCTTTGGCCGCAAACAGCAAGCACATTTCTTTATGGTGTGACATTGATGGGGGAGGAATATGATTGTTTGTAGCAGAAACAAAGGCCTTGGCGGCAGAGGTTAATGTAATTTTGGTGAGAGAGGCGGTGTTGGCGAATTCGGCTTGGTAGTAGAACTAGAGGCAGGTGTTGGAGAGAGGGTGCTGGTGGGGCCTGTGGCGGGTGATCTTCATATGGTGGCAGAGAGAACGCGTGCCTGTTTTAATGGGTCAACTTGCAACATGGATGGGAGGTCGAAATGTAGTGAATGTGTGTGTGTGCGTGGGGGGGAGGGGGGTCATTGAAAATTCCTCTTCCAAAAAATGGACATGTTGGATGGCCACAGTGAGAGTGGACAGGTTCAAAGTCCTTAGTGAGCGTGGATGTGTAATTGCAATTTATGCATGAAGTACCCGGCGTAATGTGCCATGGACAAGCGTAGAGCATGATGTGTCAATTGCACAAAATTATCAATGTAATCCTCTACCAAGTCAACTTGTTAAAGAACACAGATGCTTGAAGGCATTCCCGGGCCAACGTGTTATAGGCTTCGTAAAATTTACTACATCATCTTCTCCAAACTAATTGTGATTTCATAAAATTCATCACTTTGAATATACACACAAACCCCAAAGTAATAACAAACAACTGAAAGCACTATGAAAAATAGCAAAAAGAAAAAGCAGAAACCAACAACCTCACGGTGTTAATCTGATCAAAGTATTAAGGTACTTCAATATTAAATCTTGAACAAGCTAAGTAGAAGCCACATGCTATTTTAGTTTATGTAGCCCATGGGCAATTTTGTAATTTGTATTTTCCCCCACTCGCCTATATATATGAGTGGTAGTTTCTTTAGGGAGACACTTTTTGGAAGTCTAGGGTTTTGGCTCTCTTGGAGAGTGGAGTGTCAAGGAGGATCCAACCTCTGGATGCTTGACGAGAACTCGTTCTCGATTGTATCGTCCTTTGTTTAATGTAACGTAATTCCCCTCTTTCCTATCAACTGGTCCAACCTGCCCTTGATTAGAGTTCTTCCAAGCTCTAATTCCTCCGCCCCACCTCCTTCAGTTCCGCAAGCGCGTCTTCCGCCAAATACAGATCGCGGCTTCCGCCGACTACAGATCGTCGCTTCCTCCAACTACTGATCGTGTCGGCTTTCCGCGTCGCTCTTCCACCCGCATTTGCAGTTCCGCACGTCGGGCCTCTTCTCTGCTCCCTGATCGCAGATTCTGCCGCCTGCTCCAGCAATGTCGGCATCATAAACCTCTGTCAGCGCCCTCCCCGCTCAGCCACACCTTCAGTCTGCCTTTACATCAACGTCCAGCGGCCCTCCAGCTTCTTCACCGCGACCGGCCCCCCGACGACCTTATCATTTATCTTACCAGCAACAAGAGCTTCGCCGCAAGGGCCTTTGCTTTCGCTGCCAACAATCGTTCTCACCCACCCACGTCTGCCCTCTCAGGAACCTATGTGTATTGCTTGAAGTTGAAGATACAGATCCCAACTCTGGGGAACTGGACCCGCTGACGCTTTTTGACGACCCATTTGGCCCTCGACCTTGAGGACAAGGTCGTTTTTCAGGTGGGACGTGATGATACAAAGTGGCCACCATATGTTAATTTAGTTTATGTAGCCCATGGGCAATTTTGTAATTTGTATTTTCCTCCACTCACCAATATATATGAGTGGTAGTTTCTTTAGGAAGACGCTTTTTGGAAGTCTGGGGTTTTGGCTCTCTTGGAGAGTGGAGTGTCAAGGAGCACCCAGCCTCTGGATGCTTGGCGAGAACTCGTTCTTGATTGTATCGTTCTTTGTTTAATGCAACGCAATTCCCCTCTTCCCTAAAACTCTCCACACAAAAGCAATGCAAGAACAACAACCCCTAGTTCTGGAATAGCTACCAATACTTCAACAATACCCTCGTACTTGATAGAGGCATGAAACTATGAAGTACTCTTTCCAAAATCACAAACATCCCAATAAACTTCTAAAAATAACAATCAAGAAACTTAGACAACAACCTGAGAGAACCTAAAGGATGGATAGAATGCTTGCTCTCCACAAGAGAAAGATAAGTCAATGACCGTTATGTTACGAACGAGAATGTTGAGCGAGCACGAAGAACAACGATTGCAATAAATTGAATAAAAACACGAATACAATCCAGATCAAGCTCCGATCAAGATCAAGAAGGTTGGGTCCTTCAAGACCCTTCTCTCCAAAGAGACCCCACAATAACTAGAATACTCAAGATGTCCCCAACACCTAAACCCCTCCCCCTTATATAGATGAGGGAGGGAAACCATACAAGAAAGTACTAAATCATTTAAGTAATTATTTAATTGATTAATATTAAATAATTAATATTAATCAATTAATGAATACAAATTAATTACAATAAATAATCACAGCGGTTTCCATATGCGCGCTTCGGTAGTACTGGAAAGGGGTGGCTCCTCCGGCAAATGTGCGAGAGCAACATTATATCGGTCTTGAAAAACGGTCTTGCCCTCAAGGAGAAACATAGGAGCAGAGGAGTAACATGGAGAATTTTGGGAAAGCAGAATATGATAAAATGATAATAAAAAAATTAGCAGTGCAAGAAGGGCAGATGACTTCGTTATTAAGTTGAGTGATCAAGATATTTTTCGTAGTGAGTGTTTTAAAAATCTTGGATCCATAGTTCAAAAAGACGGAGGTGTTGATAAAGATATGACACATAGAATCCAAGCGGGTTGGTTGAAATGGAGAGGCTCTTCAGGGATCTTATGCGATCGTAAGGTACCATTAAAACTTAAGGGCAAGTTCTACCGTACTGCAATTAGACCAGCAATGTTCTATGTTTCTGAGTGTTGGGCAGTGAATTGTGTACATGAGTAAAAAATGAAAGTTGTGGAAATGAGAATGCTTAGGTGGATGTGTGGACACACGAGACTGGATAAAATTAGGAATGAATATATCAGGGATAAGACAGGCGTAACACCAATTGCAGAGATGTGAGAAGCTCGACTAACATGGATTGGACATGTACAAAGGAGACCATTAGAGGCACAAGTTAGGCGTTGTGAGAGTCTAGTCACTAGGCATGTTAAATGAAAGAGGGGAAGACCAATAAAGACTTAGAATGAAACTATAAGGAAAAACATGATGTGCTTAGGCATTAGTGAGATTATGACAAAATATAGGGCACAATGGCAACAAAGGATCCATATAGCCGACCCCGCTATAGTGGGATAAAAGCTTGAGTGTTGTTATTGTTGTAAGATAAAAAAAATTAAAGTGAAAAAGAGGGGGTGGCTAAAAATTATCAGCAGGCTCGAAAGAAAGAACTGGTTGGCAGGGGGTTTTAAAGAGAAAAATGATAGAATAAATATTAAAAAGATATGGAGGGGTTTGGCTTGTTGTGGGGGGAAAGAGAAATTTTTGGCAGTTGGAGGGTGGCGTGTAATGGTTGTAAAGGGACAAAGACAAAGGGGTATTTGTGGGACCAGCGTGGGCAAGAAATGTACAACTGTTGTATGGAGAGATGGGAGAGGTGGATCGGGTTCCATGGAAAAGAAAAAAAAGGGTGTGTGCGGCTCAAGGAGAGCCAAGTGGGGAGATGAATCGAAGAACCGAAGGAAGGGGAAGAGTCAAAGAGCCCGACGTGAGTCCTTGGAGGTTCTCGTCCGGCTGGAGAGATGGACGGGACGCAGTGACGATTGAGGAAGCGGCGAAGGAAGCGCTAGCGGAAGAGCACAACGGCTGTAGTATGACTGGGGACAGCGGCGTTGAGTGGCTGGCCTAGTCGAGGCTCCTTCCTTTGTTCCTTCCGAACAGCAAATTGCAGATTTGATGACAAAGCCGCAGACGATGACCCAGCATGCTTATCTTTTGTTCAAACTCTCGATGTATGATCTCTCGCGAGTTTGTGGGGGGTGTTAGATGTAGTGTACTTAATGTGTGGCATAGTTATCTTAGACTAACCGTGGGTGTTGTGAACACCCTCTCATGTATTTGTATATACATTTCCTTACTCTTGTGAATAGATCATTGGACTCATTGTTTCTTTATCAATAGTTACCAAAACCAAAAAAGCTAATCATAAATTAATTTATTACTATGCTAACTTTAATAGCAGTGACGTAAAAAAAACTTGATAGTGGAAAAGTAAATGGAGTGGAATACCGAAAGATAAACAGCACAATACTCCCACAATGGCCCATCGTGAAAAGCACTTGTCGTTGAAGCACTACTTCATGGATAATTGATGCAGAACCCGGCGTCTCACCAGGCCTGCCACCCGGCCCTGCGTCACACAGTCCGGGGGCCCAACAAGGCGCGACCTTGTGGGCTTTATCAGGGCTGCGGCCCATGCACCCCAACCCTTCTCACGAGCCCAACCACAGGCGTCGGCAGGTTGTTGAAGCCGGGATTCAATCCCTGCACCCCCTTGATAAAACATTCTCAGGCGAATGCTCATCAACCCACTGAGCCGCGCTTTTATGATGCAGAACCCGACGTCTCACCAGGCCTGCCACCCGGCCCTGCGTCACACAGTCCGGGGGCCCAACAAGGCGCGACCTTGTGGGCTTTATCAGGGCCGCGGCCCATGCACCCCAACCCTTCTCACGAGCCCAACCACAGGCGTCGGCAGGTTGTTGAAGCCGGGATTCGATCCCTGCACCCCCTTGATAAAGCATTCTCAGGCGAATGCTTATCAACCAACTGAGCCGCGGCTCAGTTGGTTGATAAGCATTCGCCTGAGAATGCTTATCAAGGGGGTGCAGGGATCGAATCCCGGCTTCAATAACCTGCCGACGCCTGTGGTTGGGCTTGTGAGAAGGGTTGGGGTGCATGGGCCGCGGCCCTGATAAAGCCCACAAGGTCGCGCCTTGTTGGGCCCCCGGACTGTGTGACGCAGGGCCGGGTGGCAGGCCTGGTGAGACGCCGGGTTCTACATCAATAATCCTTCGCCATGAACTGGAATTCAAGCACAAATCATTTTCATTGCTAAGAACTAGTAATTCTCGCAAGAATTTAAGTGGACAACAAAAACAAAAAATTGAATTGTCAACTTCATATGAAAAAAAAAGTACATGACGCCTCCTATTTATAGATGCGAGGAAGGGAGACTAAATGACACCAAATAATATAAGAAACTCAGTTTGGGTGGTCGACCATAGAGAGGAAATAGAATGGGAAAGGTCAAAAATCATATCCAGGAAAGGTGAAGGGGTGGTCAAAATGGTAGTAATTTGAGGCATTTGAAGAAGGAGAGGGCAAAGTGGACTGCCAAGTTGTAGGAGTAAAGTAGATGGGGTGAAGTAGGGAGAAGTTGAGTAAAATCGGTTAACCTGATAATCAGACAATAATCTCATATTATGTGACACTATAAACATCTAAATGACTCATAATACCTAAAATGACTCAAATATAATGGAAAATAATACGTAGAAAAGTGCATTATATGCATCTGTTGAAGCCAAAACTTGGTCTCAACGAGAGTTCGGACCCAAAGGGGTAGCTAGCACTTCTCTCAAACTTGAGCTCCTGACCAGTCACTCGGAACTAGAAACCGACTCTGGCAACAGCGCGGAGGTCCCACCACACACCCGGAAGATCTCTAGAACGCTTCCCCTCCCAAGTCAAAAGCTGAGTTGGGCACCTTGGAGGACTCTCGCAGCTAAACCAAAATAACCCAAGGAAGAAGAAGCCAAAAGAATTGGATTCCCTCCAAAGGTGCCCTCAGGGCCTATTTATAGAAGTCCAAGCCTGGTTTGCAAACAGCGCAACTCCGTTGTTCTGAAATGTTATGTGCAGTCCAAATTGGTCTGTCAATAGCGTAACTCCGCTGTTCTGAAAGGCTACTGGCAAGCCAACGGGGGCAATATGGTAAAAGACACTACTGGGTGAGTGGTCCATGAAAATGTCACTCGCCTGGGGCGGCGAGTGCTCGATGGGGTTGGCACTCGCCGCCAGCCCGGGGCCTAGGGCAAGTGCGGGTCCGACTAACCCTCTCGCCCACCCTTCGCCATGGGCCCCGGGAGAGTGCGGGCCTATACGCTCCACTCCCCCCCCCCCCCACCCACGCTCCTGACCACTCGCCTGGGCGAGCCGGGGAGGTCCTACTACACTCTCCCGGGACCTAGACTGAGCTCCATCCGGCTGGGTCTTCCCCTGACGGGCCCACTCGCTAGGCACGGGGTTGTACAACATATAAGTATAGTCTGGATGCACTAGAGACCCAATGACACTTTCATGCCTCTGTGTTAACGACTGGTACATAGATGTCCCCATCGTCACATTATCTTTTTTTCTACTCCCAATAGCTAAAATGTATGTAGCACTTAAGTTTTATTATTTAGGTTATTTTATCATCACTAAAGTACAAATAAATGAAGGTTGTTTGATTTTGATGATTAAAAAGAAATGTAAGAAAAGTTCTTAAAAATTTGAGAGGTAATAAAATAGTAAGGGAAGGTGCATTTTGCATGACCTGTTTGTTTGGGAGGAGAGAAAATAATACTTGACGTTGTGTGAAGAAAGTTCTATTTGAGTTTGATTTGTCTGTAGAATCAGGTTGAGCCTTACTAGGCATGAAATAAAACAACGAAAACTAAGAGAAACCAAGAATCAAATTGTGGGTGGTTCTGAAATTTTCATGATTACTTCCTCAAAGATGACTGTAGAGTATCTCATTGGTCTCTATGCAGAGACAATTGAACCAAAAAAATAAAACTAGTACAAATCTTAGAAATAATGGATGGAATGGGATTCAAATAGCTATATGATCCAATGCTCCGATGAGAACGAGAAAGCAAGAGAAACTATCGCTCATAGAAATCAAGAAAGATAGACAAAGTGGTCATTAAGCAAGCGGAGGCAAGCGACATCAAAGGCCAATAGCATGTAGTTTTCTCACTTCTTTCTGACCCAACAAAAAGAGGAATTGCAAGTTCATTTTCTAAATCTCCAAGGAGTATAATCAGATTCCAACCTCATTTATTGTTGGTGTGGCATCTTATTTATATGCATGATTTGCAGCTAGTATTGCAGGGTTTGACGCATAGAACTTGACTACCAAGGACAATATTTAGGCTCTGTTTGGCACGATGGCAGCAGTCGCGAACGCGGCGGTTGTGAATCGCCGTTCGTGAACACTCGACCTCACCTAAAGAACGTCATTCACTTTTATGTTCAAAACTAATTTTCTTGTTTTAGTAGAGGTCACAACCGCTGCCATGCCAAACATACATTCTATGGTAGTTGTGTTTTATCAAAACTCACCAGAGTAAAAAGATCCCGCCAAACAGAGCCTTAATCAAATACCATGAGTATTCTGATGAAGTTGTCTCTTTTTTGTTGACTAGCCTTTTTGAGTGAATAACTAGTGAAAAACTCGAGAGTTCCCCAACCCTCTCCGCTCTCAACCCTTTGGAGAAGTCATCTCAAAACCCTCAAAGTTCTTAAAAAGATCTTTCTGGCCATGAAATTTCCATCAAATTCATTTCTCTATAATTCAAATTTATCCAAACTAGAAAGAAGATAAAAGTCCCTTGATTTATGCTATCGTTTTTGTTTTCAATGCTTTCCTTAACATTCAGCACACCCAACCAAAAAGGACCGGTGAAATGTTTTTTAAAGCAATAGATTGAAGGCATTCTACAGAAAACAAATGATAATTTGATTCATTAAACCCAGAAAACTAACATATAAAAACATGTTCTGCACATGAACGACAAGGACATCGCAAAAAATCTACCTGTATATTGATTGGGCCGTCATAAGGGTTACCATTCATCCAAACCAGGACGAAGGCGGAGAAAGATCAGTCCCCATATACCAAAAATGAAAGAAAAACAGATAAAGGTGGAGAGAATAGGAGGAGAAAAGGGGCGGAGAAAGATTGGAACCACCCCTAAGCCCCTGCAAATCTTCCGCCCTTCTTTACCTCCGGTGACCAAAAAAAATAAGCCCTCTGAATTGGATAGATAGGTTTCCGTCTAACCGCCGGCAACGAAAGAGGGGGCGACGCCGAGATTTACCATGTATAGCCACCTCCATCGCCCAACCGCTCGTGCAAGGGCGAGCACTAACCGCCATCCACGTGGCCGAGGAGAGCGGCGAGAAGACGAGTTCTCAGGAGAACTCATCTTCTCTCCTTTTTCTCCGGCCGGAACGGTAACAAAATTCTGATGAGAAAGCTTTTGGTGACTGTTTCTCCGGTTGTACAGCTGAGTCGGCTCAATAAAAGCTCGACTCCGATCGAGTTTGAGCTCGAGTCGAGCTTGAGTTTATATATTGTTGTTCATCAGCATGTAAATGTGCTCGTGAGTTTTTTTATTTTTATATTTTTAAAATATACATATGTGTGTATATAAAGAAAATAAGGCACATTAGCTAAAAAATCTAGTGAGCTACTCGAGTTTGACTTCTGATCAAGCTCGATAAGTAGGCATTGAGCTTTAGCCAAAATAAAATGAGGTTGTCGAGCTCGAGCTCGATAAATAGGCATTGAGCTTGAACCATAATAAAATGAGTTTGTCGAGCTCGAGCTTGGAAATTTTGACAAGCTAGACTCGTTTACACCCCTAATTTGAAAAAATACCCCCAACAAGATCGGCCGCTCACGAACCATCGCGATCACAATCGTCACCGTCATACCAAACGGGGCCTTATTAATTTCGTTGATGATTTAGGCTTCATTTGGTTAAGTGTTTGGAGGTGGCGTTTGAAGCAAACGCCGCCGGACGGCGGCGTTTGAAACGGACCGGCGGCGGTGTTTGCTTCGTTTGCTCCTGTAACAAGGAGAAAAAGCCCTCAAACGCCGATTTTCCAAACCCGTCTCCCTCCCTCCAGTTTCAAAACTCTCTCCTCAGATGTCGGCTGCTCCCGCCACCACCTAACCAAATAAAGCCTTAACAACCACGGTCCCCCCCCCCCCCTAGCTCGACACATGTCTCACCAAATATAAGAAAAAAATTTTAAAGGATATATGTACTTTTTCTGTAAAATAAAAAAATTAAAAGCTACAAATATTAAAATTAATCGTGAGAAAATTATAGTTGTTGTGGGTCGCCCGACTTTTTTGAGGTCCAGAGAATCAGACCGTCTTAACTCGGAGTTGAACCGGGCGTGCAAACAGTTAAAGAAAACTGCATCAAATGACAAAAAGACTTTTTGACGTGAAAAACCCGGAAAGAGTGAAAAATCACGTTGCTGGATCTGTGTCGAGTTGTGCGAACAAGAAATAAACAGATCGAAATTTGAAATAACAGAATTTTTATTATCCAAAAAAGTGAGTATTACAAAGATATAGCCTCACTTTTATAGAAGAAGGAGATGATAGAGGATACAAATAAGCAATGTAGGACAAATAAACATAATTTACAACCGGTTGTACAAAAAATCAGACCGCACAAGCCGCGCGGTTAGACGAATAGGCTAACCGCCCGGCAACAACAATAAAGAGAAGTGAAGCCGCTAGGAGAGACCGCTAGACCGCCCGGTCATCAAATCGTCTGCGTCAAACCGCCAGACCGTCCGGTCTCCAATTAGCAACATCTCGGCTACCAAGCCGCTGGAGAGAAGCCGCCAGACCGCCCGGCTACCAAGCCGCCAAAGTGAAACCGCCAGACCGCCCGGTCTCCAAACCGCCAGACTCAAGCCGCCAGACCGCCGGGTCTCCATACTGCAACACTCCCCCTCAAGCTGGAGCATATATATCAATCATGTTCAGCTTGTCGCAAATGTGAAAAGAAGGAAGCGGACACAGGCTTGGTGAAGATATCTGTCAACTCATTGTCTGAAATAACGAACGGACTGCAAATCTGTTTCTTCAAGATCTCTTCTCTAATGAAATGGCAGTCCACTTCGATGTGCTTTGTTCTCTCATGGAAGAGCAGATTTTTGGAGATATATATATAGTGGTCTTATTGTCGTAGAACATAGGTAGATGATGGTTGTAGACCTCTCATAAGTCAAGCATGAGAGTCTGTAACCATTTTAATTCATACGTGGTCGACGTCATAATTCAATATTCTGACTCTGCACTAGACCTGGAGACGACAAACTTTTTCTTGCTCTTCCAGCTCACAAGGTTTCCCCCCACAAATGTGCAAAAGCCCAATGTGGACTTGCGATCTTCTTTGTAATCAGCATAGCTAGAATCCGAGTATGCTTAAATCTTTAAATGATCATTCTTCTGAAATAGTAGTTTTTTACCTGGCGCCGCTTTAATATATTCTAATATTCTTAGAGCAGATTGTAGATGACACTCCCTAGGAGCTTGCATGAACTGGCTAACTTTGTCTACAGCGTAGGAGATGTCGGGTCTGGTTACCATGAGATAAATGAGTTTGCCGACCAGACGTCTGTATCTCGTAACATCTGATAGAGGAGGCGAGTCATCCGTCCAGGTTTTATCTTCTCCAGTGGTCATGGGTCATCGGGCAGGTTTAGCCCCAATCAACCTTGTTTCCTTTAGAAAATCAATAGCATACTTACGTTGGGAGAGAACCAACGAGTTGGGCTTTCGAGATATTTCTATCCCCATAAAGTATTTTGGGGAGTCCATATCCTTTGTGATCAAGTATTGTCGGAGATGTTTCTTTGTCAAGGTTACCCCAGTCTGGTAATCTCCAGTGAAAAGAATATCATCCACATATACGGCAAGAACCACCAGACCTCAGGGGTTTTGCGAATGAACAATGAGTGATCGGCAAAACTTCTTGTAAAACTCACGGCTGCCACAAAGCCGCTAAACTTGTCAAACCAAGACTGAGGGCTTTGCTTTAGGCCATAAATGGCCTTCTTCAGCCTACATACTTATGTCTCCCCCTGACCAACATACTCAGGAGGTTGCTCCATGTTGACATCCTCCTAAAGATCACCATAGAGAAAGGCATTCTTGACATCCAGTTGGAAAATGGGTCAATATTTGTTGACGGCCACAGAGAGGAGTACCTGAATAGTGTTGAGACGAGCAACAGGAGAGAAGGTGTCAAAATAATCAACACCATAAATCTGAGTGAAGCCTTTGGCGACAAGGCGAGCCTTGTAACGATCTACACTGCTGTCTGATATGAACTTTACAACAAAGACCCAGCGACAACCAACAATATTGGTTCCCAATGGAGGAGGAACAAGGGTCCATGTACCCCGCTCAGTGAAGGTCACAATTTCCTCATCCATGGCCGCCTTCCAATGAGGAACATCAAGGGCTTCCTGGTAGATGCGGGGAGTGGTGGTGGCAGAGATAGCTAGCGCAAAATTCCTGCGAGAAGGAGTAAGACGAGCATAGGAAACAACAACAGCAAGTGAGTGTTGGGTTCATGTCTGCACCCCTTTGTGAAGAGCAATGAGAAGATCCATGTCGGTGTGTCCCTCAGTATCCGGTGCATCCGTGGTGGAGAGAGCTGGCGCGGGAGTAGAGAGAGATGGCTGTGGAGAAGAGGAAGACAGTAGAGGCGGAGAGAGAGGAGGAGACGGTGGACACAGTGGAGGAGGAGATATCTCGGTAGGTGTAGAGGGGACAGAGGGGATGGTATGAGAAGCAGACACATCTGGAAGAAAAGGGCAGTCGCGAGAGAAATAGGACGCATTTTTAAAGAAGGTTACGTCTGTGGAGACGAATTGCTTGCGATGAACGGGGTCAAAACAACAATAACTTTTTTGAGTGGCAGAGTAACCCAGAAAGACACATTTGGTGAAACGTGGGGAGAGTTTGTTACGGGTGGCGGAGGGAGTGTGCATAAAATTCGTGCATCCAAAGATACGCACAGGGAGAGGAAATGGATCCTTGCTCGGATAGAGAATGGAGAATAAGGTTTGACCGTCGAGAACCGTGGAGGGAATACGATTTATGAGATAGCAGGAGACGAGAACGACATAGCGCCAATAAGAGCGAGAAACCTACATATGTGTCATCAGAGTGCGAATGACATCAAGGAGGTGATGGTTTTTGCGTTTCGCCATACCATTTTACTGTGAGGTATAAACACATGTAGTTTGATGAACAATCCAATTTTGCATACAGAAAGAAGAAAAACCATGACTAAGATATTCTTTGGCATTATCAGAGTGAAAGATTTTAATAGAGACATCAAACTTAGTTTTAATCATAAAAAAGATGTTCATATAGAGAATAACTCGGAGCGATCTTTTAAAAGATACATTCATGTACATCATGAGAAATCATCAATAAAAGTTACAAAATATAAACTACCCCGACATATTGTAAGGGTAGGAGCAGGACCCCCAGACATCGGAGTGAACGAGGTCAAACGGACGGGAAGATCCACGACCATGCTTTGGTGAGAAGGGGGAGCGGTGATGCTTGCCAAGCTGACATGCGTCACGATTGAGAGGAGGATTGTGCGGAGGGATGTGGGGCAGAAGTTGACGAAGAAGCCATGAAGGAGGATGACCAAGACGAATATGTCATTGTAGATGATCTGTATAAGAGAAGAAGAAGGCGGACAGAGCGGAAAAGTTGTCGAGGAAGTAGAGGACGTCGCTCTCAGTCCCAGTAGCAATCGTCCGTTGGGAGCCCAGATCCTGAAAAGAACACGAAGTAGGAGTGAATGTGATGGAACATTGTAGTTGCTTGCATAAATAAGTTACAAATAATAAATTGCAAGTAAACTTTGGCATGTAGAGAGTATCCATCAAGCGAAGAGACGGAGTGACTTGAACCACTCCCGTCCCATTGACTGGTGAAGGAGAGTCGTCCGTAATAAAGACAGGGGGCAACCACTCATGTGTTTTTAGGAGAGAAAAACACTGAGGATTGTCGGTCATATGATTGGTAGCGCCAGAGTCGATCAGTCATTTACCTTGAGTAACGACGTGGACACTACCTGAAGACGTGACCACGAAAGCGAACTGCTTTGAGGAGGAGGTGGAAGCGTCCCCAGAGGGGCGAATATATGGATGTTTCATCCAACAACGATCAACCGTATGGCCAGTGCGGCCACAGTGAGAGCAGAAAAAGCGGGAAGGACCACGCCCGCCGGATTGGTGGTTGCGGCCACCAGTGCCACTCCGCTGAGTCTGGTGAGCATAGTTATCCGGTTGAGGAGGGGAGGATAACAGCGGACGTTGAAGCAGAGAGATAACTGTGGCGATGCGGGCAGCAGTGTCATCCAAGGTAAGAAAGTCCGCTTTGCCAAGGATTTGTTGACGGATCATGTCATAAGACTCGGGAAGTCGTAGAAGATAGCACACAAGCAGAAGCTCTTGAAAGTGCTTGTGTTGCTCAGCTAGATCCGCAGAGAAGGGGCGATTCTGAAGAATCTCGGCTCCGAGAGCCTGAACCTATTGGTAAGCAGCAGCAGGAGACATGGAGGGATGGGCAAATAGGTTTGTATACAAAGTATAGATGCGAGACGTCTGAGCCCCTTTTGAGTAGAGTGCGGCGAGATGAAGCCACGTAGCCTTGACCGTTTCATCATGACGGATGACAGGGAGGCACTCATCATAAAGGCTGTTAGCCATCCAAGTGCGAACTAGAGCGTCGCTAGTATCCCAATCATCAAAGAGATCGGACTCCGGAGGAGGAAGGTCATCAGTGAGATGATGACGTTTGCGTTGTGAGCTAAGAAGAACAGTGAAGGAGACACTCCAGTCTGGATAGTTGGAATCTATGAGTTTGAAAACGGTGCCAAGGTTGCTCGAATAAGCAGGAGGAGGAGGAGGGTGGGCCACGAGAGTAGTAGTGGTAGAGGTATCGGAGAGAGCCATAGAAGAGAAGAGAGCAGAAACAAGGTTGAGAAGGTAGGTCGCGCGAACAAGGGGAAGAGACCGCGTGAACCGAGGAGACCGCGCGAACAAAAGACAGACCGCGTGAACAAGGTGAAGAGACAAGGTAGTGAAGATAGGTCATACCGAGACAGATCGCACGAGGATAGGCCGCGCAAAAAAAAGAAGAGACCGTGCGAAGACAGGCCGCGCCAGGACAGATCGCGCGCAGACAAGTCGCGCGAACAGAAGAGAAAAGACCACGCGAAGACTGGTCGCGCGAAGACAAACCACGAAGACGGGTCGCGCGAACAGAAAGGAGACAGGTCGTGCAAACAGAATCATGAGAAAAAGATCGAGTCCTCTGATATCATGTGCAAACAAAAAAGAAACAGACTGAAATTTGGAATAACAGAATTTTTATTATTCAAAAAAGTGAGTATTACAAAGGTATAACCTTTCTTTTATATAATAGAGAAGAGGGGAGAGAATACAAATAAGCAATATGAGACAAATAAATAGAATTTACAACTGACTATAAATAAAATCAGACCGCACAAGCTGCGCGGTTAGACGAATAAGCTAACCGCTCGGCAAGAACAATAAAGAGAAGTGAAGCCGCTAAGAGAGACCGCTAGACCGCCCGGTCATCAAGTCGTTTGCGTCGAACCGCCAGACCGTCTGGTCTCCAATTAGCAACATCTCGGCTACCAAGTCGCTGGAGAGAAGCCGCCAGATCGCTCGGCTACCAAGCTACCAAAGTGAAACCACCAGACTGCCCGGCCTCCAAACCGCCAGACTCAAGCCGCCAGACCGTCCGGTCTTCATACTATAACACGAGCCAAATTCCACTAGATCTCGTATGTTTACAAAGGTTGGAGTTTGATCTCGGAGGGCAACAACTCGCTACTCTGTTACAAGTGTAGAGAATGAAATGCGGCGAGGAGGAAACGACTAAGTACTCGGAGCCTCGATGGAAGTGCTCCGGCCTTGAGATGACGTTGAACTCACGGAACCTCGGTGAAAGCGTTCTAGATGGAAAATCTTATATGTCCACGAAGCATCTGGAGGGAGCGCTCTTGTTGATGTGGATCCTAGATGGGAGCACTATCGCGGAGGCGGTTGATGTCACTTAAGGCGTGAGGAAACCGTAGCATGAGGAAGAGGGCAGAGTGAATTCCGGAGCGGAGAATCGGCCTAAGTCCACAATGTCGCCGGAAAACCTCAGAACTCTCTCTTGCCTCTGGATTTGTTTGGCTTGAAATGAATGTCGGAGGCATATTTATAGTTTTTTGGAGGATCGCGGTGGTAATTATGTCGGGAGTGATTTGTGCTGGTGAATGACGTCGCTCCATTTTGTTCACACGGATTGCGAATTTTGCCGAAATGATGAAGTCCCCCCCCCCTTCCCCATGGGCAGTTCGAGCGACCCGGGTAAGGTGTCAGGAGGCCGCCGAAAGTGGCGGGGGTCGCCGACGGCGACAGGGACTGCCAGCGGCGCGCGGGCGCGGTCTGGGGGTCTCGCGGGCTGGTCGGGTGCGGCCGCGCGGGAGGTGTCGACATGGGTCGGCCGCGCGCAGCCTTGCGTGTTGCAGATTGGGCGCGCGCAGGCCGGGTGCACCAAGGCCGCGCGCTGGCCGTGCGGGGCGTGGCCGTGCGCGCTTGGGTGTGGGCCTAGCGCATTCTCCTAGTCTTCTTGGATGTTTATGGTTCTCTACGTGCTATTGATCTGGTTGGACCGGCTCGGCTCGGAAATTTTATAGGTACCCTATCAATAATAGAGAAAAAATTAGAAAATTTGTGGGTAGCTCGACACTTGTATAGACAGGTCGAATTGAACCGTCCAAGCTCGAGAGCGAGCCGAGCGTTCAAACAATGACAAATAAGACCAACAACTGGCAAAGAATTTGTTGACGTGGAAAAACCACGAGATCGGATCAGTGTCGCTCGAATCTCACTATTCCTTGAGCTGTTACAAAAATTATCTCTCGAGGGTGACAGATCACCTCTCCTTACAGTGTTTCTTTGAGGTCACTTGAAATGGAGTGATGATGAGCGTGCTTGGAAATAATTTGGAATGATGAATGCGGCAACGGGGCTCTGGGCTTGGAGGACAAAGCTAGATGAGGTCTCGAGCTGTCTTCACGGAGACCTTCGAGGAGCGAAGGAGATCTTCGAGTCTCCGAATGAATTTTCGAAATTGAAGGAGATCTTCGAGCAAACTTTAAAAGATCTTTGAACTATGAAGGAGGTCTTCAAGCAATCTTCAAGGGATCGTTGAACTCAGAATGAGATCTTCGAGCAATCTTCAAGAGAAATCTGAACTATGAAGGAGATCTTCAAAGAGATCTATGGACTTCAAATGAGATCTTCTAGTGCCGAAAAAGAACTTTGAAGGGATCTTCAAGCGTCGAAGGAGAACTCAGGGAGATTTTCGAAAGAAGATTTTTGAGATCTCTTAGGCGTAGAAGGTAAAGTTCTCTTAAATGAGTGTTTTGCGCCCCCTTTTATATTTTCTGAGGGGCATTTTGATAATTATGTCACTAAGGGGTGTGGCCATCATCACACCCATAATAATAGATTTTACTATATGCATCCACATGATGAGGGATTTTACTATGCGTACCCTCATGTTGGGAAATTTTACTATGCACACCCCATGATGGGGGAATTTACAATGTATACCTCATGACGGGGGATTTTACTATGTGTACCCTCATGTTGGGGAATTTTACTATGCACACCCCATGATGGGGAAATTTTACTATGTGCACCCCCATGATGGGGGATTTTATTATGCACACACCCATAATGGGAGATTTGGCTATGCACACCCCTATCATGGGAAAATGCTCTCGCGCGGGAGAGAAGTCTCCCGCATGGGTCGTGTAGGCGAGGCATCATGCGGCGGCGGGGTTCGCACGACTAGCAGTGATTGGGATTATATGAACGAAGGAGTTCGCACGATAGTGTCCGCCTTGCTAGCGGTGCCGTGCGGTGGCGGTAGCCGCTCGACAAGCGGTGTCGTGCGGCAGTGGCGGAGGCCACAGGTGCGGAAGAGGTCGTGTGACAACAAGAGCATGGGCATAGGAGGTCGTGTGGCGACTTATAACGGTCGAGGCCCATCAACATGAGACCCAGCCAGACCGCCGGCCTACCAGAGTCCAGACCCGGGCCCACTGCTGGTAGTCAGCCTTTCACATTCAAGCCTGTAGGCCATGCACCCCAACCCCTCTCTGGCCTTTTTATCAGCACGGCGGGTTGTTGCCACTGGGGTTCGAACCCAAGACCTAAGAGAGCTTTACGCCACTCCCTCATCACCAACTGAGCTGCAGCTCAGTTGGTGATGGGGAGTGGTTTGAAAACTCCTTATCAAGGAGGTCTCGGGTTCGATCCCCGGTCTCAACAACCCGCCTGTGGATGGAGAGGGGTTGGGGTGCATGGTCTGCAGACCTGGTACAGCTCAATTGGTGATGGAGAGTGGTTTGAAAACTCCTTATCAAGGAGGTCTCAGGTTTGATCCTCGGCCTCAACAACCCGCCTGTAGATGGAGAGGGGTTGGGGTGCATGGTCTGCAGACCTAGTTAGGCTGAACCCTTTCGAGCGTGGTGCTGGGGATGTCGGCAGCCGTCCTTGCAAGCATGGGCTGTGGAGGCCGTTACACGACTTGGGCGGCTGCACAGTCGTAGCCGCGCATTCGGAGGCTCACGGTTGGGTCTGTGCAGCTTTGGCGGCCACACGTCCGAAGCCGCACGACTCGGGCCTTGCAGCCTGGGCAGCCACACGACGGGAGTCTGGTGGTCGTATGATAATACAATTGGAGCCACCCCGCCGGCGCTGCCTATCCTGGGCGGTCGGATAGCGCGAGCCT
Organism: Platanthera guangdongensis; assembly: GCA_039583875.1. NCBI lineage: Eukaryota > Viridiplantae > Streptophyta > Magnoliopsida > Asparagales > Orchidaceae > Platanthera > Platanthera guangdongensis. The sequence continues at coordinate 3,610,966 of CM077164.1, forward strand.
TGCAACCTGGACGACCACACGACCGGAGTTGGGCGGCCATACGTCTGTATAACAGGAGTCGCAAGGCTAAAGCTGCATTGTTGTAATGAGTCCAACCCCCGACCAACTGAGTTGAGGGGGGGGGTCATGCATGGCCCGGGATGCCTCCTGGTCGGTGCTGCCCATCTTGGTTGGCCGCACGGTCAAAGTTGAGCGAACAACGATCAAAGTCGTGTGGCCGAGGCCGTGCTTTCGGAGCTAGGAGGTCGGAGAGGCCTCGTGGTCGGCTCTCCCTTGTGATTCGTGTGCCACGCGGTTTGGGTACGTGTGCCATGGTTACTTCAGTTGTGTTTTTTTACCCCGTGTCTTTTGTAGCGACACATGTGAGTGTCGTACCTTTGACCCTAACAAGTGGTATCAGAGGTAGGTTCGTATGTGTCTGATTGAATGTTTCAATCTAGATTTGGGTCAACAGTAGGTGATGACATTGGTCTGCTCCCTACCTTCCTAAAATTGATTTGTCAATTAATCAGGTCGCCTAGAGGTGCTGAGGACAGTTATGGCAGGGAAGAATACAGTGCTGGGCAAATATTCAGTGGAGAAGTTTGATGACAGCGAGAATTTCTGTCTATGGCAAATTCGGGTCAAGAACATGCTAGTTGAGTAGGGTTTGATGCGAGTGTTGCGGGGGTGTGGGTCATTGTCTGTCTCGGTGAAGGACTCTGAGTGGCTTGAGATGGATTAACATGCCACCAGAACCATCAGGATGCGCATCGATGATAGGTGTTGTTCCACATCGGTGTTGAAGAGTCTACGATCAAGCTGTGGGAGAAGCTTGAGGGACTATATCTGAGCAAGTCGCTGACCACGAGACTGTTACTGAAGCAATGACAATACAACCTAAAGATACAGGAGAGTGGTAACCTGTAGGAACACTTTAATATGTTCAACAACCTTCTGAACCAACTGCATGTGGTTGGTGTGAAGGTGGAGGAAGAAGACAAGACCTTACCGCTTTTTACCTCGTTCCCGACATCGTACAATTACATGCAGACCACACTGCTGTATGAGAAGGATACCATAGATGTGAAGCAGATTACATCTGCGTTGCTGTCCAGTCAGATGTCATCGGACCCTACTCCTGGGGGTGAACATGCCTTGGTAGTAGGAAGACGACGAGGGAGGCAGTTCGAGAAGGGGTTGTGTTATGCACGGTCCAGATCTGCATCAAGGGAGGCAGTGAAACGAAGGGATTTGGGAGTGATCGGTACCAGAGGCATTTTTGCAGCGAGAGGTGGAGTTCCGATGGTGACGCGAGAGCGTACCGTGCTCATGCAATCTATACATCACGGTAGTCTGATTAGTTGAGTCGAATTCAGTGATCAGTTGCGTCGACATTCAAAGATCGAGCCCGAGTAGGGATGAGTCGAATAGAGCAGGCCGTTTGACTCCTCTAGTCCTTTGAGGTGGTGTTATGTGCAGTGTTGCTACACACAGTTGATGCTACGTATAGAGAGTGCTCATTGCAGCTAATGTTTCGTGTAGGTGGTGGCTCTGGATCCCAAACCAAGGTGATGGTTTGTTGGGTATCTTATTGGTTCAGATCTGGATCCAATTCGGATTCAATTCTGGTTCCCTTTTGCATTGGTCTCACAAAGACCTATGGCTGATTTATACCCTGGTTCAGAGCCGCTTGGCGGGGAGTGATCCTGATCTCTGGTTTTTCACGCAAGGGAGAAGCTGTCGGGAGGAGCAGAGGAAGCTTGTCGCATGTGCCTTGTTCGTGAGAGAGGATGAAGCTGTCGTTTGCTGTTCGCGTGAGGGAGAAGGAAGAGACTGTCGGATCCCTCCATCTCCTACAATTTTTCTTCTTCTCTGGAGCAGCGCCGGCCGCCATCCCTTCTCTCTATTCTCGTGGAGCACCCATAGTATCAACCAGCCTTGCAGGAGACATCCACTGGTTGTTTTGGAAGCGGGTGTTGCCACCGGTGTCAGCAGAGGGAGTTGTCTTGGGCTTGGCTAGGTTTAGCCATTGGAGACAATGGTGTAACGGTGCAGGCTTGGTGTCGGAGACTTGCGCGTGTACAGTTGTTCTTTGACGGTGCTTCTCTCCGGTGGTGACTGCGGGTTGATCGTCGTCCGACGTGTCACGTGTGTGAACCTTGTGCGTCCGTAGTTTAGCGAACTGCAATAAGTATTATTCTATCTCAGCGGGTTGAGGTGTTCGAATCTACCCGTGGTGCCATTTATCATATCGTATATTCCTCCTACTATTGCATTGCATTTTATATTTTTGATTATATAAAACTATGTGGTTGTTCATCGACGTATTCACCGTTTTACGCTGTTTATTATTATTTGTGTTTTTGTTATCTTGTATCTTTTGTAGCTACACCTGCAAGTGTCGTACCTCCGCCCTAAACATATATAAGTATTCGACACCCGCGCACACCACTAATTAAGCGTTGAAGTTCCCTAATTGCCCATCTACGACTTAGTACTCATTTTAATGAATACTGCCAATGAATCATGCGTGTTATGCACTGTGACCCTACAAAAATAAAATTTAATGGTCAATATCAAATTTGAAGATATAAATTTCATGTCCCTTTCTATATCTTATATATATATATAAGATATATTATATTTATTATACTAATTAAAATAGATGCTATATATTAATTGTATTTACATAAAAAATAATAAAAATCGTTAATTGTAATTAAGCCTAAATCTACCATATATTATTTTTTATTCCTTGCTTGCTAAAACTTGAATTCAAATTCTTGTAGCAAGCAGACAGGGTTCTTATATTGTTAATATTATATTTTTAATCATTATTTTTTAATTTAAAAAATTGTTGAAGAGATAACCATATTAAATTTGGTGGAGAACAGTTGTTAATTTTCAATTTTAATGTAAGTAATTGCATAACAATAATTATTTACAAAATGAGTTATACAAATAGAACTATATAAATTATCAAATTGGTCCCTAAACTTTGAGATCTTTTTCAAATCAGTCCCGAAACTTCTAAATGATTCAAGTTGGTCCCTAAACTATTAAAACCAGTTCAAAGTAATCTCAAATTGGTCCCTACGAGGGTAGGCTCATTGTACTGGTTTTAATAGTTTAAAGAATTATTTGAATCATTTGAAAGTTTAGGGACTGATTTGAAAAAATTCCCAAAATTTAGGGACCAATTTGATAATTTTGTCATGCACACACACACAAACTAATAAAAAATGTATTAGAATGTCACTCGAGCAATGATCAAGCATTATTATCACCACATTTTGACAGTGATTTTGTGAATGACTCGTTGATAATTTCTCAAAAAAAAGTTATTTTATTTGTTAAGTTTAATCCATTTGATTAATATATTTGATTAATATGAGTTAAAGTGTATTAAATAAGAGTAAATTAGTATTTGATGAAATTTAAGTATTATCGACATTTTAGCATGTTTTGTCGCAGATGGTATAAAGTATCCACCTTAAAAGATCAAATGTTAAGTATATTTGAAGTCCAGAGAAAAGGTTACAATAATGTTGCAACATATTATTTGTTGTTTGGAATAGTTTTTAGAAGTGCAAAAATATGTTACAATATTTTTCGTAATTCAGAAAAATATGTTGCAACATTTCGGTGAGAATAGATTTTTGAAAAATCAAAAAATACCAGTTATAATAGTAAGGGGAGACTTTTTTTCAGCAATTAAAAGATTTATTTAGGGAAGGGACAACCACAAATGAGCTGATTAGAGAGAAATATGGATCTTTTGGCAATCTTTTCAACATATTTTCATTATTCCAAGAGGAGAACAAGGGTTTTGGAGAAGAAGAGGACAGGAGGCACCAGATCATCAAAGAGGGAATTTACGCAAGTTTGAGTGGAATTTTCTGCAGTGTTTAGATCTCTAAATATTATGTCTTGTAAGATTCCTCTAATTTCGTGGTGTATTTCTTAAATCATAAACTAATTTTCTAGATTTTGTATTTTGAGTGTGTGTTTGTTCTAATTTGATATGATCTTTATTTTTTTTATTTTTGTTAATTCACGACAAAAAATTTGACTTTTAGTGACGAAAATTTTGGTCATTAAATATTGTGGTTTGATCACTAAAGACATTTATCAACCAAATTTAATTTATCACAACTTGTAGTGGTAAATTATTCACGGAGGAAAATTATTCATGGAGAAGGTAAATTGACCTAATGGTGGGAAATTGGAAATTATTAACTTAAATATGGGGAAATAAATTTTTTGGGAAAAAAGTATATAAATTTTGGCTTGATGTTTTTTGATGTATAAAATATTAACATATATTAATAAAATTATTTTTTAATATGTGACCATTATGTTTTTGTCACTAAATAGATAATTTCATGATGAAACTTATTTTTGATACTAAAAATTAACTTTTAGTGAAGTAATATTATTTTGGTCACAAAAAAAAAATTTAGTGACCAATTATTTATTTTAGTCACTAATAAAATGAAACTCGTCATTTAGTGACCAACCATTAATTTTGTCACAAAATGTATATATTAAGTGACAAAAATATTTCGTAACAAAATTTTTGTCACTAAAAGCCTGTTTTCGTGTAATATCTGTATTAAGTTTTGATTTAAATGGTAAAATTATTGGATTATATTTTAATTCTATTCTTCGTTTCAAAATTCAAGAGATGTGACGCGTGAGTCTATGAACGAAGATTATTTTACTACGCTGCGAGATTCGAGAGATGAGTTGCGTAAATTTTTGGGCAAGTTTTCGACCTTTTTTACTGCACTTTGAGATTTGAGAAAAAAAAAACGTAAGTGTATCATCAACTCAATATAGTTTAGAAGGAAGAAAAAGATTTCATATTTACATCAGCAACTGTGATTTCTATTATTATGAACATTTTTCGTTTTGCCTGAATTTGAGATAACAAGGGAAAATAGGGATATAATGATTTTCAATATCGAGAGATACAGATCTCTGTCTTAAAATCATTGCAGGATAGAGCACCAAATTTTCTCGTAAATATCTTTTATTGATCTATTATAATAGTCTTAGGAAATCAAAATAAAAACTATTTTCTGACTACAACAACACTCAGGCCTTTACCCCACTATAGTGTGGTCGACTATATTGATTATTTGTCGCTATTGTGCCCTATCTTTTGTCATAATCTCACTAATGCCCAAGTACATCATGTATTTCCTTATAGTTTCATTCCAAGTCTTTATTGGTCTACCCCTCCCTTGCTTAACATGCCTAGTGACTAGACTCTCACAACGCCTAACAAGTGCCTCTACTTGTCTCCATTGTTCGTGTTCAAACCATCTTAGTCGAGCTTCTCTGCAATTGGTGTTATTCCTATCTTATCTCGGATACATTCATTCCTAATTTTATCCAGTCTTGTGTGTCCACACATCCATCTAAGCATTCTCATCCCCGTAACTCTTATTTTTTGCTCATATACACAATTCACCGCCCAACACTCAAAATCATAGACTATCGCGGGTCTAATTGTAGTACAATAAAACTTGCCCTTAAGTTTTAGTGGTACTTTACGATCACATAAGATCCCTAACACGCCTCTCCACTTCAACCAACTGCTTGGATTCTATGTGTGACATCTTTATCAATATCTCTGTCATATTGAACTATTGATCCAAGATATTTAAAACACTCACTACGAGAAATATTTTGATCGTCCAACTTAATAACAAAGTCATTTGTACTTCTTGTACTGATTGTTGAAACCAAAAACTTGGTCTCTCGTGGAGTTCGGGGTCCCAAAAGAGGGGTGACCTCACACATACTACACTCGGAGGAACGTCACAGACCAAAGACTTGGGAAACTAGGAACAGACCTCGGCTCTAGCGCGGAGGTCCCACCTCACACCCGGAAGGCTACCTGAGCTCTTCCCCTCCCTAGCCAATGCTCGAGCTAGGGTGCCTTGGAGGAGCCCTCTCTACTCTACCAAGGAGGAACTAAGGGAGGAGGAAGCCAAAAAGATCCTCTCCAAAGGCACCCAAGGGGGTCTATTTATGGTTTTTCCCAAGCACATGACCCATAATGTCTGAAATGCCCCCAAGGCAAATAAGCCTTGGGCCAATAGGAAACCGCCACGCTGGGGGGCAAAGAGGTAAAAACATCCCGGGGGCAAAAACGGTAACAACAAGACCCAAAGGGGGCCAAGGATGGGGAGAGCCCACATGCCAAACCGCAGGGTGGGCGAGACCCGGCCCTGGGCCGGTCTCGCCCCCACCAGCCCGCGGGGCGGGCGAGACCCGGCCCCGGGCCGGTCTCGCCCCCACCTGCCCGCGGGGCGGGCGAGACCCGGCCCCGGGCCGGTCTCGCCCCCACCTGCCCGCGGGGCGGGCGAGACCCGGCCCCGGGCCGGTCTCGCCCCCACCTGCCCGCGGGGCGGGCGAGACCCGGCCCCGGGCCGGTCTCGCCCCCACCTGCCCGCGGGGCGGGCGAGACCCGCCCCGGGCCGGTCTCGCCCCCACCTGCCCGCGGGGCGGGCGATACCCGGCCCCGGGCCGGTCTCGCCCCCACCTGCCCGCGGGGCGGGCGAGACCCGGCCCCGGGCCGGTCTCGCCCCTGCCTGCCCGTTGCACCTGCCTCAAAGAAGGGGCCACCGGGGGGGAGGTAAAATTTTCCCCCTACTAGTATATTTCCAAGCTAGAGCCAAAATTGGTCACCGAGAGTGCAAAATCTCCAAAAAGCTTAAAAACGCGTCCGCCTTGTTTAGGGTCCATCCTTCGCGAATACGGGGTTGTACACAATCCCCGCTCTTTTCGAGGTTGGCACAAGCTCGGAAAGAAACATCCAATCCAATGTATTCGCAGAGTGTAACTTCCCTGCGGGGTCAACCTGCCATGCCAGCTATGGGAGCCTGGGTGGCGAGACCTCCTCTGGGTGAAAACACTTACCCTCCCCGAGGGGTCAACCTGTCAAGCCAGCTAATGGGAGCCTGGGTGACGAGACGGCCTCGGGGTGAAAACACTTACTCTCCACGAGAGGTACCACCGGCCCTGTCAGCTAGTGGGAGCCTGGCAGCGGGACCACCTCGGAGCAAGGGGACTTACTCTCCACGAGAGGTACCATTTGCCCTGCCAGCTAGTGGGAGCCTGACAGCGGGACTGTCTCGGAGCAGAGAGAACTGGGGCTCTTACGAGAGGTACCACCGGCCCTCCTAGCTAGTGAGAGCCTGACAGCGGGACCGTCTCGGAGCAAGGGGCTTGGGCTACCATGAGAGATCAACCTACCCAGCCAGCTAGTGGGAGCCTGGCGGCGGAATCGTCATCGGAGCAAAGGGCTTGGGCTACCACGAGAGATCAACCTACCCAGCCAGCTAGTGGGAGTCTGGCGGCGGAATCGTCATCGGAGCAAAGGAATTAGGCTACCACGAGAGATCAACCTACCCAGCCAGCTAGTGGGAGCCTGGCGGCGGAATCGTCATCGGAGCAAAGGACTTAGGCTACCACGAGAGATCAACCTACCCAGCCAGCTAGTGGGAGTCTGACGGCGGAATCGTCATCGGAGCAAAGGACTTAGGCTACCACGAGAGATCAACCTACCCAGCCAGCTAGTGGGAGCCTGGCGGCGGAATCGTCATCGGAGCAAAGGACTTAGGCTACCACGAGAGATCAACCTACCCAGCCAGCTAGTGGGAGCCTGGCGGCGGAATCGTCATCGGAGCAAAGAACTTAGGCTACCACGAGAGATCAACCTACCCAGCCAGCTAGTGGGAGCCTGGCGGCGGAATCGTCATCGGAGCAAAGGACTTAGGCTACCACGAGAGATCAACCTACCCAGCCAGCTAGTGGGAGCCTGGCGGCGGAATCGTCATCGGAGCAAAGGACTTAGGCTACCACGAGAGATCAACCTACTCAGCCAGCTAGTGGGAGCCTGGCGGCGGAATCGTCATCGGAGCAAAGGACTTAGGCTACCACGAGAGATCAACCTACCCAGCCAGCTAGTGGGAGCCTGGCGGCGGAATCGTCATCGGAGCAATGGACTTAGGCTACCACGAGAGATCAACCTACCCAGCCAGCTAGTGGGAGCCTGGCGGCGGAATCGTCATCGGAGCAAAGGACTTAGGCTACCACGAGAGATCAACCTACCCAGCCAGCTAGTGGGAGCCTGGCGGCGGAATCGTCATCGGAGCAAAGGACTTAGGCTACCACGAGAGATCAACCTACCCAGCCAGCTAGTGAGAGCCTGGCGGCGGAATCGTCATCGGAGCAAAGGACTTAGGCTACCACGAGAGATCAACCTACCCAGCCAGCTAGTGGGAGCCTGGCGGCGGAATCGTCATCGGAGCAAAGGACTTAGGCTACCACAAGAGATCAACCTACCCAGCCAGCTAGTGGGAGCCTGACGGCGGAATCGTCATCGGAGCAAAGGACTTAGGCTACCACGAGAGATCAACCTACCCAGCCAGCTAGTGGGAGCCTGCGGCGGAATCGTCATCGGAGCAAAGGACTTGAGCTATACAATCAAACCTTACCAAATCCTACATCCTCAAACGGGGAAAATAGATGGGTTACATGATCCCCCGACTCAGTTGGTCGGGGGTTAGACTCATTACAAGATAAGATACATACAGGACTCTGCCGGGGCGAGGCTTCCTCAGGGGGTCTGGGCTCGGTGGTCGTCGTCCGCTTCCTCCTTGCCGAACACTTCCATCCTGCTCAGGCTCTCCATGATCTCCTCCATCTCCTCCGCTTTGGCCAACCAAGAGATGGTGTTGACGGCCGTGATGTAGCACTGCCTTGCCATCCTGGAGTCTCCCCTGACTCTGACCTGGATCCCTCCTGAGCTGAACTTGAGGCATTGGTGGAATGAAGACGGCACACAACGGAAGGCGCTGATGAGGGGTCTTCCGAAGATGGCGTTGTATCTGCTTGGAGCGTCAACAATGACGAATCGGCAGTTCCTCGAGACTCCTCCCAATTTTACTTGGAGCCCCACTCCACCCTCGACCTCCTTCCTCTCCCCTGAAAATCCGAACAGGGGTCCGTCCGAGGCCAACACCCTCCTTGGCTCCACCTTCATCTCGTCAAACGCCTTCTTGAAAATGACGTTGACGGAGCTCCCGTTGTCAACCAGAATCCGGGAGACGGTGTAGCCTTCGATGGCTGTCTGGATGACCAGCGCATCACAGAACGGATCCTCATGATCCGGTAGGTCCTTCACCGAGAAGGTGGTCTTTTCCTCTGGGGGCGGGGTCTGGGAGGTTGAGGCGACGCTCCTTCGGTACATGACATTGAGGCTTGCCTTCCGGGTGGCCTCAACCCCCACTCCACCGTGGATCACTCCTATACCGCCTCGGGTTCCCACGTCGACCCGGTCCTCGCATATATCATCACCCCCTTCTCCGGGTAGAACCTCTTCTACTCGCACCGGCGGCTGCGGCTGGGCAGGGCCTCTCGCCCCCCTCACTTCCAAGAATTCGGGGCAGGTAGCTGTGGCGTGCCCCTCCACCTGGTGGAAGTCATAGTACGGTAGCGCTCCTCCCCTTTTTCGGCGGGCTGGACGCTCTCTCATGTTACCTCTTCCCCCTCCTATCGCCAAGGCTTGCTGCGGCGGGGGTAAGAGTTGCCTTGGGGCCTGCCTCTGGAAGTTGAACCTCCCTTGGCCCCCGTGGAAGTTCCCCCCTCCTTGGATGAGAGCTCTTCCTGGACCTTGGGCAGGTCCTCCCTGCTGCCTCCAGCCTGGTTCCGGACCCTCCTGTCCTTGGAACCCCTGAGCTCTCTGCTCCTCTCTTCTTCTTCCTTCCTGATGTCTTGAGCCACCCTGCTCCTTTAACTCCACCTCCGTCAACCTTTCCAACCTCTTGACAAATGCCGGGTTGGCTGCCTCCATGGCAATCTCCTCTGCTGCCCTTTCCATCAGCTCCTCGAAGGAAAGGGGGGCTTTCCGGGTCAAGCTCATCGTGAAGAAGCCCTCCTTCAGCCCAACGGTGAAGGCCATCTGGAGTGCATACCCTGACATTTCCTGGACCTCCAAGATCTCCTCTTGGAACCTGTCTACGTAGCGGGCCAGCGACTCCTCGGCCCCCTGCCTTATCAAGAAGATGGACTCAGGACTCCTCTTCCGCTTCTTGGAGGTGGAGAAGCGGAGCTGGAAGCTTCGGCTCAGGTCCTCGAACCCATAGATCGACCTCAGAGGGAGTTGGTGGAGCCAGTCCCTTGCCTTTTCCTTCAGCGTGATCGCAAAGAGGAGACACTTGAAGGCATCCGTCATCGGTCTGATGGAGACGGCATCCTCGAACCACTGCAGATGCTGGACGGGGTCATCCTTCCCTGTATAGTAAGCCATGTCTGGCTCTCTGAACCCCTCGGGAACGGGAGCTGAGATGATCAGCTCACTGAAGGGTGACCCCCTAAGGGGTGGTCTCGCCACCTCCACTCGCGCGACCTGCTCGCCTGGGAGGTTGGCACTTGCCGGGCTGGAGAACAGCTCCCGGCCGGTGAGGTCTCGCTCGACCCCATCTCCCATCCTCTCCTTCCCGGGCCTTCTTCCTGGTGCACTTCCTTCTCCCCCCGCTGGGGTCATCTCGCCTAGACCCCTGGGAGTCGACTCGTCGAGGGGGGGAGCTAGCTCCTGGGGGGTCGGGGTGGAGCTGCCACCCTGAGGAGCAATGCTTCGCAGCATCTCCATGATACCCTGGATGAAGGTCATGAACTCTTGCCTCCCCACAAAGGGTCCTGAGCTAGGGAGCTCGCCGAGATCATCACTACCTCCCTGACCTCCCGTCATGACACTCTCCTGAGATCTTCTGTGCTGGTCACACTCCACGCTCACCGCACCAAAATGTTGAAACCAAAAACTTGGTCTCTCGTGGAGTTCGGGGTCCCAAAAGAGGGGTGACCTCACACCTACTACACTCGGAGGAACGTCACGGACCAAAGACCTGGGAAACTAGGAACAGACCTCGGCTCTAGCGCGGAGGTCCCACCTCACACCCGGAAGGCTACCTGAGCTCTTCCCCTCCCTAGCCAATGCTCGAGCTAGGGTGCCTTGGAGGAGCCCTCTCTACTCTACCAAGGAGGAACTAAGGGAGGAGGAAGCCAAAAAGATCCTCTCCAAAGGCACCAAAGGGGGTCTATTTATGGTTTTTCTCAAGCACATGACCCATAATGTCTGAAACGCCCCCAAGGCAAATAAGCCTTGGGCCAATAGGAAACCGCCACGCCGGGGGGCAAAGAGGTAAAAACATCCCGTGGGCAAAAACGGTAACAACAAGACCCAAAGGGGGCCAAGGATGGGGAGAGCCCACATGCCAAACCGCAGGGCGGGCGAGACCCGGCCCTGGGCCGGTCTCGCCCCCACCAGCCCGCGGGGCGGGCGAGACCCGGCCCCGGGCCGGTCTCGCCACCACCTGCCCGCGGGGCGGGCGAGACCCGGCCCCGGGCCGGTCTCGCCCCCACCTGCCCGCGGGGCGGGCGAGACCCGGCCCCGGGCCGGTCTCGCCCCCACCTGCCCGCGGGGCGGGCGAGACCCGGCCCCAGGCCGGTCTCGCCCCCACCTGCCCGCGGGGCGGGCGAGACCCGGCCCCGGGCCGGTCTCGCCCCCACCTGCCCGCGGGGCGGGCGAGACCCGGCCCCGGGCCGGTCTCGCCCCCACCTGCCCGCGGGGCGGGCGAGACCCGCCCCGGGCCGGTCTCGCCCCCACCTGCACGCGGGGCGGGCGATACCCGGCCCCGGGCCGGTCTCGCCCCCACCTGCCCGCGGGGCGGGCGAGACCCGGCCCCGGGCCGGTCTCGCCCCTGCCCGCCCGTTTCACCTGCCTCAAAGAAGGGGCCACCGGGGGGGGGAGGTAAAATTTTCCCCCCTACTAGTATATTTTCAAGCTAGAGCTAAAATTGGCCACCGAGAGTGCAAAATCTCCAAAAAGCTTAAAAACGCGTCTGCCTTGTTTAGGGTCCATCCTTCGCGAATACGGGGTTGTACACTGATAAATTTAAGCTCAATATACTTTTTTCTTTGTCATGCTCAACCTAAAACCCTTCTTTTCTAAAGTGTCAAGCCAAGATTCAAGTTTTGTGTTTACACCCCCGCAAGTCTCATCAATCAAGACGATATCATCCGCAAACAATAAACACCAAGGTATTGCTTGTTGGATATGTCTGGTGAGCTCATATAAGATAAGGGTTTAAAGCTGAACCTTGATATAAGCCAACAGTGATAGAAAATTCATGTGTTAATCCTCCAGACGTCCTCACCCTTGTTGCTGAATTTGTATACATATCTTTGATTATGTGTCTGATGGGCTCATCTAAGACTGTTTTCTCACTATTGATAAATTTTTTTTTAGAAAGTCGTCGTTAAATTTCTTAAAGTTTCAATTTATTTTCAAAATTACTTTAAACTGATTCACTTGGATTTAAAGAAAATGTTTGCAGATATTTGTGAGCATTAAAATAATCACATCTCCATGAGAAGGATTTTTATTCACTTTATATTAGTTGAAACGACGTGTGCACTTGCGTTAATATGTAATCCGTTTCAGGTGTATCACTCATACATTTATATTTTTTTGTTTTATGTCACTGATGGGGTTGACCCCAATTTATAGGAAAACTGAGTTGCAAATAGTCGGGTTTCCCTTTCTCCCCGCTCATGTAGTGGGCAATTGCGCACACAACCATCACATTCACAATCCATGCACCTGATCTGCACAAAAATTACCTCGCACGGGATCCCAATCGTCGCATGGGATCCCAATCGCCGCACGGGATCCCGTGTGCCGGCCCTTCCATCGCCGACCCACGGCTCCGGACGGCCCCACAAGGCCGGCCACCCACTTCAGCTGCCCAGGCGTGAGCGGCCTCGGCCGCAGTCGATCTCCCCTTTTGGCCACCCACTTCGCAAGGGCCGACCTCCCCTTTTGGCCACCCTGACATGGCCGGCCTTGCAAGGGACGGCCCCCTGCCTCCGTCACATCAGGGCAGCCTTGGCTGCGACCAGTATTGCATGGGTCGGCCTCCCCCTTTGGCCGTCCGGACACGAGTCGCCTCAGACGCAACCGGGCGCCCCCTCTCGCCGCCCAGTACGGCCGACCTCGACTGCGGCAGGCCCTGCACGAACCGGGCGGCCTCAGCTGCCTCGAGGGAGGCATCCACCCCTTATTCGTCAGGGCCAAGGGCAGCCTTGGCCGGCCTCGCCAAGGCACGCTGCCCTCCGTGTAGGGGAAGGGCGGTTGTTGCCTTGGCGCGGGACTCGGGCCACCGGTCTTCGTGTGCGGGCCCTCTCTCGGCCCAAGGGCAGGATCGTCATTTCCCTAAAAATGACGATCTGCGTGCTCAAATCTGATCGCTCCCATTGGCCCGTACTACAGTTATCTGACAAAATTACCGGACCGACCTCGTAAAAGTCTATAAATAGATCCATTTTCTACTTCATTTGGATCTTTTTCCTGTTTTCGGAACTCTCTCGCAATTTCCTATCTTTCTCTCTACGCTCTCTCCTTTCTCTCTCTACAGGTTTTCCACCAAGGATTGTTCCCAAGGAACTCTGTCATGGTCCGCTTAGACGGACGAAGTTTGTCGGAGACAAGAGGAGAACGTGGAAGCGCACAGACTCGTGATCGTCACACAAAAGCATCCGGTCGCTCACAAGGCACAAAAACAAGCAACGAGATCTCACATTGCCACCTGGTCGGATCCATCAAGACGACCAAGTTTGCCCGCTCCCCTCGAGCCAAATGAGCAAGATCACGGGGAAAGCACAAAGTCTTGTCACACTCAGAGCTTTCTCTCTCTCTTATCTCCAAGTGTAACGAGAAACGACCGGTCGCTCTTGCATTTGTTGGGGTTCAGCCCCTAAAGGTGCAGAATTTGTGCAAAGTTGAAGAAGTTGCAACCTGGATATTGTGATGTTGCAATCTTTTATGTGCTGGTTGCTGGGGGCAGTTTTTATATATAAAAACTGTAGCAGTTTTTATTTAAAACTGACTGTGAGCAGTTTTTTAATCTGCGTGACTTTTAAAAACTCCAACCCCTCTCCCCGATTAAAAGGTCTAGGTTTTGGAGAGAGCAGCCGAAGCACCCCCAGCCTGCGCGCATCCGCCGTCCGCCATCCCCGCGCCGCGCTCGCCGTTTCGAAGGAAGGAGGAGTTCGCCGCCGCTGTCGCCGCCGGTTTGCTGTCTGGTTTTGCTGCTGCTGTAGGTGCGGGTTCGTTGCTTGGAGGAGGTGTTTCCTCTGTGCTGTTGGAAGGAGTTTTCTCTACCGTTTCAAGGGCTTCTTCGTCTACGGTTTCAGGTGTACCCTTTCTTGTCTTCGTTTGCTATTTTGCTTGAAGAGAGAGTAGGATTTTATCCTGTTGTAGAGAAGTTGTGGTTTGTCTTGGTGGTAGAGAGGAGTGGATTTGTGTGTCAAATCCGGAGGGCTTTCTAGGTTTGGGCAAACCTAGATAAATTTATGTAATCCTTATTTACTATAGTGGATTTTCGTTGTGCCGTGCCCCGTGGTTTTTGACCTTCAAGTGGTGAAGGTTTTTCATGTATATCTCTGTGTTCATCTGTGTGGTGTTCTTGTTTTTGCTTCTTATTGTTTTGACTCTATTGATCGGTGGGGGTTGCCGTTATCTTCGGACCCCCGTTCCCTATCAAGTGGTATCAAAGCGAGGTTCTTTGGCTAGTGGTTTTTATTTCTCGGTTTCTAACTTGCTGCGGTAGGTGACGACCATCGGTCCGCTCCCTATCCTCTCTTGTTAATCTCTTGAAATAAATCGACTTGTGGACCGTAATAGAGTTGCTTGTTTGCGAAAGCAATGGAACAGAACACAAGGATGGTCAGTATGAATGACAAGAATTGGAGCATCTGGAAGCCTCGGATGGAGGATCTCTTATATTGTAAAGATCTCCATGCTCCGTTGTCGGTGAGACCTGCTTCAGTTAAGGATGATGAAGAGTGGAAGAAAATGGATCGAAAGGCAGCAGGGTTCATTAGACAGTGGCTCGATGACTCTGTTTTTCATCATGTTTCCACGGAGACCTCGGCTCAGGCACTATGGAAAAAGCTTGAAGCCTTGTACGAGCGGAAGACTGCAGGTAACAAGGCATTTCTGATTAGGAAGCTTGTCAATTTGAAGTACCGGGAAGGTTCACAGATGACTGAGCATCTGAACCTTGCTCAAAGTATTATCAATCAGTTGGAGTCCATGAAGATCACTTTGGAAGATGAACTCCAAGCTCTAATGATCCTTAGTTCTTTACCCGAGAGTTGGGAGACTCTAGTAGTGTCGTTGAGCAACTCAGCACCTGATGGCGTGGTAACCATGGAGATGGTGTCTGGTTGTCTCCTGAACGAAGAGCTGAGAAGGAAGGATTCTGGATCTTCCACTTCAGGTGTTTTTCTCATGGAGGGAAGAGGTCGGTCTGTGAAGAAGGATGTGAAGCACAGGGACAGTTCCAATAGTAAGTCCAGGGGCAAGTCTAAGAAGGATATCGAGTGCTACTATTGTAAGAAGAAAGGTCATTTCAAGAAGGATTGCTTCCAAATGAAAAGAGACCTGAAGGGAAAGACCAAAGAGGTTGGAGAATCCAGTGGTGATGCGACGACTTTGATTGTGGAGGCTGAGCCGTTATGCTTGCAGTGTAGTGGGTCGTCTTGCTAGGACTGGGTTGACACAGACTGGATCGTGGACGGAGGTGCATCCTATCATTGCACTCCTCACAGAGATTTCTTATACACCTATTCTGAGGGAGATCTTGGTGTGATCCAGATGGCAAATTCCGGTGAGTCGTTGATTGTTGGTAGTGGTGATGTCCACTTGGAGACTGAATTGGGGGAAGATTGTTCTCAAGGGCGTCAGGCATATTCCTGACTTGAGAATGAATCTGATTTCCATTGGTAGGCTTGATGATGGTGGTTTCACAAGCATTGAAGGTGGAGGGATCTGGAGGTTGGTAAAGGGTTATTTGGTAGTAGCCAGAGGAAGGAAGTGTTGTGGCTTTTATCGTACTAAAGCCAAGATCTGTGGTCCAAGTGTGAATGCGGCAGAGGACGACTCTATAGAGTTATGACATCGCAGACTTGGGCATATCAACGAGAAAAACTTGAAGATCTTGGTGAAGAACAAGGTCCTTCCAGAGCTATCAAGAGGGCTTCCTGACACGTGTGTGCACTGCTTGGCCGGTAAGCAGAAACGTGTTTCCTTTGCTGATTCTGAACCAAAGAGGAAGGCGAAGTTACTATACTTGATACACACTGATGTGTGTGGTCCTATTGAGCCCAAATCTGTGGGCGGAGCCGCTTACTTTGTCACGTTCATTGACGATCACTCCAGGAAAGTCTGGGCATATTCTGTGAAGCAGAAGAGTGATGTTCTAGCAAAGTTTGAAGAGTTCAGAGCGAAGGTGGAGAAGATGATCGGGAAAGAAATAAAGCGAGTTCGATCTGACAACGAGGGAGAGTACACTGGTGCCTTCGACGCTTACTGCAGAAGGCATGACATAGTACATGAAAGGGCAATCCCGAGGATGCCGCAACAGAATGGGTTAGCAGAAAGGATGAACAGGACGATTATTGAGAAGATCAAATGTATGATTTCTCAAGCTGGCATTAGCAAAAAGTTTTGGGCTGAGGCTGTTCAAACTGCTGTACATCTGATAAATCTGTCTCCTTCTGCACCTCTGAATGGTGATATTCCAGAGCGTGTTTGGTCCGGGAAGGAAGTGTCATACGGACATGTGCGGGTGTTTGGGTGCAAAGTCCACGTTCATGTCCCCAAGGAAGAGAGATCGAAGCTTGATGAGAAGTCCCGAGAGTGCATCTTGATGGGATTTCCCCATGAGGAGTTTGACTATAGACTCTGGGATCCTGTGAACAAGAAAATGATCAGAAGCAGAGATGTGATATTTATTGAAGATCAAGTGGTTGGTGAGCATAATTCTCCGGAGTCACAGGTTCCACAGTTTCCACCTGTGGAGGAGAGACTCTATGCTGATGATGGGCCAGTAGAGACTGCTGCTGATGATGGGCATGCTGAGGAGGAAGTTGGTGAGTTTATTCCTGATGAGGAGATGATTCCGGATGCAGGGGGAGCTCTGCCAGTTGATGTACCACCTGTGGTGGAGGTTCCTCTTGTCAGATCTGAGAGAATCAGAAGGCCCAATACCAGGTATTCCCCTCATGAGTATATTTTGCTTACAGATAGTGGAGAGCCTGAGTCCTATGTGGAGGCTCAGAGTGCTGAAGATCGTGAGGCCTGGACAGATGCCATGGAAGAGGAGTTATACTCCCTTCAGAAGAACGAGACGTATGATTTAGTCTCATTGCCTAAAGGGAAGAAAGCTTTGAATAACAAGTGGGTCTTCAAGTTAAAGTTGGATGAAAATCGCTCTCAGCCAAGGTACAAGGCGAGACTTGTGGTGAAAATTTTCAGTCAGAAACAAGGTGTCGATTTCGACGAGATTTTTTCCCCAGTGGTGAAAATGTCCTCTATCAGACTGGTGTTGGGTATGGCTGCCTCCATGGATCTTGAAGTCGAGCAGATGGACGTCAAGACGACATTTCTGCATGACGATTTGGAGGAAGAGCTATATATGGAGCAGCCCGAAGGCTTTGTGGCTAAGGGGAAGCATCATCTGGTCTACCGGCTCAAGAAGAGCCTTTATGGGTTGAAGCAGGCACCCAGGCAGTGGTATATGAAATTTGACTCTTTCATGATGAAGAGCAAATTCCAACGGACCAGGGCTGATCACTGTGTGTATGTGAAGAGGACTGAGAAGATGTTCACTATTCTGCTGTTGTACGTAGATGATATGCTGATTGTTGGGGATGACAAGGCCAGCATAGCTGAGTTGAAGAAGGAGCTCAGTGAGCCCTTTGAAATGAAGGATTTGGGACTGGCAAGGAAGATCCTTGAAATGAAAATTACCAGGGACAGGAGTGCTGGTCAACTATGGCTGTCTCAGTCTGAGTATGTGGGGAAAGTGCTAAAGAGGTTCATGATGGACAACGTAAAACCCGTTGTTACTCCTCTGGCCGGGCACTTCAGACTTTCCAGTTCTCAAAGCCCCTCATCTGAGAAAGAGGTGGAAGAGATGAGCCAAATTCCTTATGCATCCGCAGTGGGGATCCTGATGTATGCTATGGTCTGCATTAGGCCAGACATAGCTCATGTTGTGGGGTCTGTGAGCCGTTACTTGGCAAACCCAGGGAAAGTCCATTGGAGTGCTGTGAAATGGATACTCCGCTATCTCCGAGAAACCTCAGACCTTTGTTTACAGTTTGGTGGAGGTCCACCAGAACTTATTGGGTACTTGGATTCGGATATGTCAGGAGATGTTGACACGAGGAGATCTACTTCTGGATTCGTGGTCACTTTTGGAGGGGGAGCAGTGTCATGGCAGTCAAGGCTTCAGAAGTGCGTGGCATTGTCGACGACGGAGGCTGAATATATTGCGTTAACTGAGGCGTCAAAGGAGCTTATTTGGATGAAGAAGTTCATGCTAGAGCTTGATCTCCGACAGGACGTGTACACAATTTTCTGTGACAGTAAGAGTGCTATATTTTTGTCCAAGAATCCCGCCTTTCACTCCAGGACGAAACACATTGACGTAAAGTATCACTGGATTCAGGATGCTGTGGAGGAGAAGCTGTTGATGGTGGAGAAGATCCACACGGATGAAAATCCTTCGAACATGATGACGAAGGTCATCCCAAGGGAAAAACATGATTTCTGCCGGCGGTTGATCAGCATGATCCCTACCTGAAGGAGTCAAGGTGGGATACTCCCCTTTATGGTCTGAAGGGGGAGTTTGTTGGGGTTCAGCCCCTAAAGGTGCAGAATTTGTGCAGAGTTGAAGAAGTTGCAACCTGGATATTGTGATGTTGCAACCTTTTTTGTGTTGGTTGCTGGGGGCAGTTTTTATATATAAAAACTGTAGCGGTTTTTATTTAAAACTGTCTGTGAGCAGTTTTTTAATCTGCGTGACTTTTAAAAACTCCAACCCCTCTCCCCGATTAAAAGGTCTAGGTTTTGGAGAGAGAAGCCGAAGCACCCCCCAGCCTGCGCGCATCCGCCGTCCGCCATCCCCGCGCCCGCGCTCGCCGTTTCGAAGGAATGAGGAGTTCGCCGCCGCTGTCGCCGCCGGTTTGCTGTCCGGTTTTGTTGCTGCTGTAGGTGCGGGTTCGTTGCTTGGAGGAGGTGTTTCCTATGTGCTGTTGGAAGGAGTTTTCTCTACCGTTTCAAGGGCTTCTTCGTCTATGGTTTCAGGTGTACCATTTCTTGTCTTCGTTTGCTATTTTGCTTGAAGAGAGAGTAGGATTTTATCCTGTTGTAGAGAAGTTGTGGTTTGTCTTGGTGGTAGAGAGGAGTGGATTTGTGTGTCAAATCCGGAGGGCTTTCTAGGTTTGGGCAAACCTAGATAAATTTCTGTAATCCTTATTTACTGTAGTGGATTTTCGTTGTGTCGTGCCCCGTGGTTTTTGACCTTCAAGTGGTGAAGGTTTTCCACGTATATCTCTGTGTTCATCTGTGTGGTGTTCTTGTTTTTGCTTCTTATTGTTTTGACTCTATTGATCGGTGGGGGTTGCTGTTATCTTCGAACCCCAGTTCCCTATCAGCATTCACTCGAAGCCTTGTAACAAACTCTGAAATAGTGGAAGCTAGGTCGACACCTAATCAACTATGTGGTTTTTCACCTCGATCGTGAATTTTTCATGTAATCAAGTCTCTCTCTCACAAACCTGCGAAACTTTGATTATTTGCATGCTCGACTGCTCAACGGGCTAAGATAGTTCAGAAAGCCCGGTCTACCAGGAGTCTCGAGATCCGCAACAATCATATCTTTTTGTTAGGCTTCGTTTGATTGAGCGGTGGAGGGAGGAGCTGGCGGGTCCAAATGGAGGGGTCGAACCAGAGGGGGGAAGCGGGGTTGGAAAAGCTCCGTTTTGGCGGCTTTTCCTATGTCCGACAAGTGCAAACAAAGCAAACATCGCCGACGCCCATTTGTTTACTCGCCATCTGACGGCATTTGCTCCAAACGGAGGCGACGAAACGCCGAACTAAACGAAGCCTTATTCACAACTCACAAATCATAAATTTTTTTAATGAAATTGATATGAAATGCTACTTTTATCTAAAATTACAATGACCGATGGTAAGCATATTGCCGCAATGTACGCACTATATGTAAGGAGAGACGTGCATGCTCTGCTTGCATGTGGAGTATTTTTGTATATATATGAGTGACAATGCACACCCGCGACATTCAGTTTGGGTCTCAAAGTATCCAGCCTCTCCTCTTCCTCGTCTTAACACCATGGATTGAGAGAGGTCTCCAACTCTCATAATATGCAAAGACTCATGTTCAAATCCTTTTTGCCAAAGATAGCTATGAAGTAAAATAATAACAATGAAAGAACTAGTGGAGAAGGATATGGGTGCTACAACAAAGTGTTGCATGTTTCATTTGTGGCCGCCTTTTAAGAATGCACAACATTCTCTTGCAATAGTCTCTCGGACACACAAGTAAAATTCGTCTTACAAAAGCGAATAGTCAAATTTCATGACGCGGTTCCAATATTACAATCGTCGCAAAAGAAACATGCAACACTTCCAACAAATGATAAGACCTTATAGGTTGTATTCACCATTGTTGGTTAATTTCTACCATGTTTTGAGCTGGCTAAATCTTATACACCACTTGAAGCAATATAACAAATGTGTTCACTTGTAGCCCATGACTTAAGGATAATTTGTGTGCAAAACCCTAATTTGTATTGCAAAGAACAATATAATCAACTCTTAAATGAAGATTTAGTGTCCCCCAAATAACCTTCTTAATACAATATGAGCAGGCCCATTATGAGATCTTTAAATATATATATGGGACTTTGTAAATAACAAGAATACTCATTGTAAGTAAACATCAATACTGAACAAGAGTATTACGCAAGAGTATTACACAAAAATATTTCAGAATAAACGTAAATAACAAGAGTGCTCATCGTAGATAACAAGAGTGCTCATCGGAAGTACTCGTCTTACTGGCATATAATTTTATTTCTGAATAAACGTATATTGTGATTCGACTTTTTCTTTAAGATGATGGCTTTAGTTCAAGATATATGCTTTATGCCATACAAAAATACCATAGTTTCAACACCAATCATTCAAAATTTCATATAAACATTCATTCAAATACCAATACCCATCCTTAAAATAGTGTGTTGTGCTCAGGGGCATTAAGGTCTTCATCCAAGTCTTATTGTTGTGTTTTTTATCTTGATAGTAAAGAAAGATAATTGTTATGGACAAATCTATTTTGGACAGCTCATCACGTCGACAGGAGCGAGAAATATGAGACAACACCGCCAGCACCGCCGACGCCTCTCTCTTCGTCGTCGCCACCGCTGCCGCTGACACCGCCACCAACGCCTACCGCAAGACATACGCGATGAAACCTATCACACCTCCTCGCTTCCGATCACTGCGGGAGCTCGAGATTTATTTGTGTCGGACATTATCGCTCATCCTCAGCCCCTTTGATCTGAAGCAAGCCGTAGATTTAAACATTTCTTTTCGTATTTTTCATTTTCATCATTTGTTTTCGTATTTCTCGATCCAGCGAAGAAAACGACCGTCGAAAAGTTGCACTCATCATTAAAAAAAAATTTCTACGATAAATTTGAAACTTTTGTAATACGTTAAATTGTATAATATTGTTGTTAAACTATTTGTTCATGTGTTGCTAAATTTTTTTAAAAAAATTTATATTGATTTGCACGTAACGATTTGATTTGCATATATAAATTTTTGATTTATCCGTAAAATTAATTTACACCTACTTAAAATTGATTTGATCATAACAATCACCTAAAGTTAAAGGGAATAAGCCAAATTTGTGGTTTTGACTTCGTAATCAGTTAGTACTGGGCTTTGGGAATGGAAGGCTATAATCCAACAGACATATTTATTTTATACATAAAACTGGTTTATTTGGATAGCTTAGCTTTGCTTGGAAACCCCCCTCGCTCTTCTCTCTCTCTCTCTCTCTCTCTCTCTCCCCCTCTCTGCCTTGAGTCTTGACTCTCATTCGGAGCACTGAGCATTCATATTTTCTCTTGAACTATAAAGCTGAAGCTAGTGAACCAACTGAAGGTATGTGAGAAAACTGAATCTTATGTTATTTCTGCGGCCCTTGGATCTCTACAGCTTGTTTTTGTTAAACAAGGCATATATATTTCTCCCTGAACAGTAAAATTTACTTTTTCCTGCCAAGAAATATGTAAAAATCACTTCTTGATTGAGCAGCGTGGTATCGTGGCTTTGAATCCCTAATTTTCCTTTGAAAGCTGATGATTTTCTAGTCAGATTTTGTGAAATTTGGGCGGTTTTTCTGCTTTGATTCTGATTTTTTGGGCAATGAGAGCTCTAGGTTTTGCTTTGTTCTCTAGATTGTGTTTTTCTTTTGAAATTTCAATATAAGCTTTGCTCTACTTAGAAGCAGAAATTTCAATATGACCTTGAATTCTAATTTTAGGGCATCAAATTTCTTTAGGGTCTGTTTGGTTGGATGGAGTTGGGGTTTCATAATTGTAATTTGACCTTCAATTCCAATAAAAAGGGACCTTCAATTCTAATTTCAGGGCATCAATTTCATCCAAACGAATAGACTATTTAGGCAAATTGGTGGTTGAGAAAATTAGGCTATATAAGATCATTTCTTCATTAATTTCTTCATTTTTTGAACTTGTTTTCTTAGGTTATTCTCTTCCTGCTATCAAATTGGGGTTAGGGTTTTATCTTTTTTTTTCTCCAAAAAATAATATTTTTTCACCCTTTAGTAGTGTGGTAGTATTGTAGACTTGTAGTATGTTCTTAGAATTTGTTTTTAAGAGGCTTTATTACTAACTATTGTAGTTGCATACATCTTTATATATATATATATATATATATATATATATATATATATATATATATATATATATATATATATATATCTAATTAAGGCTCCGTTTGGCATGGTGGTGGCGGTCATGAACACGGGGTTAAATTGTCATTTTTTAACTCCCACCTAAGGAACTTCATTCACTTTTATGTTCAAACGGATGATGTTTGTTAGGTGATCCTTAACAAATGACGTTTTAACCCATGCCACCACCGTGCCAAACGGAACCTAAGTCTGCTTTTCTTTAGAGAGGCTTCCTGAATTTACGACTCTCCCTTAAAGTAGGGTTTGAGAAGAGGTGGTTATATGCAGACTTACCCATTCATTTGTGGAAAATTGTCATTTACTTCCCCTGAGGTTTGGTTGATCATTTACATGGCCGCTTGAGGTTAGACAGAGGCTCCGTTTGGGAGGACTTATTTTTACCGGTCAAGCGGTCACGACCGCATGAACAAAGTTTTAATTAAGGTCCGGTTCATGCGGTCATGACCGCTTGACCTGTGAAAATAAGTCCTCTCAAACGGAGCCAAAGTAGTCAATACATCGCTAATGATATAGTTCATATCAAATTTATTAATTAAAGATTGAAATGACTTTTTTCTCCTTCAGAGATATGATAGAAGTGATGTTTAGTAATTTTTTAAATTAAAAAAAATCTAGTAAAAATTTGAATACCTAATTGGTATTCAAGATATATCTCTGTTGTTTTATGTTACGGGCCTCGGTTTGGGATCGTGTGCGCCGACGATAGAGGGAGTTTTCCTCCAGGGTGGTCGAGCAGCGTGGTGCTATGGACGGTTCGAGCGGCGGGCGGCGGAAGCTCCGGGCGGAACTTTTTCTGGAAATACCGTAAGAAGAGAAAGGGAAAGGGTAAAGGAAGAGAGAGAGAAGATAGGATGAGAGGATTACTTTTTTGATTGTCTTCCCCCATACCCCTCTTGGGTATTTATAAAATAAAGTAGCATGCCCCCCACTTGGGCTTAAACACGTGGGTACCAAATATGTACAATATAAAGACGAAAATATAATGCAAAGGCTTGCGCATGCGCACGTCTTCGCGGCGTCGGTGGTAAGTGCGCCACTAGTGTGGGTCCATGTTCTCGATCGACGTTGTATCCGTAGGCGCAATTGGTTCTGTAACATCTTCTTCCTTGTCGGAAGACAACTTGTCCTCAAGCTGAGGGGGGCAGGGCGACGAGCAGTCCGGCAGGTGGTTTGCCAATGTACCTCTTGAGCCGCGAGACGTGAACAACGTCGTGTATGCATGCCTCGGTTGGGAGCCGGAGTTGATACGTGATTTCCACAATGCGGCGGCTGATCTGAAACAGCTCGTAAAAACGGGGGCTCAACTTGTTCGAGGTTTCCATTGGTCGCAACGAGAGCTGGGGATATGGGCGGCGTTTGAGCCACACCCATTCGTCTATGGAGAAGGAGACATCGCGATGGCGGCGGTTGTAAGAGGTCTTCATCTGATGTTGAGCGCTGAGAAGGCGGTCACGTGCTTTGGCGAGGAACCGGTCACAGTCCATGAGTTCTTTGTCGACTGTGGACAACTTGGGCAAGCCGTGACCGTAGGTGAGGAATGGTGGCGGGTCGATGCCGTAGATCAAGCAGAATGGTGTAGTTTGGGGACCGAGTGGTAGGAAGATGTTATAACAGTACTCCAACTAGGGAAGTCATTTAATCCAGTCCTTGGGGTGCTCGCCCGTTAAACAACAGAGATACATTTTCACTGTCCGATTCACGACCTCTGTTTGGTCGTCCGATTGGGGGTGTTAGGCTGTGGTAAAGGCCAAGCTTGTGTCGCTCAATGTGAACAACTCCTTCCAGGTAAGCACCTTGTCTCGATCGGAGACGATGCTCTCTGGTAGCCCAGGCAGACGGAAGATTTCGGTGAAGAATAAGAGAGCTACGCGTTCGGCGATAAGCAGGCGAGCCAGTGGAATAAAATGGGCCCCCTTGGAGAAACAATCCACAACGACCATCAACAGTAATTTTCCCTTGACTCGAGGGAGACCTTCCACAAAATTAGTAGTGTCCAAAAAGCCCGAACGGGCCTGGTTTGGACCGGGCTGGTCGGGCTGATCGGGCCCGGGCATTTTGCCAACCGGGCTCTGCCCGAGCTCAGCTTGAGCCGTGCTCGGGCTCCCTCTCAAAAAGGGGGCCCGATAAGGCCCATCAGGCCGGCCCGGGCCGGCCTGAATACCAAACAGGAGGGATTTTAATCCCGCCTAATCACAGGCGGGATTTTATTCCCGCCTATTCACAGGCGGGATTTTTAAAATCCCGCCTATGATTAGGAAGGATTTTTAAAATCCCGCCTGTGATTAGGCGGGATTTTAGGAAATCCCGCCTGTGATTAGGCGGGATTTTAGGAAATCCCGCATGGCCTGGTGCCGGGCTCAGGCTAGGCTCGATGCCCTGGCTTTGCCCGGCCCGGCCCGGACACCGGGCCGGGCAACCGGCTAATATGGGGGCCCGGTAAGGTCCCCAAGCCCGGCCTTGTCCCGGGCCGGGCTTTTCCCGATCCGGGCCTAATCGGTCTTTTTTGGGCCGGGCCCGGGCGGGCTTTTTGCACACGACGACACAAAATCCATAGAAATGTCCGCCCATATTTGCGTGGGTACCGGCAAGGGATGTAGGAGACCGGCGGGTAACATGTTGGCGGCCTTCTGTTGTTGACATGTAGAGCAACATGCGATAAAATCTTGAACATGACGGCTTAGCCCCTTCCAAAAGAACTCGGCGCGAATGCGATGAAGTGTTTTGTGGACACCCTCATGGGCATGGTTGTGAGTGTCTTCCACTATAGAGTTGATGTGGTAGGACGTTGGCGGCAGGTAGATGCGGTCGCGGTACATGATAATGCCTTGGTGAGCAGTCCACACCGGAGGTAAAACGCCATCCAGGACTCGTTGGAGTAACTGTGTTGGGGAGTTTGAGATGTCCTTGCGGATGGAGTCCAATAAAGTGGCGGTCGGGCTGGAGATAGTACAAATAGTGGTGAGGGCTTCGGCGTGGTGGCAGGAAAGGGCATCCACGGCCCGATTTAAGGCGCCCGCCTTATACTCCACCGTGAAGTCAAAACCCAGTAGTTTGCTCACCCAACGTTGTTGGGGCACGATCGTCAAATTTTGCTCCAAGAGATATTTCAAGCTGAAGTTGTCCGTACACACCACGAAGGAACGACCCCATAGATACAGTCGCCAATGTTGCACATCCTTGGCCAACCCAATCAATTCTTGCTCGTAGGCGGGTAGCTTGCGATGGTAGAGAGCGGTATGCCTGCTGAAATATGCTAGTGGGTGGCCGTTTTGTTAGAGCACCGCGCCGCAGCCCATTGCGGAAGCATCACACTCGATATAGAAGGGCTCCCGGAAGTCGGGAAGGTGTAGCACCGGGGCGGAGAGGAGGGCCTCTTGGAGTGCGGTAAAGGCTGCTTGCGTGGCCTCGCCCCAGACAAAAGTGGTACGCCGCAGGAGTGCGTGGAGGAGGGGCTCGACTATGGTGTTGTAGCCGGGGATGAACCGGCGGTAGTAGCCCATGAGTCCCAAAAAAGCCCGGATTTCACGCTACGACTGGGGAACCGGCCAAGTGGCGACGCCTTGAAGTTTTTCTGGGTCCGCTGAAACGCCAGACTCATGTACCACGTGCCCGAGGTAAGTGACGTTGGTTTGCCCGAACGAGGATTTGCCCCTTAAGAACGAGGCGGTGATGGCGAAGGAGAGTAAGCACATCACGGATGTGTTGGAGATGCTCGAGCCAGGACTTGCTATATATCATAATATCGTCAAAAAATACCAGGACAAATTTGCGGAGGAAGGATTGGAATATCTCATTCATGAGTGATTGAAAAGTAGAAGGCGCGTTCGTCAAGCCGAAAGGCAAAACGAGGAACTCAAAATGCCCGTGATGAGTTCTAAATGTCGTCTTCTCCACATCCGCGGTCGTCATGCGGACTTGGTGATAGCCCGAGTACAAATCCAGCTTGGAAAAGAATCGTGCGCCATGCAGCTCGTCAAGAAGTTCCTCGACCACTTGAATTGGAAATTTTTCTTTGACAGTATGGTGTTGAGTTTGCAATAGTCGACGCAGAAACGTCAGATGTCATCTTTCTTGTGAACAAGGAGGTCCGGGGATGATAATGGAGAAACACTTCGTCGGATCAACCCTTGTTGAAGCATGGAGGAGCATTGCCGCTCAATTTTGTCCTTTTACGGAATGGGTAACGGTAGGGTCGCACCACCACGGGAGCAGCCCCCGGAAGGAGGCAGATGCGGTGGTCCTGGGCGCGATGGGGCGGTAGCGTAGTGGGGACTGTAAAAGTATCCTATAAATCCTGCAGTATAGTGCGGAGGTCTGGTTGGGGAATGGGTTGTTGTGTTTCAGCCAGGTTGGCCGAGCCTTACAGGAGGAACGACTGCGGCCCGGTCGGCGGAGGGATGCCTTGCCACGCCACTTGCTTGGTACCATGAGACCATTGCATGGTCAGGTTGATGAAATCCCATGTGATCAGACCCAGGGTCTTGAGCCAGCGAACCACTGAGAACGACATCAAAGCCTTCCAAATCGACGACTAGAAGGTCCACCTCAAAGGGCTGGCCGTTTACCAAAAAGGACACCCAACGACAAAGTCCTGGGCAAGCCATGATGTGGCCGTTCGCGACGGAGACCTGAAGATGGTGACGAGCGGTGATGGGTAAATGGAGGCGGTTCGTGGTAGCGTGGCAGATGAAGTTGTGAGCAAGGGTGATGGGAAGTTGAATCATGTGGCCGCCATGAGGTCTTGTGATCGCATGTACAGACAGTGCAGGAGTCTCGGTCTCCGGATCCTCTTCATCCTCGTCGGAGGGATCGTCCACCTCAATCCAAAATAGTCGCTTGCAGCGGTGGCCAGGGCCAAAAAGTTTGTCGCAGTTGAAGCGGAGCCCTTTGGCTCGTTGCTCGGTCATTTCCGCATGGGAGAGGCGCCGACGAAACGGCGGCTTGGGTGGTTCGCCCGTTCGAGGTGGCGGCAAGGGCGATGAGGATTGTGGAGGCCCGCGATTGTACGCCAACGGTTCACGACGGTGAAGATATGGCCGGTCCAAGAGGATACGCCATTCACACGTTCGGGCGATGTTTATGGTGGTGTTGAGATCCGGGGGTCTTGGAATCCACATCGAGGGGAAGGCGCTCGTGGAGGCCGGCGATGAAGATTGGAATATGTTGATCAAGCCTCACAAATGGTGCGCGAGCGAGGAGCAGTTGGAAGCGGTCTAGGTATTCTTCCAGTGGACCCGTTTGACGAAGGGCAATGAGGTCTCCGAGAGGGTTTCTGTGCAAGGAAGGCCCAAAGCCGAGCGTACAGGCTATCTTGAACTCGTCCCATTGTAGGTAAGGTCTCTCATGCTGGAGTTGCGAAAAACCATAGTTGGGTGGCACTGCTGAGATGGAAGGAGGCGAGACCAAGCCGGTCGTCGCCGGTGGTGTATTGGTTGGAGAAGAAGAGTTTGCACTTTGTAAGCCAGGAGAATGGATCTTCGCGTCCGTCGAACACCGAAAAGTCCATCTTGACGTACCGTGGAAACATGCTTCCCTCGGGGTGGAGGCCGGAGGGTGCCTTCGTGAGGGAAGGCGTCAGGTGCGCAGTGGTGGTTGGTTGGTCGGTCCAGAGGAGTGCCCCCGATGGAGAGAGGAACGGTATGGGAGGCCTCTACGTCCCCAAGGCGGCTATCGAGGCGGTCGAGACGATCCAAGATTTGTTGGAGGAGATCACGGTCAGCCATCTGTGGACGGAGCGCGGCGGATATGGAAGCGGAAGCAGGCCGGGGCTATCGTGCGCAGGCGGAAGAGGCGGAAATGGTTGGGCGGTAGATCCGGCGGTAGGGTTTAGGGACGGCGCTGGCTCTGATACCAATCTGTTACGGGCCTCGGTTTGGGATCGTGTGCGCCGGCGAGAGAGGGAGTTTTCCTCCAAGGTGATCGAGCAGCAGGGTGCTGTGGACGGTTCAAGCGGCGGGCGGCGGAAGCACCAGGCGAAAATTTTCCTGCAGATACCGTAAGAAGAGCAACGGAAAGGGGATAGGAAGAGAGAGAGAAGATAGGATGAGGGGATTACTTTTTTGATTGTCTTCCCCCATACTCCTCTTGGGTATTTATAAAATAAAGTAGCATGCCCCACTTGGGCTTAAACATGCGGGTAACAAATACGTACGAAATATAAAGACAAAAATATAGTGCAGAGGCTCGCGTGTGCGCGCGTCTTCAAGTCGCTGCGTCTTCGCGGCGTCGGCGGTAAGTGCGCCCCCAGTGTGGGTCCACGTTCTCGATCGGCATTGTATCCATAGATGCAATTGGTTCCGTAACACTTTAATACATTTTGCATAAATTTCAGCATACGCAAACTATAGGTCCGGCTTGGGAGAGCGGCGGTAGAGTAGTGAGTAGTGACAGTTGTTGATCATGAAAATGCAAGTAATATTTGGGTAGATGCGGTCATGAATGATGTTTTCGTAGGATTTGTTTGGGTGGACTTATTTTCATGCGGTCGTACGACCGTTTGAATCGGTGAAAATAAGTCCCCCCAAACGGAGCCTTAATTAATATGATGTTTTAGGCCAAACCACCGCTACAATCATGCATGTGTGGTCAAGCGTTGCTGGCCGTGCACGCCCAAACCCCATAAAGTTGAATTTGGTCCATAAAACTATACTAAATAGAGCCTATATGTTCAGAGTTTGTAATATTTTTGGGTCAAATATCCCTTCTATTATGTTTTTCAGAGGAACAAACATAATTTAATTTTAAATTAACAATAGTTGGATAATTAGATTTTAGGGTAGAAACTATGAACAACTTGACCACTAATTCATACCCTCCTTCAATTAGAAATCATACATTAGTAAGCTATACATTTACGACAATTCAACTGCATATTATTCTGAAGCTTTGGGTTATTATTTTTCTTTTTGCCTGTTTGCTATATTCAATAATGTCAACTTAGGAAGTTAGAAGTAACAAAGGGGAAGAACTTGACCAGTGAACCTAATAGTAATTCAAAATTTTATAGTACGTATATCATTGTTAAAATATACTAAGGAGATGCTTTGAACACTCGAGACCACTCTGATTTCTTCTGAGGCAAACCTTTCAGTGTTAAAAAAACTTGTAGTAAATGAAGAAACCTATTTTCACTTGTTCGAAAGAACATGAAAAACATTTCAGGACAAGTAAAAAACATCATTTTGAAGTCATTAATGGAGTTTTGAAGTCATTATTGATGCACTTGCCTATTGTATACTTAGTAACCAAACCCCTCAATGTTTTTTTATCACATTTCAGCACGTGTATGACACCTTTTCCAGCGCATGTAAATTTAGGCTCCGTTTGGTGCGGTGTTTTTGCTCGTATTAGTTTGGAAAAAAACATCATTATCATAAAATGTATGTTTGGTGGAACACAACGGTTATGACCACCACCAAGAAACAAAAAACTAGTTTTGAACATAAAAGTAGATGGACTTTTGGAGGAGGTTGAGGTCCCCCAAGTAGATATTTGTCAAGTCCATGCCCTCCTAGCACCTCGCCTAGCTTTTGGTCGCAGAGGGGAAGTTTTTCCAAACTTTTGGGTGCGTGATGAGACCTCTCCGCTGGAGCACTTGAGGTGTGCTTCTAAACAGATTTTTTTCCCGCGCTAGCCATTTGAATTGTGACGTTGGACCGCAGAATCAGTAACCCTAGGCTACATTGATCTAAATATTTTGGAGTAGGGATTTTCCCGGCTTCAACTGACAACAAGTCCACTAGTGATTTCATATTCACACTATGAGTAGCAATTGTAGCATGAAAGTCTAAGAGATAATCATGTATTGCACTCTCTTTAATGAAATTTGAACTCTATACTCTTATCTTTGGCTGGAGAGTAAGCAGAGTGGATAAGAGATTTGTTGATGAACATTTCACTGACGAGCATGAAACTGAGTTCTGTTGCAGTTTACTGCGACAATCAGACTACTAAAATAATTGCTACGAACACTTTGTTCAGTGACAAAAGAAGACAACTAAGGATGAAACAAGTCTGGTTATCTTTCCTCAAAAGTCAAGAGATTATGACCTAATTGATGTGATGTCAAAAGATAATATTGCAGACGTTTTGACAAAATGCTTAAATAGAGCTCTTACAATCAAAACATCGGGAGATATGTAATTAAAATTTATAGAAATATGAAATTTTTCTACTATGTTTATGTTTTGATAGTAAAAACTCATACGCATAATAGTCAAGCATCTAATAACAGACTGAAAATCTCAAATAATTTCTTGATGAAAATCTAAAATAATTAAATGCTACTCATCCACATTTAATGACTTAACATATTTCTCATTATAAGTTTATTCTAGAATTATTCAACTGGTATGTGACTTACTCCTACCAACTTAATTTTCTTTTCTTTACCAACTTTTTTTTTTTTTTTTTTTTTGGAGTTTCTGTCTCTATTTCCTATGGTTGATTTTTAAGCTCCACTATTCTTCGATTACAGCTTTTACAGTGTAGACAAGCGAAAAAATAGCCATTTTTTATTCTGGTAAATGGTTTGAAGTTCTTTGGAGTTGATCATGGCATCATCTCCTGATTCTCGCGGAAACCCTAGCAGCAAGTCCCGTCAATGGCAATCGAGAAAACCAGCTCCAGATCCCAATCTTCCTCGGCCGAACGATGCACAGTACTGCACTCTCGAATCCTTCTCAACCACCGCCGGCGAGAGCCAGGAATCGGATAACACCTGTGAATCTCCGGTGAGCGCTTCGTGCGTGACTGAAGATCTGAGCGATGTGAAGGACATGCTGAAGGAGCTGGAGAACGTGATGCTCGGGCCGGAGCCCGATGCGGCGGACAGCTTCGACAGTTTCAACCAGCTGCTGATGGGGATCCCGAAAGGCGACATCAAGCATGTTTTGATTGCCTGCGCAAAGGCGATCGCCGACGACAATCTCGCGGCGGCGGAGTGGCTGATCACGGAGCTGCGGCACATGGTTTCCGTCTCCGGAGAACCGATCCAGCGGCTGGGGGCGTACCTGCTCGAAGGACTGGTGGCGCGTATTTTTTCCTCCGGCAGCGCGATCTACAAGGCGCTGAAGTGCGATGAGCCGGCGAGCTCAGATCTGCTGTCTTATATGCATATTCTGTATGAGATCTGCCCCTTCTTCAAATTCGGCTACATTTCCGCCAACGGCGCCATCGTCGAAGCCGTCGGCGGCGAGGATCGGGTTCACATCGTGGATTTCCACATCACGCAGGGAAGCCAGTGGCTGATTCTGATGCGGGCGCTGGCTTCCAGGCCCGGCGGACCGCCGTTTTTGCGGATAACCGGCGTGGACGACTCCGTCTCCGCCTACGCTCGCGGCGGCGGGTTGGATCTCGTCGGGCAGCGGATGTCGCGGTTCGCCGAATCATTGAATGTGCCGTTTGAGTTTCACCCTCTGGTAATGTCCGGTTGCGAGGCCGAGCTCAAGGCCGGCAGCCTCAATCTCCGGCCGGAGGAGGCCCTGGTGGTGAACTTCTCATTCCAGCTCCACCACCTGCCGGACGAAAGCGTGAGCACGAGAATCACCGCGACAGGCTGCTGCGATTCGTGAAGGGCCTCGCGCCGACAGTTGTGACCATCGTCGAGCAGGAATCCAACACGAATACCTCCGCCTTCTTCCCCAGATTCCTCGAGACGCTGGATTACTACACGGCGATCTTCGATTCGATCGACGTGATGCTGCCGAGGGAGCAGAAGGAGAGGATTAGCGTGGAGCAGCACTGCCTGGCGAGGGAGATCGTCAACATAATTGCTTGCGAGGGACGGGAGAGGGTGGAGCGCCACGAGCTTCACGGGAAATGGAAATCGCGGCTGAGAATGGCGGGGTTTGCTCCCTTTCCGTTGAGCCCGACGGTGAACGCCGGAATCAAGGCTCTGCTGGAGAATTACTGTGACAAGTATAAGCTGGAGGAGAGGGATGGAGCTCTTTATCTTGGCTGGATGGATAGGGTTTTGGTTGTGTCATCTGCTTGGAAATGAAGTGATTCGGCTCACTTTGTTTCGGCGTTTTTTCTTCTTCCTTGGCCGCGGAAACATTGTCAGCGTAGTAGATTGTGTGTGGAATTGTATGTTAGTGCTCTTTGTGGCTCACATGGATGCTGTTTTTTTTTGTCAAGTTGTATATTTGTTATTGGGGGCGTGCAAAAATAAGAACGAAATCGAAACAAATCGGGTGCTTGATGTGGATTCTCGCGGATATTGGTTTGGTTTCAGATTCAGAAAAATTTAGGACCCTGTACTTAAGAACTGACCCGAAACCCGTCATTGAAATTAGGCTTTTGAAATTATGGAGTCAATGGGACTAAAATTCAATCAAAGCACGGCCTACGCTTCCCTTGAGCTTTCTTTGAGGTCTTTTTGTAGGGTTCAGGTCCTGAACTGTTCGGGACCAATGAGAAGCCACAAATGTGTGAACCTCACACAAAAGTGTATGTGAGAAGTCACAAATGTGTGGATCCCACCCTTCTTTGTAAGAAATTCGAGGAGCTGGATCAATGGAAGTGCAAAGAGCGTTTTGATTTTTTACTTTAGAAATGGCTACGCCCGACTGTGTTTTGCGGCCTCCTTCCTTGCTGACCTCCCAAAGCCTTCGAGACCTCGCCGGCAACCTCACATCGCAGGAGAAAGCACCCTATCTCTCCCCCAAGCTTCTCTTCTTCGCCGAGCAAAGCATGGCCAACCTGACCATTCCTCTCTTCACCCAATCGCTGCTGGAAGCTGATTCCTTTTGCAGATCAGCCGGTGAAATTAACGCCGTTGTCCATAGATCGGGTGGCGATTCACCACCCTCCAAGGGTTTCAGGTGTTTGGGTAACTCTTTTAGCAGCCTCAAGATTGATTGATCTCTAAGTTCCATCCTCCAAGATATAGGCGATTGTTATCCCTCGCACCATTTATTCCAATTTTCCGCGCCTTTTGAAAATGCTCTTGTACATGCATTTTTATGGAAAGTGTATAAAGTTGTAGATTCGACCTCGAGATCTCACTTTTGTGTGAACACTTTTCTCCAAAATATTGCAATAAATTTATTACTATTATACTAATATCAATTTTACTTATGGAATTATATAATATAAGAATAGCCGATTAGGGCTATTTACCAGGACCTCCCCTCCAGGTGAACTAAATTACAGATTTCACCCCTTTCAAAATTACAAAAATCTCGCATGTAAGAATATATTTCGAAACTCATAACTGCATGCCTCTCTCCCTCTCTCTCTGTTCCTGCTCTCCCTCTTTCTCTCTATATTACATCAGGCTTCTGGTTATTATTAATGTAATAAAAGATTAACAATTTTTACCAAAATAAACTCATACAATTATTGAAAAAAAGTGATGCAGATTCATTAAAAATAATAACTAGCACTGAGTGCAGCATCCAAATCAACCCAAATGACATCAAAAAAATACACTAGAGCAGGGAAAATATTAGTAAGCAATATCATCTCCATAACTACATACATCCAGACTAGCAAGAAATTTTGCATAAGGGAAGCACGGTGCACGAAGCATCCCCACGCAGCGAGGGTCGGGGGAAGGGTCCCATCACGAGGGTGAAATGTAGACTGGCAAACCATACCTTGCATTGCACGACTCAAACCCGTGACCTCAAGAACCGGTGTGCCAAGGCTCCCCTTCAAAAAAAAAAGTAAATTAAAAATAATAATAATAATAAACCCATGAAGCCCCTAACTCAGCTTGTCCCCCACTAATCCCTTCCATCCAAAACAGCTGCAGGCTGTTAAAAACTTTATACAAATTGCAGGTTCTTCGAAAAACTGCGACCGCCGATGGATTATCTGCTCTGGGGCAGCAGCGGCTCGTAGAACTGTTTATTATCTCGTGACCTGAATGCCCCGTTATTCGCGTAAAGCTTCGACATTGGGTTCACTTGAATCATGGCCGGGTTGAAGTCGGAACCCGCGTACTGCAGGTGGTGTAGATGCTGTTTTTCGCTCAATGAACCACCGTGGTTTGGTCCAACACCCATATGAAGGTTTATAGGGTTTGGGTTATTGTCTTTGGGCTGAGAAAATTGATGCGGGATATACGACCTTTGGATGCTGCTGAGAGAACTCGTGCAGTCTGTTATCGAAGAACTTGATGGTTCGTGATTGGCCCCGGATTTAGCTGCTGGCACGTCATGGTTGTGCTTGCCCTCATACGTGGTTATCACCGCTTTTGGATCATGGGAAGCTCTTTCGACGTGTTTTCTCACGGAACAGCCTGGATTGGTGCACTTATAATAGCTCCTGGAGTTGATGAAGGAAAAAAGTTTGTGAAGGAACATGGAGATAGTTGAAGAATGATGCTTCAGCGCAAAAAAAAAAGGCAAAAGAAGTCTTGAATACAATGGTTGAATGGCAAGTAGGGCATAGCATATTTAATTGAAACTTGAAAATCGCTAGGATATTGAGCCGAATCGGAATCGAATACAAATGATTCGACTCAATTTGAGTAGATTCCATTCGACTCGAACCACATTTCAAGTGAATTTCGAGCTTGCCCGGAATCACTCGAACTAGCTCAAAATTATTTAAAATATAACATATTTATTAACATATTATAGTAGTAAAATTAAAAACACAAAAAGTCAAAACCTCAACTAAAGGAGTAAAATCTTAAAGGGCTTCATTTACTCAATTTTGAGTCTCCTCGAAATAAGAGGAAAATTGCTCAATTTCAGGTATACTCAATTTAATTTCGACCAGGCTTGGAACTGAGCCATTTTAAGTTGAGTAGGTTCGACTGGAAATCGAAATCGATTTCAAGCCGAGTGCAAATAAAAAATATTGAATTTTGAGTTGAGCCCAAATCGCTAGAATTCAACTCGAAACCAGCCCTAATGACGCATGATATGAGCATGACACACCTCATCCAGATGCTCTATAGCAATTACCATTTACTGATGACATCCTGCTGACTGTTGATCTGTACCGACATCCACCGCTTACCCCTTGTTTAATTATGTCTTATTACATCTACTGTCCTCGGTGCTTCGCCAACTTGAAACTTCTCTGTCGTCTATTTTCACCTCTATTTCTCTGCAGGAGGCGCTTCAGCATCCAGAGTGGCAGGCAGCTATGGAAGAGAAAATGATTGCTCTGTGGGACAATCAAACATGGATCTTGTTCCTCTTCCTCCTGGCCAGACTTGTGTGGATTGTAAGTGGGTCTTTGCTATCAAGCATGGTCCAGATGGGACGGTTGAACGTCTAAAATCTCATCTTGTGGCCCGTGATTTTACTCAGTAACACAGCCTCAACTACGACGAGACCTCACCCATTGCAAATTGAATATTGTCCGGGTCTTGATCTCTCTCGTTGTTCAGCGTCATTGGTCGTTGCATCAGTTGGACATCAAAAATGTCTTTTTGAACGGCGACCTCCTTGAGACTATCTACAGGCAACAACCTCTCGGGTTTGAGACCACGAGGGAGTCTCTTGTATGTCATTGTCACCTTAAGAAAACTCTCTATGGCTCTAGCCTTTCCTACACATAAGATATATCATCTTGGGACTTCCAAGGATGGGGAGTCTATTGCATCAGCAGCTGTCGAGGGAGTCAGAAAAGAAAGGTTGGTTCAGCCCTGAACTTTCAATCTGTAGCAGCAGGAAGCGAAGGTTGATGATATCGTGGTTATATGTATGCTTAATGTGCATAATCAATTATTAAAAGTTTTCGTTGATACTGGTGCTATTCATTCCTTCATTTTGACACATACTTGACTCCGTACACATACAACAATATCGAGCTATAGAACCACTAAACGTGCTTATGCCAAATAATACTGTGTTGATCACCCAAATGCAAGCTTTGGTACCCTTATCTTTGAATGATAAGAGAATAGAAGAGGATGTGCAGTCCCGTTGTTAGTTGAGTATGATGTTATTTTAGGTATGGACTGACATTCTAATCGAGAAGCGGCAATAAATTGCAAGATGAAAGAGGTTACTTTCAAGTACCCAGAAGGGAGTTTGTTTTCAAGGGTCTGAGAGAAGTATCAAAAATTATAATTTTTGCTATGAAGGCATGAAAAAAAGAAAAAAATTATGGTTGCACCAATAGTGCGAGAATATTTGGATGTATTTCCAGAAGATTTACCTGATGTACCTCCTATTAGAGAAGTTGAGTTTGAAATCAAGCTGACTAAAGGAGCTACTCCAGTAGCCAAGGTACCTTATCGCATGACGCCTAAAGAATTGGAGGAATTAAAGGTGCGGTTACAAGAACTTCTAGATAAAATTTTCATCTGACCCAGTACGCCACCTTGGGAAGCTCCAATTATTTTTGTTAAAAATAAAGATGGATCTCTTCGTTTGTGTGTTGATTATCAAGAATTGAACAAGCTCACAATGAAAAACAAATATCCTTTGGTTCGCATTGACGACCTATTTGATCACCTCGTGGGTGAGCGAGTATTCTCTAAAACGGATCTTCGATCAGAACATCGCCAGCTTTGAATCAAAGAAAATATTTTTAAATCAGCATTTAGTACCAGGTATGCGCATTTCTAATTTGTTGTAATGCATTTTGGTCTAATAAATGTTCCAGCAACTTTTATGGATTTAATGAGTCTAGTATTCATAGTTTTTCTCGATCAAATTGTGATAGTATTCATTGATGATATTCTAATCTATTCAAAGTTGTAGGAAGAGCATTCTCGGGATTTGCATTTAGTGTTGCATACGTTGAGAGAATAACGACTGAATGCTAAGTTTTCAAAGTGAAATTTCTGGTTGAAAGAGGTAGCTTTCCTAGGGCACGCCATTAAAGAAAAAGGCTTACCAGTTGATTCAACAAAGATTGAAGTGATTGTGAAGTGGACAACCAAAATCGATAAACAAAGTGTGAAGTGGCCTTGTTCTTTAATGACGTGCCCTAGGAAAGCTACCTCTTTCAAAATAGTGTTACCCTTGACACAAATGATCAGAAAGAATGTGTCTTTTAAATGTGAGGAAGAATGTCGACAATCATTTGAGGAACTGAAGGAAAATTAACAACTGCTCTGGTATTAGTGATGCCTGAAGGAACAGATGGATTTCAGATCTACCGTGATGTGTCCTACAAAGAGTTATGTTGTGTGTTAATGCAACACAGGAAGGTGATTGCTTTTGCATCGAGGTAGTTGAAAATACTGAAAAGAACAACCCGACACATGACATGGAATTAGCGGCAGTATTGTTTGCATTAAAGATTTGGTGGCACTACTTGGCGTGCGATGTGAAATATTTACGGATCATAAAAGTCTGAAGTATATCTTTATCAAAAGGAAATCAATTTGCGACAGAAAAGATGGTTTGAATTTATTAAAGATTATGATCTGGATATTCAATATCATTTTGACAAAGTGAATGTAGTAGCAAACGCCCTGAGCAGGAAAAGTATTGCAGCTTTGACGATTAATATCTCCGCATGATAAGAAACTATCGTGAGAATTGCAAGAAATGGAAATTTAAAGCAACTGCAATTATTCCAGATGCAGATTCAGTATTCACTTAAAAATAGAATTCAGAGGGCAATGTCACAAGATTCTCAGCTTTGCGAGTAACTTAATTTTGTCGAATAGCCATGTTTGAGTAGTTCAGCTCTGTGCTGAAGGCCACTCCTAGCTGGGCCATAGCATGGGAAATTTGTAGCATAAATGAAGTTGCGGAGAAGGGTGCATTAGTCTAGGGTACACCACCTCAAGCTTTGGAGAAAAACAACATGATCATATTGGATTGGGCCATTTAAACTAGTTTAGGTTGATTGCTGACTAATATATGCAAGATTTAATACCACTCATCAATCATCATCGGAGTTATTACAAATAGGTGTATAAGGATTAAGGACTGCTCAACCTAGGTCGATATAGGTTTATTTATGGGGAATTAAGTCTCTAATAAATTCAAAAATTTTAAACCAACAAATAGGTGTATAATTGTACCTCCCAGTAATAAAATAAGAAGAGGGTTTTTTTAATATAAATAAAACTACCTAGAAATACCCTTTACTCATTGCTGAAAAACCATATCATACATAAATAGTTGAACATATAAAATACTAACGAGTGCTAATAATATATTAACTGTATTTATCAGTAGACAACTATCAATAAATATGATAAGTATATTTATTATGTTAACCATTACAGAAGCTAGAAGATAATTATCTGTAAATATGGCAAGTATATCTATGATGTTAAGCACTGTAGAAAAATGTATCCTGTTAAGAACATATATGTAATTTATTTTAAAAAAATAATATATAAATAGTGGATGTAGTTATGTTTTAAATGTTCATAGCACGATGAATGCCACACAAATCAGTTTATCTTAAAGAAAATTAGTTCTCCAAATATTCTGCACTTTGTTCTCAGTAACAAGAAGATAGCATAACAAGTCATAAAGGAAATAGAAACAGTAATGTGAAACTGATAAGTACCTTGGATTAGGATTTCCTTTCACCACTTTTTGACCATATTTACGCCAGCGATACCCATCATCCAAGATATCAACCTCACTCACAGTTTGAACAACTACTCTAGGTTCACGATTATTTTTTGCAATGGAATTAGCTTCGATAGTGGCAGCTTCAATCTTCCTGCTTAATAGTTTCCAAAGGCAATGCATTAGTGCATGTCTACTGCTGTGTGACAAAACTTGTAATTTCTATAATAACAAGGAACCTGCGCTTAGATTCTGGATCATCATCATCAGCAGCAACTTCGTCCACAACAAGGACAGACTGTCCACCTCCAACTTCAACCTCGTCATCACTTAATGATACAGGAGAAAGCTCAGAGTTGCAATTGCTGTTGACATGAGAAACATGGCCATGCGCATTTGAAAATTTCTCTGCAGGCGAGGTACCCATGAAAATTTTGAATAGATAAATGACTTATAATTACACGAGAAAATGAATATTACCTTCAGCATACGCTAATGAACAAAACTGATCTTCCTTTTCGTCTTCTTGGCCAATGAAAACTGAACCAACTGCTAAGCGGCGGCTAGGTTGTGGCTTAGGATGCTCATGTCTGCCTTTGTAGACAATATCTGTGATTTGTCCATCATAAGAACGCTCCATCTGTTTTTTCATTTGGCAATTGGGATGAGTACATTTGTAATAACTCCGGGGAAATTCACTTCCTTTGACAAGTTTCTGTCCATATTTTCTCCAGTTATATCCATCCTCCACTGACTTCTCAACTACA
Organism: Platanthera guangdongensis; assembly: GCA_039583875.1. Taxonomy (NCBI): domain Eukaryota; kingdom Viridiplantae; phylum Streptophyta; class Magnoliopsida; order Asparagales; family Orchidaceae; genus Platanthera; species Platanthera guangdongensis. Next base: position 3,651,124 of record CM077164.1, read on the forward strand.
CTATTGGAGGAAGTAGAACCATTACAATCAGACTGTGATGCTGGTAACCCGATGTCTGGATCCTTCTTCTGTTGCAACTCATTGGAAGCATCTTCAGTAAGCAGCTTAGATTTGAGAGCAAACACTCCAACAGGAGAGGTGGATGCTGTTGTCACTGACCAATCCGGATCTGCTGAAGACTGAACAATGTTCTCAGTTTTAACTACTTGGAAATGTGATGGCCCCTTATCTTCACTGTAACTTTGTTTTTTTCCTGGAAGTTCTTGTTGCATTGAGTTTAACCCCAGAGTAACCTGCAAAAAATCAAAAGGTACAAATGTTAATGAATAATTACACACTGCCACATATAAACTTGGCCAGAAGATAGCATAAGCATGCTGCAGACACAAGCAAAATAAGCTTTGTGTGTGTGTGTGTGTGTGTGTGTGTGGTGGGGGTGGGGGGGGGGGGGGGGGATTAATTTATAAGGTTCAAATTACTCTTCATTAAGTTGACCCACCTTATAGTGCAGTGCGGGTCTCAAATCACAATAAGAAACCCTATTGATAACAGTTATATGAAAATGAAGAAGATTGTAATGGACCCACGTTGGGGCCGCACATATCAGCATCGTGTTCAATCCAACAAAGATCGATCGTATTTTTTTCCCACATTAATGTACTCTATCAGCATTAATTTATAAGGTTCAAATTACTCTTCATTAAGTTGACCCACCTTATAGTGCAGTGCGGGTCTCAAATCACAATAAGAAACCCTATTGATAACAGTTATATGAAAATGAAGAAGATTGTAATGGACCCACGTTGGGGCCGCACATATCAGCATCGTGTTCAATCCAACAAAGATGGATCGTATTTTTTTCCCACATTAATGTACTCTATTTTATAAATGTTGCGCACATTCTAATTTAACTCGCTTATGTTATGGCCCAAGTGAGGGGCTTTTGAACCTACTTGTGATGGTTTGGACCAAGGTTGTCAGGATCGCGATCCAGATTATAGGATCTTGCGATCCTACGATCCAAATTTTGTAAATTGATCCTGATTTTGTAAAGCGATCCTCGAACCGACCCTACTATCAGATCTGATCCTACCTCGAAACGATCTCATCAAAGATCTCGATCCTGACAACCTTGGTTTGGACTTGTTAGAAAATGAACATGTAAAGGCACATATAATGGCCCATCATAGGCCTTCTTCCTCTTTGTGTAATAGTCCCACATCTTGAAAAAAGGGATTCTTCTCTTTCTTTTCTCCCTATATATATGTACTCATACTTGTATTTACATACACAATAAGTATATACAAAGTTTCACAGTTTTTCCCAAGTGTTCGTGCTTTTTTATACATGGTATCAGTCTATCAGAGTCATCGATCCATCTGGGCGGTCTCTGATTTTCTAACCGCAACCCCCCTTTGCGGTCTCCTATCTTTAGTCGGTTAACGGTTCTGTCTAACCGCACCCCTACTGCGGCGTCTTTCTCTCCAAACTCTGGCGGACAGAGCGTTTTTGTCTGCAGGGTACTCAGTGTGTTCCCACCTTCTGGTTTCGGATTTCCTCTTGCTTTTATAGACTTCATTGTTGGGTCCCGCCCTATTTTGTGTCTGGTTTCGCCCGATTCGGCCTCATTTGGAAACCACCCGTCACCACACCTCCCAAACCCGAGGTTGTAGGAAGGGGGGACGGGGGTACATAAACACCAAGGACCACCCACTGGAAACCACCCGTCACCACACATCTTCCCAAAACCCCGAGGTCCAACCACGGGATGGCGGGGATAGACTTCAACACCCATAAACACCAAGGACCACCCACTGGGAAGCCCAAATTGGGTCCCACACACACCCACCGGGGATATTGCGGTCGGGGTCACCACACATCTTCAGACCTGGAACCCCGATTTGCAGGCAATGTCAACACCCAGACCTGGAACGTCCGTTCTCAACACACCCCCATCCCGCGGGATGGGACCTCTGGAAACCACCCGCCGAGGTTGTAGGAAGGGGGGACGGACCACCCACTTTGGACTAATCCAACCCTCATCCGCCACACGGGGGGCCCACTGGAACGCGATGGGGAAGCCTGACACACCCTGCTCTTCCTTGATTGCGCGGTCTGTCTCTTTAACCACTGCGGTCTGGTCTAGTCTCTATTCATCACGGTCTGCCCATGCCGCGTGGTTTGGTCCGTGTTGTTGTTAACCACGGTTCTTGTCACTAGATTGTGTTCGTCGGGACCTGCGGTCTGCTCTCTGTGTTCGCTGGGACCTGCGGTCTGCTATCTGTGTTCGCCTGAAGTTCCCTCTCTGCTTTGCTTGCAGGCTTCTGCGTCTTAAAACGCAACCATATATTCCTGTCCGCGGTCTTTTCTCAGTCGGTGCTTAGTGCTTATCATCTGGCCGCACTCCGTGCTGACTGCTTACTTCGGCTGGGCTCTTGTTTTCTCTCTTCGGCTGGGCTCTTGCTCTTCCGCCGCGGTCTCTTCTCAGTTCTGCTCAGTCCGTCGTGGCCTTGTCTAGCCAGCTTCGCTCAATGTCCGTCTGGCCTGAGGTCTCACCTGCTTGTTGCTTCTTGTTCGCTTCAAACCGCGTCGCTGCTCCTTCACCTGCTTGTTGCTTCTTGTTCGCTGCTCGCTGGTGGTTTGTCTCCTTGCCGGTTTTGTCTCCGGTGCTCTTCTCTAGATGTTGCTCTTGTCGTTCCGCTAGATTTGTTGTTGCTGCGGTGGTATGTCGGTGGCGTCCGGTGGTATGTCGTGCCCTGCCCATCCTTGCCAAGGGGCCCACCTGGAGTGCCAGCATCACACCAGGCGGCTCAGACCCGCGGGTCAGCACCAGGCGGCTGATAAACCGCTGGTCTGAGGTGGGCCCCTTAAAGCCGTGGTGATGCCAATGGCAGGGCAGGTGGGACTCCTTGGTGGTGATGCCAAGGTGCAGGTAGCGGGGAGACTCATGTCTAGCGGGGACAGGTATCATGTCCCTCTCATCAAAGCGGATCAGTTGGTGATGAGAGGTTGATCAGTTGGTGATGAGAGGTTTGAGGGCCTCTTATCTAGGGGGTAGGGGGCGGGATCGAGACTCGGCCTCAACAACCTGCCGCATGGTGGTGATTCCATGGCGGAGAGCTGGTTGGGGTGTACGGCCCGCGGGCCTGATAAAGCCGCCTGGTGCTGACTCCAGGTGGGCCCCTTGGTGGTGATGCCAAGGTGGCGGGCAGGTGGACTCATGTCCCGCATCATAAAAGTGCACTTTTATGATGCGGGACAGGAGTCCACCTGCCCGCCACCTTGGCATCACCACCAAGGGGCCCACCTGGAGTCAGCACCAGGCGGCTTTATCAGGCCCGCGGGCCGTACACCCCAACCAGCTCTCCGCCACGGCATCATCACCGCGCGACAGGTTGTTGAGCCGGTCTCGATCCCGCACCCCCTAGATAAGAGGCCTCAAGCAACCTCTCATCACCAACTGATCCGCGGATCAGTTGGTGATGAGAGGTTGCTTGAGGGCCTCTTATCTAGGGGGTGCGGGATCGAGACCCGGCCTCAACAACCTGCCGCGCGGTGATGATGCCGTGGAGGAGAGCTGGTTGGGGTGTACGACCCGCGGGTCTGATAAAGCCGCCTGATGCTGACTCCAGGTGGGCCCCTTGGTGGTGATGCCAAGGTGGCAGGGCAGGTGGACTCCTGTCCCTGCATCAATCACCCAGATGGACCGCAACATCCGGAGAGGAACCGAGGAAAGACAAAGTTGCTGCACCAGGCACTCCGAGATGAGGTTGTGGCTTGCGTCGTTGTCCACCATGACGATGATCGGGCGATCCCGCAGTGTGCCCGAGAGCTGCATGGTCTGTTGGTCGGAGATCTCGACCGCCAAGGCACAGGATAACTCCAGGCGGTGAAACGTAGTTGCGGTGGGGTCGAGAGGTAACCTTAGGGTCGACGTCATCGATGATGGCGCGGAACTCCTTCACGAAGCACTCATGGTTGGGGGAGTAGGGTTGGCGGCACCGAAAACAGAGATCCTTGTTGTGAAGCTCATTGTAATCACTGGCCGATTTCCCCAAGGAGGCGGCCACGGTGGAGGAATTGTGGCTGGTGGTCGCCAAGGCGGCTGAGGCTGGTAGTGGTCGGTCATAGGAGCAGGTGGTTGAGGGGGGAGTTGAGCTTCCACCAAACGAGTCAAGTCTATGGCGTCGGAGACTCTGTGGGTGATGCGTACGGAGAAGAGAGCGGATATGTGACAGTATACATTGCATGAAGAAGCCTAAGTAATGATCAGGCGGTAGCCCGGGAACATGGAAGACCAGGGCGACAAACTCATCAAAATAGTCGTCCAGGTCGGCTGTCTGGCGAACGCCGCAAAGACGCTCGATAACGGAGGAGCCGGAGTAGAAGGTAACATACCGTCGGATCATCTCCTGCTTGAGCTCGGGCCAGGAGAGGCACAGGTTAGATTGGTGAAGCCACAGAGCCCGGTGGATGGCCGAGCCGTCCAAGCCAACCACAGCCGTAGACATCTTGTCGTGCTCCGGTGTGTAGTTGAGGTTGAAAAATTGCTCCGTTTTGGCAATCCAACCCATCGAGTTGACGCCGACAAAGGAGGGAATGTCGAGGGAGAGGGAAAACCGGCCCGGAATGGGCGGCGGCCCGACGCTGAGGAGAGAGTCGTCAACTGCGGGTGAACCGGGGGACGCGGCGGAAATGGAGGCGGCAGACGCCTGAAAGGAGTTAATCTTGGAGTGGAGGGCGAGGAGGGAGGCGTGCATGGAGGCGACAAGTTGCTATTGAGCCTCCACGCGACGGTTAAGGGCTTCAGAGACGGTATCTGGAGCAAGGTCACCGGAGGAGCGAGTGTTGGAAGTCCATGGGACTGGAAACGTCAGATTTCGGTCGGGAGTGGGCGGATCTGGCTGAGGGCGGCCGAGGTAGAGGCCTAGCGTCCTTCCTGTGGCAGATCGGGGTGGAAATCTAAGGAATGGATGCGGCAGAGTCGCTGGAAGGGAAAACAACAACACGTGGACGTGGAACACGCGAAATCTGTGCGAAAAGGCGGCAGAATAACGGCGGAATACGCAGAGTCGGTGCGGGATCTGCACCTGCGTGAGCAGAAAGGGCGGGATCGACAAGTGCGTGAGCAGGAAGGCGGGATCGTCACCTGCGTAAGCAGAATGGCTGGATCGGCACCTGCGTGAGCGGGAAGGGTGGGATATGCACCCATTCGATCGAAACAGACGAGATCGGCACCCGTTCGAGCGGAAGTGATCGGGATCGACACCCGGTCGATCGGAAGTGACGGAATTTGCATCGACGCCGAACGAAGACTGGAACGAGAGCGGTTGGGAGCACCGACGACTGGTTGGCAGGCGATGAGGCAGGTCGGACCAAATTAATACGATCCTGAAGAGAAATCTGGCAAGGGGAAGGGCCGGCGGCGGTGAGGAAGAGGAAGGAGGAGGGAACGAGAAGAAAAAACTAGGGAACAACCCTAATTTTCATACATCCAAGCATAATGAAAAAGAGTACAACCCAACTTCTTATAGATGCGTGGTGCAGATAACAAAAAAACAGTGTGAATAATAAAGAGTACACAAATTAAAATAATATAACAAATGCAAATAAGATAATCATGTCGGCGGCGCATCTTCGGTCTCTCCTCCTCCAGACGGACCCGTCATCGTCTCCCTCCACACGCGGAGTCGCCACGGCGTCTCATCAGCGTGTGCGTGTCCCATCGGTATGCGCAACCGTGACAAATTGTTTCATAAATTTTTGTCTATCAAATGCTAAATTATTTCTGTTATCTACTGATATATTGTCATGTTTGTCCAAAAATCAATCATGTTGTGCCGAAACCAACTATTATTTGTTAAATGTACAAAAATAAACGAATGAAAGACCATTAGCTAAAAGTTATAGATTGAATTATGTGCTTCTATCTCATGTTCCATAATTTTGAACAGCATGCAAAGATTTCTGAAAAGTAAAGAAAAATGGTGCAACGGTTAAGATCCAACAAAAAAGTAGAAATAGTACGCGCACACTCTTCCTCTGCCATAATATGGCTCTATCATTGTTCAAAATGTGGTGGAAAATACTAAAAATATGCATGCTTATGAGAAAATCAAGCAGAAGCAAATAGAGAAGTGCATAATTGTCCTGCTAGAAGAAGAGGAAAAAAAATCTATAAGCTAGTTGACCAACAATTAAATAGCTGCAGCTATGATCAGAACAAGAAAAATGAATGAACAGTGTAATTAAAAAACAATGGCATTGGATGCACTCTGCAGAAAGCAAAGAAAACTGAGATAATTTAAAGAAGTATTCAAATAAAAAAACAGACCCCTCACATTTTCATCAAAACATGCATGTTAGAAAATGATCTGTAGTATTAGCTCTCCTTTAGCAAAGGAGCCAGAGCAGCACAAAACTAGCCATAAATTCCCTCGTACTGAGGCAATACTAACAGAAGATCACACTCTGTGACTGCAAAATTTTACATGTGAAAAGCAATAATATTTTCACGGTAGTCTTCGGCTAATAATAAAGGTAAACAGGAATTACCGATGGTGCCAAAGAGGATAAGCCTGGCCGTGAAGTCGGCCTGATAGGAGGCCTGAACTCGAAATAATGAGAGCTACCATCTTCATGAATGCAGCCTTTAGAAGATTCCTTTGGAGAACTCATAATTGACGAGCATCCATAATTCATAATTAAGGGCATAGCAAATGTACCCGTCGTAGGTGAGGGTTCTGACTGTATTAAAAAGAGAACACAAAATGATAATGAGAGACAACTCTACAACATTTATAGTCCAAAAGGGAATTGGAAGCTGCATTCAAAGTCAAGTAAGATGGTATTATATTCCAAAATTTAAGCAATGGCGGTAATACATCCTCGCCATTATCAGCTTGAGACTTATCACAATTATTTGGAGTGGGCTTTGAGAAACCTCTCCAGCATTCATTCCTATAGTTCTGCATGAGCTATTAAGTTTATCTTGCATAAGTATTTTGCAGAACATCTAACAATTCTACATTTTTAAGCATTTCTCCTTAGGAATTATTCGTTATATCCTATCCTGACCAATTGTAAAATCTTTTTTACCTGGATATCCCTAAACAACAAAAAACTGACTTTCACTGTCATATCATTAATGTGTTACTCAATTCTTCTTTCTACTATAAACATTTCTTATTCGATCTTTGCCAGTTATACCACACATCTAACCTTAACATTCTCCTTCTTATTGCACCCAAGTTATCCATGACATCTTTGTGAGGTGATGGCGCCGACGGATCCGATTCGCCAATGTTTGAAGATCTCCGCCGCCTCCGCCACCAACATAGCGGGGATTCTATTGATGATGGTCGCCGCAATTATTGCCGCTACAACCTCCGCTCGCGGGCACAGTCATCCACATGACATTTTATATGCATATTTGCATATTCCGCGTCACTTTTATTTATCATGCGGCTGAAATTTATAATCTAGTTTCTAATTCCTGCATTTAAAAACAAAACAGTTTATGTTATTTTGTTTTAACGGCGTGGATGAACGCTTAGGGATGGAGGGTTAAGATTGCATGTACTAGACCATAAAAATAGGTCTCTTTTTATGAATGAAATCAGATTTTGACAACCTTAAAAAAACAAAAGAGCTGTTGCTCCTCTTTGGCCGAACCGAGCCCGTCGCCCCCTTTCCCCGCTCTCGCCGATCGCGGCCCTAGTGGTGGACGGCTGCTCCAGCGCCGGGAAGCTTCTCTGGTGTGACTCCGTAGAGTTTTGGTGTGTGTATCATCCTCTCGGTGTGACTCCAGTGGAACCGTGGTAGAGAGATTTTCCACAACTTGTATCAAGCTTTTGTGGGTAACAATTTATTCCTCCTCTCCTTGTGTGTTCTTCTCATTCGGATTTTTTTGGTGGACGAGGTCGGGCGTTGCCTCCGAAATCCTTGTGGATTCTTGGGTTTTAATTGCTAAGCGTTAGTCGTTGTGCTTTCTTGTGATTTTGATGATCTAGAGGATTGGGCAATCCGACGCCATTTCTTGTTTTTGGGGAATAATTCTGACCTCTTTCCGAATCGTCGTTGAGGGACGCGTCTCCTAAAGTGACACGATCGCGTCGGAGCGTAGGTCTACATCAATTTTGATATCAGCGGGAGATTGTCCAATTTCCTAACTTGGCCCCGATCCGCACTAATTCACCTACACTTTACGTGTGCACAAATTATTTTTCTATAAAAAAACAAAAAAAAAAATCCTAACAAATCGCATGCCCACTAGGTCCGGTCACGAGTATCATACATCTTCGTCGAGTATGGCCGATGAACAACTCCCAAACCAAAACCCTACTCCGGTTGATGACCTTCGCATTGAGATGAATCAACAACTGGAGGAACTCCGAGGAATGATGGCCCAACTTTTGGCCAACCGAACCCCCTCACCACCTAGAGGTCATAGGCCACCCAACCGTCACCACCACCACGAGGACGACGACCACGATGATTTGTCTCCGCGTGCACGTCCACAACTACGTCGCCCTAAACGAAACATCGACCTTACTCGCACCATTAAAATTAATGCCCCCACCTACGACGGCTTAGGAGAACCGCAAATTTTTCTTAACTGGGTCATGGACATGGGGTGTTATTTTGAGTGGCATCGCCTGTTGGACCCGCAGAAGGTTCAAGTGGATAGGATGAAACTAACGGGACGAGGCAAAATTTTTTGGTTAAATGAGGAGCGACGTTTCGGAGCAGAGAATGGTGTTCCTCCTGTTGGTTGGCACGTTATGAAAAATCTTCTGAAGGATCAATACGTTCTCGTCTATCATCGCACTCAAATGTTCGATGAGTTAGCCACCCTTCGGCAAGGCGATAGGTCCGTTGTCGATTACATGGGAGAACTAAAAGATAAAATGTTCCGATGTGAGGTTCAAGAGATGTCGGAGGTTACACTTTCTAGATTTCGTAAGGGCCTTAGCTACGACATCCAAAAGAAACTCTTACGTTACGGTCACACTGATTTGAGCACCACCTTCAACGCCGCTCTATATATTGAAAAGCATGTATCCGCTAAGTCCAAACCTAAACACAACTCCTATAAAGGTAAAGCTACGTTTAACTCTTCCGCCTCTACCTCTAAAGACAAGGGAAAATTTAAGACTAAGGATTCCTCTAACATCGTTATTACGGCTAGGGACGCTAAGAATCCCCTACGGGAGCGCATTCCTGTAGGCAAGATTAGTAAGACTAATGTCACTTATTATGCTTGCGGGGTAACCGGCCATTACGCCGTAGAATGCCCAACTAAAACAAAGACCTTGGTCGTAGTCGAGCCTACTAGTGAAGCTCCCAAGTTTATTTACGAGGCTACGGATGAATCAGAATCAGAAGGATTTCCTAATGACATGAAAGATGACCTTAACATTATGGTAATGCGTTGTATTTTAACAACCCCGCGTGCGACGGATGATTGGCACTGCACCAACATCTTCTCGTTGATTTTTAAGAGCGGTGAGAAGCTATGTAAATTGATTATCGATAGTGGAAGTTGCATAAATGTTATCTCGGAGAGCGCCGTCACGCGTATGAAGCACACTGCGGAGACCCACCCCCACTCCTACCAAGTAGCATGGGTCAACAAAACATCCTTTCCCGTTACACGGAGATGTCTTGTACCTCTTACCACCAAGTCGTATTCGGAAAATATTTGGTGTGATGTAATCCCCATGGATGCTTGCCATGTTTTGCTTGGACGTCCTTGGCTTTTTGATCAAGACGTGACGCACTTTGGGAGAGCTAACATGTATGAATTTAAATTTAATGGCAAGAAAGTAGTTTTCAAACCCACCCCTCCTAAAGACCATTCCACCCCCTCCAAGGATACCACCCTTCCGGTAGAAAAGAAAACGTTAAGTTTGATGGGACATAAGGAATTCACTCGCGATTCCTTTCTTGGTGGAGTTATGTATGTCTTGGTGTGTCTTCAAGCTAAGGGCGATGCTCCTAATTTGGAAGATTTGCGCCGGAATTGAGAGCGTTGCTAGAAAATTTAAGGATGTCTATCCGGATGAGTTGTCACCCACTTTACCACCACTAAGAGAGATCCAACACGCTATAGATCTCATCCCGGGTTCGTCTCTACCAAATCTCACACTATAGGTTGAACCCCGAGGCACACCAAGAACAATAAACGCAAATTTCGGAGCTTTTACAAAAAGGTTTTAAAAGGCATAGCAAGAGCCCATGTGCTGTCCCCGCTTTGCTTGCCCCCAAAAAAGACGGATCTTGACGAATGTGCGTAGATAGCCGTGCAATTAACAAGATTACCATTAAATATCGATTTCTGATCCCCCGCTTAGATGATTTATTGGAAATGCTAGTCAGTGCCACAATTTTCTCTAAATTGGATCTTAGGAGTGGCTACCACCAAATACGGATTCGTGAAGGGGATGAATGGAAAACCACATTTAAATTTAAGGACGGGTTATATGAATGACTCGTCATGCCATTTAGCTTATCCAATGCCCAAGTACGTGTTCCCGCATGATGACCCACGTGTTCTAACCCTTTATGGGTAAGTTCATCGTCATATACTTTGATGACATTTTAGTGTATAGCACTTCTCCGTCGGATCACTACTCTCATTTAAATATTGTTTTCTCTACTTTGCGTGAAGAGAAGTTGTTTGTGAATCTTAAGAAGTGTACGTTCTTTGTCCACTCCGTAGAGTTCCTTGGTTATATTGTGAGTTCTGAGGGTATTAAGGTGGCCCCGGAAAAGGTCCAAGTCATTAAGGATTGGCCCGAGCCAAAGTGCCTTTGTGACGTGAGAAGCTTTCATGGTTTAGCTACTTTTTACCGCCGTTTCATTAAGGATTTTAGTAGTATTATGGCACTCATTACGGAGTGTATGAAGAAAGGGGATTTTAAGTGGGCTTCCTCGGCCACCGTTGTGGTCCAAATGATCAAAACTAAAATGACGAAGGCTCCGATTCTTCGCTTACCCGACTTCAATAAGGTCTTTGAGTTATCTTGTGATGCGTCCGGAATCGGTGTTGGTGGTGTGCTAAGCCAAGAGGGGCATCCCATCGGATATTTTAGTGAGAAGTTATCGGGCCCAAAACTAAATTATTCCAATTATGATAGGGAATTCTACGGGGTCATCCGTTGTCTCCAATATTGGAGGCATTATCTCTTTCCAAAGAAGTTTGTTCTCCTTTCCGATCATGAAGCCTTAGGTTCATTAATTCTCAACATAAAATCAGCCCCCGTCACACTAAGTGGGTCTCCTTTCTACAAGAGTATACATTCTCTCAAGCACCTTAAGGGTTCGCAAAACCGTGTCGCTGACGCCCTTAGTCGTCTCTCTTTATTATTAACTACTATGCAAGTTAAAGTTATCGGATTTGAAAGTATTAAGGATGAGTATGTGCACTGTCCGGATTTTAGGGACGCTTACTTGAGTGCACAGCATGACTCCCTTACTGTTATTTCCGCTTATTATATCTGCGACGAATATTTATTCAAGCATTCTAAGTTGTGTATCCCGCAAACGTCACTGCGTCATTTCATCGTTTGGGAGATCCATAGTGGTGGGCTAGGTGGACATTTTGGGTGGGACAAAACGATTTCACTCGTGGAAGATAAATTTTATTGGTCGGGTTTGAAGGCACTAGTTGGCAAGATAGTTAGTAGTTGCCGGACTTGCCAACTTGCTAAAAGAAATAAAACCAATGTGGGGTTATACACACCGCTCCCCATTCCGTCCATTTCATGGGAAGATGTGATCATGGACTTTATTCTAGGCCTTCCCTCATCCATTCGCCGGCATGACTCCATATTAGTGGTTGTAGACCGTTTCTCTAAAATGACCTATTTTATTACTTGTAGTAAGACGAGTGACGCCTCCCACATCGCCAAACTATATTTCAAAGAGATTGTTAGTCACCGTGGAGTTCCTAAAACTATCGTTACGGACCGCGACGTTAAATTTACTAGCTACTTTTGGAAAACGTTTTGGAAATTAATGAGCACCAAAGCTATTATTCTCCTCCGCCTACCACCCGCAAACAGATGGGCAGACGGAAGTTGTTAATCGTAGTTTGGGTAACTTGTTGCGGTGTCTTGTGGGTGACCACAAGGGTACTTGGGATTTACTCCTTCCCCACACCCAACTCGCTTATAACAACTCTAAGAATCGGTCTACCGGCTTTTCACCGAATGAGATTGTGCATGATTATAAGGCGTCTGTGCCACTTGACTTGATCCACTTCCACCTACTTATAAGTCAAGTCAATTTGCACAAGATTTCACTCAACACATTCATGATCTCCATAAACGCATTCAAGGAAAATTAGCCACTCTATGCTTCTTACCAATCGCATGCGAATTTACATAGGAGAGCATCCACTTTTAACGTTGATGATGTCCGCTTACTCCCGGATCGGCTCCCTTCGGGCACCGTCAAGAAGTTGGCCAATCGGAGAGCCGGCCCCTTCAAGATCATTAAAATATTGGGAGACAGCGCTTATGTTTTGGATTTGCCCAACGAATGGGGTTTTTGCCCTATCTTCAACGTATCGGATTTAACGTTTTATGTTTCTCCACCTCCAGAATTACTTCCCTCTTCGTTCTCTTCTAGTGAGGCTTCTTCTTATTTGGGGTTGGGGGTGAACTTGATCCCGTATCTCTCTTACCTACGGTTTCTACTGCGGTTACATTGTTTGGTGAAACTAATGCTAATATTTCTACTCATACTAAAGTTTTCCTGAGGTTTCCCAAAACTTTTCTTGTGCCTGACAGGATTATTGATGACGAAGTGGTCACCTCCATCGGTTGTGGCCTCCACCGCTCTCTTGTTAGATGGCGTGACCGCCCTGCTTCGGATGACTCTTGGATTACTGAGGCTGAGTTGGAGCGCTTGGATGCTTCCCTCCTCCAGTAGTATCGTCGTGACCACTCATGATGAGTGCTTTTGACCGGGGGAGGATTGATGGCGCCGACGGATCCGATCCGCCAATGTTTGAAGATCTCCGCCGCCTCCTGCCACCAACATAGCGGTGATTCTATTGATGATGGTCGCCGCAATTATTGTCGCTACAACCTCCGCTCGCGGCCACAGTCATCCACATGACATTTTATATGCATAATTGCATATTCCGCGTCACTTTTATTTATCAAGTGGCTGAAATTTATAATCTAGTTTCTAATTCTTGCATTTAAAAACAAAACAGTTTATGTTATTTTGTTTTAACAGCGTGGATGAACCCTTAGGGATGGAGGGTTAAGATTGCATGTACTAGACCATATAAATAGGTCTCTTTTTATGAATGAAATCAGATTTTGACAACCCTAAAAAAAGAAGAGCTGCTGCTCCTCTTTGGCCGAACTGAGCCCGTCGCCCCCTTTCCCCGCTCTCTCGATCGCGGCCCTAGTGGCGGACGGCTGCTCCACCGTCGGGAAGCTTCTCCGGTGTGACTCCGTAGGAGTTTTGGTGTGCGTATCATCCTCTCGGTATGACTCCGGTGGAATCGTGGTAGTGAGATTCTCCACAACTTGTATCAAGCTTTTGTGGGTAATGATTTCTTCCTCCTCTCCTTGTGTGTTCTTCTCATTCAAATTTTCGTTGCCTCCGAAATCCTTGGATTCTTGGGTTTTAATTGCTAAGGGTTAGTCGTTGTGTTTTCTTGTGATTTTGATGATCTAGAGGATTGGGCAATCCTACGACATTTCTTGTTTTTTGGGAATAATTCCGACCTCTTTCTAAATCGTCGTTTTGGTTGGAATTTTCTCTCCTGTAAAGTTTGTGCTTGTGTTGTGAGTATAGATAGCATATTTGTGTGGCTAAGAAGTTCTATTTGCGTAACGTTGATCGGAAGGGAGTTAGAATGACGCGTCTCCTAAAGTGACACGATAGCGTCGGCGCGTAGGTCTACATCATGGGGCCGCACTCATAATAGTGTATAATGGCTGGTCAAAGGCTACTAAATGTGGGATAACTGTCAAAAGCTAAATAACAGTTCATATAATTTCTGAATATCCTTCCATAATAAAATGTGTTATTATATTATGCACAGTCAAGCCACCAAACCATGTCTTGAACCTTGATGTTACCAGGGAAACTAAACAAAATTTAAAATTCATAACAAAATAGTGACAGATAATGCACAAATTCCTATGTGAATTGTGCGAACATGTCAGAAACTTTAAAGACGTGTCCCCACATGAAAAACATCCTTAAAGATATCTATCCACCAAATTTCAAACACCAAAAACTGCTCAGCAATGTCATCCCACTTGAATTCACAAAATTTCTAGGTCCAACTCCCAGACGGTCCGCATACAATAATAAGTTACCACGTAAGCCAGCCCGGCCCCATGCGCAAAAATGCATGTAAGATTTTTTGCTACTCGCGGACCTGAGATGTCTCCAAGATGTCCTCCTCTAGTGCAAAAGATATCCCTGAGATGTCCCGAACCCAAAAAAATCTGGGTCAGGAACCCAGACCCAAAAACTTCTCCTTGAATTCACACAAACAGAATTCTCATAGAAGAAATTCTAATGGACTGTTCACTTCAAGGATAAATATCAACTGAAGAGAACTCATCATAAAAAGTTTAATTATTGGAAGAAAGGCAACTGTTAGTCAAAGGATACCAATTTGCTAGCTTTATGCTTCATTTCTAAGCTTTCTATGCAAGTGCCGTTGTGTTCACACTCAATCTCCAACTACTATAGAACAGTCGAGAGAGTAAAACGAAGTCACCCCTAAAAGGAATTTGGATAAAAACTTCATAGTGCTCTACAAAAAATAAATCTAGGAAATTTCTACACTCAATTCCTACTTCCTAGCTACTATTAAGCCTGCAATTCTTCCGAGAAAACTAAACGTATGGAAAGCAAACTTTTCCTATTCTCCCAACTTAAATCACAAACAGTAGTGCCTGGAGCAGTCCCAGCATAAATGTCCAGGAATCGTATATCTTAAAGAAGGCATCCGAATCTAGCTTACTGGCACATTTTTCAAACTTCCATTAACTTATTTCATATTCGAAGCATATAGTATCGCATCGCCGATCATAATCAAAATAACAAGAACAAAGGCATAAAGCCAATGCTTACTATTTTAATCCGGCAATATAATCGAATTTGTCAGAATTGGAAAAATAGATATATGGTTAGAATCTATGTGGTTAAAACGAAGTTCCAATAACAAAGTAACGAAATCCAGATAACCCACCAGCACAAAGAAAATCACAGTGTCGCATAGATGTATGGATCTGAGCTAGAATGGAAGAGGGTTTATCGGGCTCAACAAATTTTGCAATAATAGAACATGAAATATGAGTAAGCGCAGGGAAGATCTAATACCTTCATATCCGTGAGTAGGACGGGGGACTCCAGTAAAGCACCGGGGCTGAAACCAGACGGGATCGTCAGGTATGGAGACCGCGTGATCGGGAGCCGCGCCGGCGACATCATCTTGTACCTCGCGCCGGATGTGTTCGCCGAGATCTCCGGCGGGATCGAGTAAGCAACCAGGTCTCCGTCGCCGGAGCTTGGTATTTCCGGCATTCTTCGATCTGGAAGTAGAGATGGAGACAGAGATGGAGTGCGAGTGAGGAGAGGGAAGGAGAAAGAAAAGGAAATGGAAGATACGAAAGAGGGGGCATTTTGGTATTTTTATGAGAAGTTGTTCGATGCAACTTATCCAAACTGCAGGGAGTTGTTGGCTTTTTGGGCTTTCCCCACTCCTCCCGCCGGACGCCAAATTTATTTGTCCTGGGCTTAAGAGTTACATGGGCTCATCCAGTTTGGACAATTGGTGGGCTGTTATATATTCAACATATAGATTTATGAGAAATATTTTGGTATGTATATGTATGTATTTTCGCTCGTGCGAGAGCAAATATAGCTGTATTGTTGGAGAATCTCACAACACTCTTGGTAGACTGGGCATACTCAACTATCTTATCCCGTGAGTGGATGAGCGTGCCAACAGTCAAAGATTAACTAGATGTTGGGACGAATAGTTGATGACATGGAAACCTGCAATTGGGGTGAAAAATCATGTGGTCGGTACGGTGCAGACCTAACTTCCACTATATGAGCATTTTTACAGAGCATCTGGGAGGAAAGCGAGGGCGACAGACCGCAGCTCGTTATGGTTTGTGAGAGGGGAGGAGAATGAACGACGGGTGCCAACGATCGTCGTGTTGCTTTGGCGGTCTTCTAATGCTTGTTCATCAAAGATGTGGGTGTTTCCTTCCTTCGAAGTTGTCTTGACGTGACAGCAGGGATGGCTTCACGCGTCTACTTCTTGACTTTCATTTTTCGCAAGCCTCGTTTTGACTTTGATGCCTTCGCCTTGCTTTGCGGTAGCGGTCTTGAACGTAAATCCTGCAGAGAAAAAGGGGAAGTGAGGGGGTAGTGAAACAGAGTGAGACGAAAACAATATCGTTTCGAAATAGAACTTGACCTATTTATGGATTTTAACGAGCGTGGTCCGGTAATTTTGCAAAATAACTATCAGACCGATCAATAGGATCGCTCAGAAATGATCATAAAACAAGACTGTGTGAGGATATTACACCGATGTTCGCGCCGACGGTGGTGGTCGTGTCGAGGTTCATAGCAACAAGACTTTGTTGGTGTTTGGGAGTCGGACGGACAGGCGCCATGGGAACACAATGTATGGGCACATCCGAAATCTCTTGGAATGGCCTGAGCTTTGGAGCTCCCTTCCAAACCGATGTCGCTGAATGAAGGGCCACGGTCGTGATTTTACACCGATGCTCGGGCTCGTGGCTCCTAACGAACTGGCGGACAAGCTGTTTAGTATTTCTTTATTCGTATAAGAAAAGCGCTTGATGTTGCATGGCCTTTTTGTTGATCTGGAGCGTTTTGCCGCTGCTCCACTGGGTCGTGATCTGAAGAGAAATTTGGTGTTCGAGAGCCATTAAGATTCGTTCACGGCGCATCACCGTGTTGACCTGTTGAAGGGGCGTTCGGGAGCGGCCCCTAGCAGGTCCTGAGTGGCTAGGACTCCGCTTGTTGAGGATCGGGATGTTGAGGTTTTGGGCTCTTCTGCCTCCCAGGCCTCAGTCGAGGGGACGCCTACTTCGACCCAAGCGAAAGGGAAGTGTGTCTCTTCTTCCTTAACAGCGATGAATGACGCAGTGAGCTCATCTTTTTTTCTTTGGTTTATGCTTGTTGTTGCTAACTCACTGTGTTTTGCTTTTTCTTGCAGATTGGTGTGCAAGCTCAAATTGCTCTTATTTGGAACGATTGTTGTGTTGGTTTGAAAGACGCATGCCTTTTCCTTCGGGAGAAGCTTTGAAGTGCAGATAGCTCCCTTTCCAATTTGAGGGGAGGCGCGAGCATGATCTATCTCGTTTTCGACAAGTTGAGTCGGACTTGAAGACTGAGACGACACGGTTTTAGGAGGAGATTTAGGCCACGAAGCTCTTGGCGGAGAGTGCATTGGGGGATGTTGCCCGCTTAGAGTCCGAGGTGGGACGTCTTGCTTTAGAGGAGCGACTTTCTAAGCTGAAGGCAGCGGGGGTGACAGAGTACAAGAACTTGATCGCCTTTAAATAGGAGCGTTGTTTGTTGTCTGAGGATATTCGTGAAGAAGTCTGGACGAGAGAGGTGGAGCCTGAAATTTGCGATATCCGGGAGGTGGCGTTCCGTCGCGGGATGACAAAGACCATTTGGATGATATCTCGCAGGCGTGAGTGTGACGCCTCTGATATTGTCTTTGATGACCTTTCATAGGACGAGTGCATCGAGTTTGTTGAGGATGAGTAGGCTCTATCTTCGTTGTACTTTGCTTTGGTTGTAGTTGCATTATGTTTGATGTGTATTCGTGATTGGATTTTGTGCCCTTACGTTTCTGTAACAGCTTTGTGCTTTCTGTCTTCCTTTTGACAGATTGTCTTATTGTTGTTTTGAGCTATTCTTGTATGATTTGATATGTTGGCTTTGTTATCTTTGTACATGTAGTTTGGTGGTAATCCTTTGAGGTTGACTGTTAAAGGACGAGACCCAGATGGTTCTGCGATCTAGTACCAGAGTGAAGGATGAACACTTCTAACCGGATAGTGTGAGGTCGAGTTTACTTGATTATTTAGAGTTAACACATAGAAGGGAGATTCCACTGATGTTAACACTAAAAAACACATAAACTCGATCAACTCTCTTATTAGTAGAACAACGTGATCGAGTTTGATGTCTTAGTCATTTGTCTGATTATTTAAATGTCGAGTTGGACAAGTAATCAGTTTAAAATGCAGGACTTGCTTTTTTATACAAAATTCGTATGATTTGAATGTAATTGCTGCAATTATTATTGTGCATAAATAAATTGGTCATATTCTTATCCTTCTTCTCTCGATTTTCTCCCTTCAGCGTCATGCGTTCAAAAAGTCAAAGAACATAAAATCCGCAGTGTCTTCAGTAGCAGAAGTGGCAATCCGGGGTGCAAACAGTTCGGTTTGGACTCAAATCGAAACCAAATTGAAAGGGTCGGTTATTTATTTCTCCAGACCGAACCAAACCTAGGTCGGTCGGTGATGTTCAATAATCAGTGCAGTTTGAGGCGGTTTTAGATTTTAATGCATAAAATTGATATTATTATTTTTATACTGTATAATATATAAGTATACTTGAAAATAACTATTTAAGATAAATATTAGTATTAATTCTGAATAGTCGTGAAAATAAAATGCAAAAAATTTATGATATCTACACTTCTTCTTAATCATCATTTTTCAGCATATCATGCACCAAGTCGACATTCAAATTCACTGCAACAAATTTACTAACATATACATATATGTAAGCAAAGTTAACATAATTGGATAGTGAAGGATTGAGGGAAATACTAAATAGGCATGAAAAAAAAACTTAATTCGACTTTTGTGAAGGTTGACAATATGATTAGAAAGTAAATTGTAGAGTATTTAGGTATTATTAATTTATTTTGGTTCGGTGCGGTTTTATCGTTTTTTGAAAATTTAAAACCGTACTAAATCAAAACAAGGGCGGTTATCTTAAATGAATAACCGCCCCTACACCGAACCAAGCAGTTTGGTGTGAGTATCGGTTCAGTTTGGGCGGTTCGATCAATTTGGACGATTTCCGATTTTTCGTGCACACCCCTAACGACAATAAGTGAATTCATCTTAGCCATTGTGTTATCTGACAAGCAGAGAACTGCTTGGAACATCATGTTTTTATAGAAAATTATCAGCATTGACTACCTTAGCTTGGCGAATCGGGTCATACATTCCATTTCGAACTTGTACTATGCCCGAAAAGTGTTGAGACTGTGTACGACCTATATTCACCGAGAGCAATCAATGGTACAGATCGAAGGCCAACATAGCCAAATGATAGGAGAGAGAATGCAACTAGCAACTATCCTTCGAGCATCCCGCCAACTCACTGGGAGCTCTCGGCGTACTTACTGAGGCCCTTTTGCATCACACCGGGCAGGAAGTCAATTCGCATCAACTCGCCAATTACATCATCAAGCTTGCACGTCGGTGATTGGTTGACCATTATCTACAGACCCTCCAGTCTCAATTGCCTAAAAATACGACCTCGCACGGGACTTGTGAGCTCGCTAGTGCTTTAGCTAGCTCGCATCTCTCCCTGAACCCTTCACAATATTTGGTTTACGGGGGAGAGTTCATATACACTCCTGGGTGTAATCGAAGAGGTGGCCTCACTACCAACGTATTATTAAGCTATGATATCGCACATAATAATATATGAAAAATTGGACAAATGATTGTGGCGTCTCGACTTATATAGGATATAAGTGAAGATCCAAGCTTGAACTAATTGGGAATTAGCCCGTGTCGACTATACATTTTGTCGGTATATTGAAATTGACTTGAACTCAAGTCGACATAATGTATGTTGACCTGACTGCTTGTCGACATAATGTATACCGACTTGACTGCCTGTCGACATAATGTATGTTGACTTTGATTGTTTGTCGAATGGAATGTTTATCGATAGACTGGATATCAGCTCGATCTATGGCCGACATAGTGTATATCGACTGGACTCGATATCAACTTGATCTCGAGTCGAGATTGTGTATAATAACTGGACTTGATATTGACTTGATCTCTGGTCAATATAGTGCACATCGACTAGATTTGATATTTGCTTGATATCAGGTCGAAATAGTGTATATCGACTGTTGAACGCAAAAACTTGGTCTCTGTAGAGTTCACCCTTCGGGGAAGGGCGATCGCACACTTACTTCTCTCCCGCGAGCCAAACGACTAAGGAAATGGAACAGGGAACAAAACCAAGGGCTCGACATAAAGGTCCCACCACATACCCAGAAGATCTTAGAGCACTTCCCCTGCTTAGCCAAATGCCGAGCTAAGGATACCTCAGAAAGAGCAAGAAGACCGGAGCACAAGTAAAAACGTGCCTTCTGAGGTACCCCTGGGTCTAGTTATAGTTTTCCGAAGTCGGCCTGCAAATAGTCAACTTCACTGTTCTAAACAGATATATGCAGCCAAAAGTGGGTTGCAAACATCGTGACTTCGCTGTTCGGGTAAGCTATTTGCACCCCCAGCAAGGGAATGCAGGTAATTTTGCCTCTGGACCCCACGGGGCGTGTTCCCCAGACACGGGGTCAACTCGCCTCAACTCGCCACCCTGCTGGGCATGCACGACCTGGCTCCCGCAGCCCGCCTTCCATCCTTAGGCGAGCGCGAGACTGGCTGTTGTGGCTCGCCAACCCTTATTCTGAGGCGGGCTGGCGACAAGGTCGCCTATACGAGTGCGAGCTGGATCGCGCAGCTCGCCCGCCTAACTTTGGTGAGAGCGAGCCGACCGTCTGGGTTCGCTCGCCGGCTATTCTGACGTGGGACGGTTGCTCTGGCTCGCTCGCCCGGCCTAGTGGACCCACTTGGCAAACACGGGGTTGTACACTTGTACATCGACTAGATCTCAAGTTAAGATTGATTGGACTTTTGAGACAATGTATATTGACTATACTTCCAAAACTACTATAAATAACATATTTAGGGTTCCCACCGATATGCGAAAAACAAAGCGGTTTAGTTCGTCAAGTTCGTAGCAATATATTTTTTTTTGGAAAACTGGAACCTGAGTACTGCATCCTCTATAGAAATCGAATCTAGTAATTCATAGAGAATAATAATCGATCATCTTCCAACCTACGATCGTTCAATGGGAACATGGAGTTTCTGGCATTAGTGTGAATTTTCTAGAGTCACAGATCTAGTTCCGCATATTGAAGACTCAATCGGCTGCGAATCTTAGATTTTGATTATGATATAACAATTTTTGCAGTTCTTGAATCCCATTCGAGTCGTGAATCTCGATTTCGCAACAGGTAATCATATTTCTTGATTCCTGGTTTTCACAAGATCCTCTTCTCTAGGGTTTCTCGAAGTTTCTGTTGTGCACATTTGATATTACCGAGAAACCCAACAACAATGACAAATCTCTCCTGCAGTATGCTCAACTCCGTCATTGACCGTCACTTCAGTGTGCCAATAACCTCTTTTCATGCCTAGGTCCAAACTCTGATGCTAGGTTCTTGACTTCAACAACTTTAATATATCTTTATGTGCGATTGTTGTAAAGCCTGCACGCATCAGTCCCCTCATTTTCAGTTTCGACCTTAGAGGAAATTGGAGGAGCCAAAATTACTCGGAGTCTAAAGGTACATAATGAAAGTATCACTAAATCAGACATTGGCTAGGGAGGGGAAGTGCTCAGGTAGCCTTCCGGGTGTGAGGTGGGACCTCCGCGCTAGAGCCGAGGGTCTATTTCTATCTTCTTGATCTTTGGTCCGTGACGTTCCTCCGGGTGTAGTAGGTGTGAGGTCACCCCTTTCTAGGGACCCCGGACTCCACAGAGGCCATTTTTGGCTTCAACACTTTGGTGCGGTGAGCGTGGAGAGTGACCAGCACAGAAGATCTCGGGAGAGTGTCATGACTGGAGGTCAGGGAGGTTCAACTTCCAGAGGCAAGCCCCTAGGCAGCTCCTACCCCCACCACAGCAATCAATGGAGATTGGTCGAAGGGAGAGGAGGAACCGCCAGGGAAGGAGAAGGGTCAGGGTAGAGTTGTCGTACTATGACTTCCACCAAGTGGAGGGGCACGCCACAGCTACTTGCCCCGAGTTCCTGGAGGTGGGGGGGGCGAGAGGCCCTGCCCAGCCACAGCCACCAGTATGGTTTGAAGAGGTTCTGCCCAGAGAAGGGGGAGATGATGTGTGTGAGGACCGGGTCGATGTCGGACCCCGAGGCGGTATAGCGGTGATCCACGGTGGAGTGGGGGTTGAGGCCACTCAGAAGGCAAGCCTACATGTCATGTACCGAAGGAGCGTCGCCTCAACCTCCCAAACCCCAACCCGGGAGAAGAAGATCACCTTCTCGGTGAAGGACCTGCCAGATCATGAGGATCCGTTTTGCGATGCGCTGGTCATCCAGACGGCCATCGAGGGCTACACCGTCTCCCGAATCTTGGTTGACAACGGAAGCTCCGTCAACGTCGTTTTTAAGAAGGCGTTTGACGAGATGAAGGTAGAGCCAATGTCACAACCCGCATTTTCTCGACGGTAAAATCGTATCAGAGTAAGAGAAAACACGTGCCGTGATGCCACGTCGTGCAGGGGATAACTGCACACGCTCAGGCAAAACTCCAGACCTTAGATTTTTGAGGAAACACGTTGATTAAATATGAAAAAAAATCAGTTATGTTGGATGGCCGTATCCCTCGGCACAGTGGATCAGCTAGTCCACAGGTAAAACTATATCTATACGCAGCAGAGAAATACTTTGGTTCAATTAAGTAGACACCCTAAATAAGCACGAGAGTCCCCGGGGGGACGACTCATGGTACGCACGACTCTAAGGTGATTATTATAGGTATAAAAGACAGTGTTTTACGCTGAGTAAAAAAAATAGTGTCATTGTTTTAGAAAACATGTTATGCATGAAGTACATATAGCATTACCTTTAGGTTTTAAAATATCTAACATGTAACTTAGCATAAATCCTTCCCAGAAGCAGGTAACCAACCTCAATTAGGCAAAAACAACAGTTTAAATTCATATTCAGCATCACAAGAAGCCACCAGTGGGCGCCAACAACCTGACACGAACCCACTGGCGAGTATGTATGTCTATACAGAAGAGAAAGAAAATACCTCACAACAAACGGGGATCAGCAATCTCAGCTACTCCAGAGGCCACCAACAAGCCCCTCCAAAAGAACTAGCCGCTGAACTGGCTACAACCTGGACCCGAGGCATTCAAGAAAAGAACACCTCAGCAAGGAAACAATCAAAAGTAAATAGAGCAATAGGTTAATGATCAATTAAGATGAGAGGTTACCAACCCGGCAACAAACTGCTATAAGTAAAAGAAAAAGAGAATGGTAGTAGGAAAAGAGTACTGTCTAAAACACTGCAAAGCACACCAAGAGCGAGCAATAAACCAACATGCCCTATCAAAAGAGCCTGCAATAGCATCAGGACATATACATGTGTCAAAGAGAAGGGTAAACATAAACAGGAAAGGGACTAACAGCCTAACACGTGGGTAAGCGGCAGTGGTCAAAACATGGGTCTGAATGCATAACCAGAATCAGACCCAAAAAGGGCTAAGGGGTCAAACAGTGGCAGCTTTAGGGTCACACACACACACCAACCAAAACCGGGGCAAAAGGCGGTGGCCACAGCTCTCCACATAAAACCACCCCTCCAGAGGCCACCAAAACTCACCACTTGCCACAACCCAAGAGTCGGCATGCAGAAAAATTAGTCGAACACCCATGCCCCCCCACCTCCTAGGGAAAAGTCCCACTAACAGTCCTAAGAAACACACGAACCCAAGGCAAAAACGTCGGGTCCAACCGACGCGGCCTTGCACGCCTAACCAAAAAAACCCCGAGTCTCCCTGACCCCAAAACAAGGGCAGCACCCAGTGTCGACACGATGTGTCGACACCTCTGCGGTCGGTGTCGACACAGGTGTCGACACTGCCGCTGCGGGTGTCGACACCAAGTGTCGACACCACTGCGGCCGGTGTCGACACCCCGACTGGCCGGTGTCGACACCAAGGTGTCGACACCCTGACTGGCTGGTGTCGACACCAAGGTGTCGACACCCTGACTGGCTGGTGTCGACACCAGGTGTCGACACCCTGACTGGCTGGTGTCGACACCAAGGTGTCGACACCCTGACTGGCTGGTGTCGACACCAAGGTGTCGACACCTGGCTGACTGGCTTCAGGCGCCAGATCCAGCACACGACCAGGAACGAAAACGAGGATTCTCTCTCTCTCCCTAGAGTACAACATCCACCGGCATGGCATGGCAATGAGCTACTCGACCTAAACCGAACCAAAACTGTCCCTAAAAGACACAATCCCTCGGAAAACTGAGATTTAACTGGAACTTTCTACACTAACCACAGTATGATCGGGCACAAATCCTAGCTTACACCTAAGATCTAAACAAGAAAGAGATAAAAATTAGCTCAAAAGAAAGACAAAGATCAGCTTTGGCAAGGATGAGGGGACATCACTTGCCTCAATACCAGAAAAGCTTGGCCGGCGGCATCCCCCACTCTCGGATCTAGCCGAAGAGCACCAGCTGAGGAGCAGAAAGAGTGCAGATCCAGGCGAGGGCAGTCCAGATCCACTCTCGAAACCAAAATCTGACAGCAAAAACTCCAGGAAAACGGCGTCCGAAGGCTAGGGTAGGCCGGCGATGCTCTTCCTCTTGTACAGGCGACGGGCGACGGCTTCTTCCAAGCAGAGAAACAGGAAAAGAACAAGAAGGAACCCAGCCCTAAAACTGACCCAAGACTATATATATCAGTTTTAATAATAAACAAACCACATATCAATAATTATTTACACTTAATAGCAAAACATCCCGAAACCTGAAACTTCTCGGAAAAAGACGAAATTCACGCCGCAGCTAAAAACCCACGCTACAAACGCAACTACGAAGTCGAAATTAGCATCCGACGAACAAAACCCGGGATAACACCTCCCGAAGCCAAAACACAAGCACTCCCTAAGAGGCCCAACCGAATCATCAAACGGACTTCGGCTAGCTGGGGAATCTTGCTAACAGGCTACAAACAGGCTACACAGGGAACCCCTAAGAGCTAAGACCATGCTCTACAACGGCAAAAAGCCGGAAATACGCCATCGTAACGCCGGCCAAAGATCAAATAAAGCACGGAAAAACCGGGGGCGTTACATCCACTCCCCCTAAAAGAAAGTTTCGCCTCGAAACTTTACTCACAACACTCCTATAAAGTAGGAGAGAGAAAGAGCCAGGAAAGGGCTAAATAAATAAATAAGAACAAAACAGAGCATACCAGGCACAAGATCAGGGAAACAGACGAGGGTGAGCCTCCCTCATAGCCGACTCCAATTCTCAAGTCCCGCTCTCCACATCCTGATTCCTCCATAAAACTTTAACCATAGGAATAGTCTTCTTCCGCAACGCCCGAACTTGAGAATCCAAAATGCGAACAGGCACCTCCACATAAGAAAGATTTGGCTCCAACTGAGGCACAGAATCCAATACTTGCCTGTCATTCATCACACATTTTCACAGCTGACTGACGTGAAAGACATCATGCACGCCAGGGAAATTTGCGGGCAAGGCCAGCCTGTAGGCTGATACCCCAATCCGCTCAACAATCGGAAATGGCCCCACGTACCTCGGGTCCAACTTCCTATTCTTGCCAAACCGTTTGACTCCAATCAACGGGGAGACCTTTAAGAACACCAAGTTCCCCACAGCAAATTCCAAGTCCGATCTACGCCGATTGGCGTTCTTCTCATACCTCTCCTGGGCTATCCGAAGCTTTTCCCGAATAAGCTTCACAGCGGATTCCATCTCCTCAAGCTCTTCTGGACCCAACAAAGGTCCCTCGCCTAGCTCAGCCCAAAACAAGGGAGTTCTGCAGCGCCTCCCATACAAAGCTTCAAAGGGAGCCATTTGCAAGCTTTGTTGGTAACTGTTGTTATATGCGAACTCCATAAGCCGCAAGCGCTCGTCCCACGCTCCTCCGTGGTCCAGAATATAGCATCGGATCATATCTTCCACAATCTGATTTACTCGCTCCGTCTGACCATTGGTCTGCGGATGATAAGCCGTGGAGTATCTCAAATCTATACCCAAACCTTCTTGAAGGCTTTTCCAAAAACGAGACGTGAACCTGGAGTCTCGATCTGATATGATACTTACGGGTACTCCATGCAATCTGATAACCTCTTCCAAATACAGCTCGGCTATCTTCCTCATCGGATAATCGATCTTAAATGGCACGAAATGAGCGCTCTTCGTCAATCTGTCTACAATTACCCAAACTGAATCATGCCCCTTAGGAGATCTTGGTAAGCCGGTAATGAAATCCATCGAGATACTCTCCCACTTCCACATCGGAATCTCCAAGGGAGTCAGCTTGCCACCAGGCCTCCCATGGTCGGCTTTCACACGCCTGCAAGTGAAACACTCTGAAACAAATCTGGCTATGTCCTTCTTCATCCCGTACCACCAGGCAATCTATTTTAAATCATGATATATCTTGGTAGACCCTGGATGGTAGGCAACACTAGATCCGTGGGCGTCTATGGACACCATATCCCGGATATCTCCAACTGCGGGGATGCAAAACCTGCCACGGTACTTCAAGGTACCCGCATCATCTATAGAGAAATCTGGTAATTCACCCTTCTCAGCTCGAAGATACAAATGCAGAAGATCGGGATCGTCCTTCTGATGCAGTCTCGTAAGCGTAATCCACGAAGGTTCTGCTACAGCTATGCTACTCTGTGAATCACAGCTTCCCACAGAAATGTCCATCAACAGAAACTCTTCCACTAGACGCTCGGCGGAAAGATTAAAAATCTTACCTGACTTCCGACTCAGGGCATCAGCCACCACATTTGTCTTGCCTGGATGATACTGAATTTCAACACCATAGTCGGCCACGTACTCCAACCACCGCCGCTGGCGCAGATTCAATTGTTTCTGAGTGAAGACATACTTCAAACTCTTATGATCCGTGAAAATCTTGCACTGCGCGCCATAAAGCAAATGCCTCCACAATTTCAACGCATAGATCACAGCTGCAAACTCCAGGTCATGCGTAGGGTAGTTCCTCTCGTGAGTCTTTAGCTGCCTCGACCCATACGCAATCACCTTTCCGCCCTGCATCAAAACGCAGCCCAGACCGACATGCGACGCATCCACATAAATATCATACTCACTGCCCTCCGTAGGCAAGGACAAAATTGGAGCCGAACATAGCCTTCTTTTGTAACATTCCATCTCCAACTAGACCCCTAAGAGTGGTTTTGGCCATGACTAGGTCATGACAAACCCTAGGAAGCCAGAAATGGGCCAAGAGATAGGGGACAGAAAGGTGGGAGATCATCATGGTCTGCAAATAGTAGAACTCTGAACAATGGTGTAGGATGACCATGGGCCACACCCTAACCCCAAGACTCTACCACAACACCCCTAATACCTTGGGAGGGCCATTAGAGCCAAAAGGACCCATTAGGGTCAACCCAAGAGGCTCAGTTGACCAAGGTCAACCCTAGCCCTAAATGGGTCAAACTAGCCTACTTAGGGTCAATTGACCTACTCCTAGCCTAGAGGACCCCACCTATGCCCTCCTAACCCTAAAGTGAGGTCAATGGGTCACTAAGGACACATTGAGGTCAGCCCTAGAGGCCAGGTTGACCCAAGTCAACTCAAGCCCCTAATCTGGTCAAAGTACCCTTACTAAGGGTATGTGACCTCCAAAGTGCAGGGTAACCCTACATAACCCTACCTAGACCCTAAGGGAAGCCAATGGGTCACCCAGGACCCATAGGGGTCAACCCAGTTGGTCATGTTGACCCAAGTCAACTCTAGCCCTAAAATGGTCAAAGTGCCCTTGCCAAGGGACATGTGACCACCAAGATGCCCAACCAACCCTATTCAAGTAACCCTAGGCCTTAAGGGAGTCTAATGGGCCACTAAAAACCCAATGGGGACAACCTAGATGGTCAAATTGACCCAGATCAACCCTCATTTAGGTCAAGTCAAACCTAGCCCAACAGGGCTAACCCAAGCCCAAGCCACTTCTCCCTTAGGCTAAACCCATTCCCATGACCATCATAACCAAGTGGGCTGCATTTAGCTTGTGAGGTTGACTAGTCAACCAGAGGTGACTAGGAGAGAGAAAGGAGCTCCCCTCCATGATAATGGAGGAGAGAGAAATTGAGGAAGAGGAAGAGGAGAGTGGAAGGCCGGCCAAGGGAGGCTAACAACCACCAATTATGACTGCAATCAACTCCTCTAGGGGAGAGGAGTTGATTCCAGCCGTTTCCCGGCCACCAAGGGATGGATTCAGCCCCCCTCCACTCTACCCGAGCCACACCTTTAATGGTGTTAATGACCATTGAAGAACCAGCCTCCCCTCTTCCCCATTTGCCATTTAAACACCATCAGGGGGCCAAGGGGAATATTTTAGAGCGTTTACCTGGAGGAGACGAGCCATCCCACTGTGATATTGCAGAAGCCGAGCGCCGCCGCCGTCGTCAATGGCATCCCGCCGCTCTTCCCGCATTCAGGCCACCAAGAAGGTCCTCCCCCTCTCCATAACTCATGATTAGATCATAACAATCAATAGGTCCAAGGTTCGGGCTCAATTGAGCCCGATCCAATTCGGCTTTTCATGGATTTTTTTTCTGAAAAACTCACCTCTCGGGATCGCCGGAAAAGGGGTTTCCGGCGGCCAAGCCGCCGCCTGGGGATAGCCACCACCTCAACGGAGGTGGTGGTGCCGGTGGCCGGCCGGGGAGGTGGCCGGGTCGCCGGCAGTGGCGTTTGGAAATCGCTCCAGGCGGGACGAATTGCAGCCGTCGGCTCAACGAAGAAGATGACCGGATGCCGTTGATCCCTGCGCCAAGATTCGTGCTGCATCAGGGTTAAACTATAGGAAATTATTTCTAATTATTTCATTCTGTCACACTTTTGTCATTTAATGTTTTAAATATTTAAAAATAGTTAGAGGCTCTGTATGAGGAAATGATCAACACATGATTTGTAGCCCTTTCTGTCTACTTTATTTTAAAATTGGTTTGAACCAATTTAGGCTCCTGGTTTGACCACAGCACCCATTTTGGTGGGACCTATACCTAGGGCTAACCTGAGATTCAAATGGATGCCCACCCTTCATACCTTGTCCAAATGACCTGAGATTTTGGCAGGGAGTCTATCCTAGCTATAACTATGGCCTGTCCAAAAATGGGAATTTTTGGAGAAAATATTTCTATAATTTTTATAAACATTTAATAATCCATAAATAAATTAACTAGGTGTCCTAAACATCTCCAAACCCTCCCAAAATTTGGTGAGTGGTCCCTGACATCAAGAACTAGTTCTGTACAAAATTTGAGGACAGTTGGATGTGTTTTGAATAGGTTTTGACCCAACCCTAACTATACCTTAATAAGGGTATTTTGGTCAAAAGTGCATTTCTGATTTTGAGTGACCAAATCACCTCAACAGAGGCTGAAATTTGAGCCACTGACTTGTTATGGCACTTAGCACCTCCCCATGGAATGTGGGGTAGTGTGGAATTGTTTTGCCCTAAGTTCCTAGGCCAAACCCTAAGGAGGGACCTTTTTACCTTGTGAAGGGTATGAGTCCTAAACACCTTGAATGAACACCAAATTTTGCAAGGAGGTTCCTAGGATGTATAAAACCCTCTGTTAAAAATATTAGCTAATTTTGAAAAGGGTAGGGTCCCCAAAACCCTAACCCTAGCTTAGGACCTAAAACTTGTAGTGTAGGTTTAGGTTAGCTAAACATTTTGAATCTTAACCAAACTTGGGTAGTGAGGGGATTAGTATATTTTGAGCCTCTGATAATTTACTTGAGGAATTTTTATCAATATTTGTAGCACTTCATTTGTAACCAATATGATTGCCCTAATTAATAATTTGGCTATTGTGTTCTCACTGCCCATTGAAAGGGCATGAAACATTGGCAGAGTAAGTTTTAGGCTATACTAATCATGTATGAATTTTGATAGAATTTTTGGATAACTAGTTAGGGCATCTACTTCACAAGTGCTTTATTTTGATTACATACTAAATAATCCTTGCAAGAGCCCATTACTTATTGAAAAATCATGGAACTTGCTACCTAGTGTTTTTAGCTCAATATTATCATGTGAGAAATTTTGTGGAAATATTTGATGGCTAATTAGTATACTTTGTTCATTAACCCTTAAATTTGAAAGTTCATGAGAAAATCAAATATAGCCTTATGTTTAAATGATAAATTATGAAACTTTTACTAGGGTATTTGTAGGCCATCACAATCATCCCTGAATTTTCTGTGAATTTGTGGAGGTATTATTACTGTAAAATCTTTTAAAATGACTTTTTATGAGGTATTTTTGAAATTAAATTTAAAGGCCTAAACCTTGCTGAAAAATTTGAAGACTTAGGCTTTAGAGTTGATTATGCATTTTGTAATTACCATAAATTTATTGGAATATTATCGTGTCTGACATTGCTACTTCATGTTCAAACTTGGGCTTTCTGGATACTAGAATAAATAAATTAATTATCAGACAAATTAGGAAAATTATGGGTTTCTGGATTTATGCTTCAAATGTCATTGTAGCCCTCTAATAATTATCATAGGGATACTGGATGAGTATTTCATGTACTTCCCTTTTTACGGGTCATGTAGCTTAAGTGGTCTGCATATAGCAAAATTGCAGGAAATCATTTTGGATATGAATTAGAGCACGTGTGATGGGTCTTGATGATTTGCTGAAAAGATAAGTAGAGTGGGTTGCATCTATGGAAGATGAGTGAGTAGGGTGTGATTTTGTCTAGGGTTTAGAGGCGTTCGGGTCCGACGAAAGATCGTCCTACCCAAGGAGAGTTGGAGTCAAATCACCCTAGGATTAGCATATCGGAACATGAGAAAATAATGGGTAAGGGAATCAACCAATAACAAAATAAGTACCTTGCGAAAGGGAACGCTGGGCGTAATCCCAACACAGTTCCTAGTGCCCCTTGAGAGCCCTTCACAGGGAATACCGGGGGCAGTCCTGGGTTAACGTAAACTGTTTTAACAAGCTGAAAAGAGTAACTTAGTAATTAGGGTTGCACATTTCACAAACACTGATGACACCGGATGTTAGCTGGGAGCTTCGGCTCGGATGGTTAAAAGGCGGACTTTGGGTCCGGGGAGCTTCGGCTCGATTGTTTGAGACGGACGTGTTGGTCCGGGGAGCTTCGGCTCGGTTCTTGGTTACGCTAATTTGCATGTGCATAACATGAAAGGAAATTAAGGTGGTGGGTCTTCGGTATTGGAGGGTCGATGCACCGACGCCAATACGTTGACTCGGCAAGTGTAGTTAGCACTTCGACAACAGAAGTCCGGTGCGCCAGCCGGCAAGAGTACGCAGGAGTCCGCTTCGTGCACCAAGCGTTGAGGCGTACGATAGGTCTGACCGGTAGTGCTTTACTGGTTTAGAGGTGGGCGAGGCCCAACCCACCGCTTCCGTCTGCCACTACGGAGGTATCCTGGGAGGTTACGGCTCCAAAAAGGGGGAACTAAAGGTCTGTGTGCACAGAGTCGTGTGTGTGTGTTGCACTTGCATGTCCATCATACTCACTTGCATGTCATACCATAATCGTTACCTTTAACCTTGACACATAAAGTATAAGTGGAATGGGACGCTTATACTTTAGGACCTGCAAAACGACCCCTTAGTCTATAAGCTTGTGTGGGCAAGTTTATAAATTAAGGTTAATTTTGATATATATATATAGTTACTGCTGTTTGATCATCGACACCCCAACGTATAAATTGGTATGAGACTTTTTATACGATGGGAGCCTTGCAGAATACCCCTTGGCTTATGTGTTTTCGCATAAGTGAAGGTTAATTTTCATATTTCAACTTATGTCTTTACATGATATAGAATTGCTAGTATAGGTCCGCTGTCATCTGCTTTTTGATTTTTCTCCACCTTCAAGTCGTCCCCTTTCTTCCTCTCCGCTCGGTGCCTAGGAGTCGTGGGGGAAGGGGCGGGGGATGATAGGACTTAGTCTTTTAGACTAACGGTTTTCGAACCGCATCATTTAGGGGATCGTGGAGACCAGCATGGAGGAGCAGCCCCAGAGACCGGTGCGCTTGGAGGTGGGGCAGTCTAGCTCCGGAGTTCACACAGCCGGGACCGTGAGTCTCGACCTTGAGTAGTTTTTCTGCTTCCGCATGAGTGATTTTGTAGTGAGGCTATGATGTACTGGGCGTAAGCCCGTTTTGCTACTCTGATGTTTATTTCTGTAGACACTCCCTTCGTGGAGTTATATTTATTATGACATGTGATTCTCTGTGGACTGCAGTTTCTGTTTTCTTCATTATTCTGCTACTTTTCTGTGATCGAATTGGCCGGCAGAATCGGCGCTTTGTGGTGATGACCCTTCAGGGCGTGAAGGAG
The DNA here is from genome assembly GCA_039583875.1 of Platanthera guangdongensis. Lineage (NCBI taxonomy): Eukaryota > Viridiplantae > Streptophyta > Magnoliopsida > Asparagales > Orchidaceae > Platanthera > Platanthera guangdongensis. The sequence goes on from CM077164.1 coordinate 3,683,673, forward strand.
TCACCGCAAAACGACGGTTCTGAGCCTAAGACCCCGGCGTCTAAAGAGAAAAAAAAGGGGGGTCTTACATCTTTTTAGTTCCTCAAAAGCCTTCTCACACTTGTCATCCCATATAAATGCTACATTCTTCTGCGTCAACTTGGTCAACGGCGCGAACAAGGTAGAGAAACCTTCTACAAACCTTCTATAATAACCAGCCAAACCCAAGAAGCTTCTGATCTCTTTGGGGGTAACTGGTCTCGTCCATTCCATAACAGCAGCGATCTTCTCTGGGTCCACCGATATTCCCTCCTTATTGATCACGTGGCCTAGAAAAGAAACTTGAGGCAACCAAAATTCACATTTGCTCAGCTTGGCGTATAGTTTATGGTATCTCAGAGTCGCCAAGACCAGCCGCAAATGTCGATCATGCTCCTCTGCATCCTTAGAATACACCAAAACATCGTCTATAAAGACAATCACGAACTTATCTAGAAAATCCTTGAAAACTCTGTTCATCAAATCCATAAAAGTTGAGGGCGCATTAGTCAAACCGAATGACATAACCAAAAACTCAAAATGCCCATGACGAGAGCGGAACGCCGTCCGCGGAACATCTGACTCCCGAATCCTCAACTGGTGATAGCCCGAACGAAGATCTATCTTGGAAAACACGGCACTACCACGCAGTTGGTCAAACAAATCGTCGATTCGCGGCAAAGGGTACCTGTTCTTAATAGTAACCTTGTTCAGCTCTCTATAGTCAATACATAACCTCATCGACCCATCCTTATTTTTAACGAACAGCACTGGCGCACCCCAAGGCGAAGAACTCGGCCTTATAAAGCCTTTTTCCAACAACTCATCCAGCTGAATTCGCAACTCTTCCAGCTCTCGCGGGGCCATCCGGTACGGCGCCTTTACGATAGGACGCGTGCCTGGCTCCAAATATATTGCAAACTCGATATCTCGACCGGGTGGAAGACCGGGAAGGTCGTCTGGAAACATATCAGAAAAGTCACACACCACAGGAATTTCTTCCAAACGGGGCTCACTAACAATCGACCCTACCAGGGAAACCACACAGGCAAAACAGCCAGAAACAAGCAACTTCCGAGCACGCACCGCAGAAATGATTGGAGACTCCTGCAGAGAATACCCATAAACGCTCCCTAGCTGACCGTTGTCTTTGACGAAGTCCAAACGCTTACCCTTGCACTGGATCATAGCATCGTACCTTGACAACCAGTCAATGCCCAAAATAACGCCGAAGTCCTCCAGGTCAATCACCTTCAAATCTACCTTGGCTAGAAAATCTCCCAACAAAATTGGACAATTGAGAACACCCAGGTCCGTAACCACAGAGTCACCGGAGGGGAACTTAACGCAGAAGGCACCACCAACACGATCTAGGCCCAGACTGAACCGCTCCACAAAGGCTCTAGCCACAAACTAGTGGGTAGCGCCGGAATCGAAGAGAACGCGCGCCCAACGGTTCTTTACCTTAAATCGCCCTACGAATTGCATACGCATCTAAGGCAACAAGCGCTAAAACGAAAACTACAACCGAAAAGGGAACCTAACGAAACGACTGGGGAGGAGCCGAACCTGAGATAACCTGGGTCGAGGTCTGCGCTTCGTCTGCCGAGAGCACATTCAGCTTTCCTTTTCCTTTATCCACTTGCTGAGGCGGTGTCAGAGCCTGGAGGGGAACTGGCTGTAGAATAGACTGGGTCTGAGGGCACCTTGTCTTGAGATGACCCTTCTGGCCGCACTGAAAACAAACCTTATCTTTTAACCAACAACGGGCAGCCTCATGCCCCTTCCTTCCACACAAGGCACACACCATGTCTCCCCTGGAAACACCCTGAATCGCGTGCACCTGTTCCTTCTTCTGCGCTCCCAGCCTTTTGAAACACTTCTCAAAGGGGTGGCCTGGCCGGCCACAAAAACTACAAATCTCTTTGACCTTCTTTCTCGAGACAGCATCAGGTTCCTGAGGGCTCTTCCCTCCACCGGACTTCCGCTTATCCTTCCTTAACTGCTGGCCTCTATTCTTGGCATTCTCAATGGCCTCAACTCTCAAAGCAGCTTCAACCGCGCTGGCATAACTGACTGCTCCATAGGCATTTGCTAACTGCTGAATGTCGCTTCTTAGTCCACCCAGAAATCGCTTAACTCGGTCTGCCTCAACACTCACTAGACCCGGAGAAAACCGACTCAACTTACTAAACTCAATCTCATACTCACTAACCGTGAGTTTCCTCTGCTTTAAGTGAAGAAAGTCGTTCATTAGCCGGTCCCGTTCGACTGAAGGCAGAAACTTACTTAACAACAGCACCTTAAATGACTCCCAAGTGCAACCTGCCACTAAGCTCTCTTTCTCTCTCAGCCACCAATTCTTTGCTAAGCCCTTGAGCTGGTAGGCAGCGAGCATCACCCTCTGATCGTCCGTAATCCCTGAGTAAGAGAACATCTCCTCAATGGTAATCAGACAATCATCCAGAATCATGAAATCTGCCTGCCCATCATAGGTAGGGGGTCTCAGCCGCTGAAACTGGGATATGAACGTCATCTCCGGGGGCACCACAACCAAAGGCACGGGAGGGGCAGGAGGGGTAGGAACAGCTACCCCCTCAGCGGGGTTATGAGCTCTCGGGGTCTGTCCCGCCACCACTGCTACAAGGGACTGAATCTGAGCCTGCATAGCCACTACCTGCCTCGATAACTCCTCATTACTCTGCCGCAAGATTTCTACCAACGCATCGCTCTGCGCTCCTGATGTCTCACCCTCGGATTGGTGGGTCGATCTCGTCGCAGGACGTCTCGCCATCCTAAAATCGCACAAGCTTTGAACAAATCCTAGCCCATCAACTAGAACGAAACTACCCGGTACGGACAAACACACTTAAATATGAACTTCAACTGCAAAACTTGCTCTGGGAGTTGTTTTTACCATGATGATGTTATGCTTATCCTAAGATGGTTCACCACCATCATACTGACTCATGTGCCTAAACCATGAATGCATGCATTTGTATTCTTTTTGACTCAAAACTATGTGTGTACATATGTCATCTTGCAAATCTTTAGCTTGGCACGTTGTGCTTATGAAATGTTATGCTATGCATTATGTGTTATGCATTCAAAAAAAAGGTCTTAGTGCATGCCATGAGCGGCGTACACATGAAAATGTTATGCATCCCATACTACATAACATTCCCATGTAACGAGAAAAGAAAACGTGCTAGCCGCATTCATGCGGTGAGGTTATGCATCCCATACTACATAACCCTCACATGTTGCCTCCTATGGTAGATCCGTATACAAACACATATTATGCATCTCATACTACATAATATGCTCTGTATACTTCTTTATGCTTATGAGTGTAGTGTTCGTGCTTCGGCCAAGACATGCTGATGACATATCGGTGTGTGAATGGTATGATGCTAAACACTAATACAGACAAGAGAAAGGTTGCCCAACCATTTGTCAAACAACCTCCCTCTGATACCAACTGTCACAACCCGCATTTTCTCGACGGTAAAATCGTATCAGAGTAAGAGAAAACACGTGCCGTGATGCCACGTCGTGCAGGGGATAACTGCACACGCTCAGGCAAAACTCCAGACCTTAGATTTTTGAGGAAACACGTTGATTAAATATGAAAGAAAATCAGTTAAGTTGGATGGCCGTATCCCTCGGCACAGTGGATCAGCTAGTCCACAGGTAAAACTATATCTATACACAGCAGAGAAATACTTTGGTTCAATTAAGTAGACACCCTAAATAAGCACGAGAGTCCCCGGGGGGACGACTCATGGTACGCACGACTCTAAGGTGATTATTATAGGTATAAAAGACAGTGTTTTACGCTGAGTAAAAAAAATAGTGTCATTGTTTTAGAAAACATGTTATGCATGAAGTACATATAGCATTACCTTTAGGTTTTAAAATATCTAACATGCAACCTAGCATAAATCCTTCCTAGAAGCAGGTAACCAACCTCAATTAGGCAAAAACAGCAGTTTAAATTCATATTCAGCATCACAAGAAGCCACCAGTGGGCGCCAACAACCTGACACGAACCCACTGGCGAGTATGTATGTCTATACAGAAGAGAAAAGAACTACCTCACAACAAACGGGGATCAGCAATCTCAGCTACCCCATAGGCCACCAACAAGCCCCTCCAAAAGAACTAGTCGCTGAACTGGCTACAACCTGGACCTGAGGCATTCAAGAAAAGAACACCTCAGCAAGGAAACAATCAAAAGTAAATAGAGCAATAGGTTAATGATCAATTAAGATGAAGGGTTACCAACCCGGCAACAAACTGCTATAAGTAAAAGAAAAAGAGAATGGTAGTAGGAAAAGAGTACTGTCTAAAACACTGCAGAGCACACCAAGAGCGAGCAATAAACTAACATGCCCTACCAAAAGAGCCTGCAATATCATCAGGACATATACATGTGCCAAAGAGAAGGGTAAACATAAACAGGAAAGAGACTAACAGCCCTAACACGTGGGTAAGCGGCAGTGGTCAAAACATGGGTCTGAATGCATAACCAGAATCAGACCCAAAAAGGGCTTATGGGTCAAACAGTGGCAGCTTTAGGGTCACACACACACACACCAACCCAAACCGGGGCAAAAGACGGTGGCCACAGCTCTCCACATAAAACCACCCCTCCAGAGGCCACCAAAACTCCACCACCTGCCACAACCCAAGAGTCGGCATGCAGAAAAATTAGCCGAACACCCAATGCCCCCCCTCCTAGGGAAAAGTCCCACAAACAGTCCTAAGAAACACACGAACCCAAGGCAAAAATGTCGGGTCCAACCGACGCGGCCTTGCACGCCTAACCAAAACCAACCCCGAGTCTCCCTGACCCCAAAACAAGGGCAGCACCCAGTGTCGACACGATGTGTCGACACCTCTGCGGTCGGTGTCGACACAAGGTGTCGACACTGCCGCTGCGGGTGTCGACACCAAGTGTCGACACCACTGCGGCCGGCGTCGACACAAGGTGTCGACACTGCCGCTGCGGGTGTCAACACCAAGTGTCGACACCACTGCGGCCGGTGTCGACACAAGGTGTCGACACCCCGACTGGCCGGTGTCGACACCAAGTGTCGACACCCTGACTGTCTGGTGTCGACACCAAGGTGTCGACACCCTGACTGGCTGGTGTCGACACCAAGGTGTCGACACCCTGACTGGCTGGTGTCGACACCAAGGTGTCGACACCCTGACTGGGTGGTGTCGACACCAAGGTGTCGACACCCTGACTGGCTGGTGTCGACACCAAGGTGTCGACACCCTGACTGGCTTCAGGCGCCAGATCCAGCAGACGACCAGGAACGAAAACGAGGATTCTCTCTCTCCCTAGAGTATAACATCCACCGGCAATGACAGCTACTCGACCTAAACCGAACCAAAACTGTCCCTAAAAGACACAATCCCTCGGAAAACTGAGATTTAACTGGAACTTTCTACACTAACCACAGTATGATCGGGCACAAACCCTAGCTTACACCTAAGATCTAAACAAGAAAGAGATAAAAATTAGCTCAAAAGAAAGACAAAGATCAGCTTTGGCAAGGATGAGGGGACATCACTTGCCTCAATACCAGAAAAGCTTGGCCGGCGGCATCCCCCACTCTCGGATCTAGCCGCAGAGCACCAGCTGAGGAGCAGAAAGAGTGCAGATCCAGGCGAGGGCAGTCCAGATCCACTCTCGAAACCAAAATCCGACCGCAAAAACTCCAGGAAAACGGCGTCCGAAGGCTAGGGTAGGCCGGCGATGCTCTTCCTCTCGTACAGGCGACGGGCGACGGCTTCTTCCAAGCAGAAAAACAAGAAAAGAACAAGAAGGAACCCAGCCCTAAAACTGACCCAAGACTATATATATCAGTTTTAATACTAAACAAACCACATATCAATAATTATTTACACTTAATAGCAAAACATCCCGAAACCCGAAACTTCTCGGAAAAAGACGAAATTCACGCCGCAGCTAAAAACCCACGCTACGAACGCAACTACGAAGTCGAAATTAGCATCCGACGAACAAAACCCGGGATAACACCTCCCGAAGCCAAAACACAAGCACTCCCTAAGAGGCCCAACCGAATCATCAAACGGACTCCGGCTAGCTGGGGAATCTTGCTAACAGTCTACAAACAGGCTACACAGGGAACCCCTAAGAGCTAAGACCACGCTCTACAACGGCAAAAAGTCGGAAATACGCCATCGTAATGCCGGCCAAAGATCAAATAAAGCACGGAAAAACCGGGGGCGTTACAACCAAGGAGGGTGTTGGCCTCGGACGGACCCCTGTTCGGATTCTCATGGGAGAGGAAGGAGATAGAGGGCGGAGTAGGACTCCAAGTGAAGTTGGGAGGGGCTTCAAGGAACTACCGGTTTGTCATTGTTGACGCTCCAAGCAGCTATAATGCCATCTTCGGAAGGCCCCTCATCAGCGCCTTCCGTTGCATGCCATCTTCCTTCCACCAGTGCCTCAAGTTCAGCTCCGGAGGGATCCAGGTCGAGTCAAGGGAGACTCCAGGATGGCAAGGCAGTGCTACGTCACGGCCGTCAACACCATCTCTTGGTTGGCCAAGGCAGAGGAGATGGAGAAGGTCATGGAGAGATTGAGCAAGATGGAAGTGTCCGAGGTGAAGGAAGCGGAAGACGACCATCATGCCCAGGCCCCTTGAGGGTGCCTCGCCCTACTGTAGTTTTTTTCCCTTTTCTTGTCTTGTAATAAGTGCCACCCCTGACCAGCTGAGTCAGGAGACCATGTAACTCATATTTTTCCCGTTTGAGGATGTAGGATTTGGTAAGGTTTGATTGAGATGCCTAGTCCTTTTTGCTCTGAGACGGTTCCGCTGCCTAGGCTCTCACTAGCGGGGCAGGATCGGTGGTACCTCTAGTGGATGCCTAGAGGTCTCACCTCGAAATGGATTCCGCTGCCAGGCTCTCACCTAGCTGGCAGGGCAGGTTGATCTGTCGGAGGGTGGGTAGGTCTCACCTCGAGATGGATTCCGCTGCCAGGCTCTCACCTAGCTGGCAGGGCAGGTTGATCTCTCGGAGGGTGGGGTAGGTCTCACCTCGAGATGGATTCCACTGTCAGGCTCTCACCTAGCTGGCAGGGCAGGTTGATCTCTCGGAGGGTGGGGTAGGTCTCACCTCGAGATGGATTCCGCTGACAGGCTCTCACCAAGCTGGCAGGATAGATTGATCTCTCGGAGGGTGGGGTAGGTCTCACCTCGAGATAAATTCCGCTGCCAGCTCTCACCAAGCTGGTAGGGCAAGTTGATCTGTCGGAGGGTGGGTAGGTCTCAGCTCGAGATGGATTCCGCTGCCAGGCTCTCACCTAGCTGGCAGGGCAGGTTGATCTCTCGGAGGGTGGGGTAGGTCTCACCTCGAGATGGATTCCGCTGCCAGGCTCTGGAGGGTGGGGTAGGGCTCACCTCGAGATGGATTCCGCTGTCAGGCTCTCACCCAGCTGGCAGGGCAGGTTGATCTCTTAGAGGGTGGGGTAGGTCTCACCTCGAGATGGATTCCGCTGCCAGGCTCTCACCCAGCTGACAGGGCAGGTTGATCTCTCGGAGGGTGGGATAGGTCTCACCTCGAGATGGATTCTGATGTTAGGCTCTCACCCAGCTGGCAGGGCAGGTTGATCTCTCGGAGGGTGGGGTAGGTCTCACCTCGAGATGGATTCCGCTGACAGGCTCTCACCTAGCTGGCAGGGCAGGTTGATCTCTCGGAGGGTGTGATAGGTCTCACCTCGAGATGGATTCCGCTGCTAGACTCTCACCTAGCTGGCAGGGCAGGTTGATCTCTCGGAGGGTGGGGTAGGTCTCACCTTGAGATGGATTCCGCTGTCAGGCTCTCACCTAGCTGGCAGGGCAGGTTGATCTCTCGGAGGGTGGGAAAGGTCTCACCTCGAGATGGATTCCGCTGTCAGGCTCTCACCTAGCTGGTAGGGCAGGTTGATCTCTCGGAGGGTGGGGTAGGTCTCACCTCGAGATGGATTCTACTATCAGGCTCTCACCTAGCTGGCAGGGCAGGTTGATCTCTCGGAGGGTGGGGTAGGTCTCACCTCGAGATGGATTCCGCTGCCAGGCACTCACCTAGCTGGCAGGGCAGGTTGATCTCTCGGAGGGTGGGGTAGGTCTCACCTCGAGATGGATTCCGCTGTCAGGTTCTCACCTAGCTGGCAGGGCAGGTTGATCTCTCGGAGGGTGGGGTAGGTCTCACCTCGAGATGGATTCCGCTGTCAGGCTCTCACCTAGCTGACATGGCAGGTTAGTCTCTCGGAGGGTGGGGTAGGTCTCACCTCGAGATGGATTCCGCTGTCAGGCTCTCACCTAGCTGGCAGAGCAGGTTGATCTCTCAGAGGGTGGGGTAGGTCTCACCTCGAGATTGATTCCACTGTCAGACTCTCACTAGCTGACAGGGCTGGTTGATCTCTCGTGGAAGCCAGACTCCCATTTCCCCGGAGGAGGTATCGCCACCCAGGCTCCCATAACTGGCATGGCAGGTTGATCCCTCCGGCGGGTGAAGTATTTTTTACCTGGAGAGGGTCTCGTCACCCAGGCTCCCATCAGCTGGCATGACAGGTTGACTCCCCGGGGTGCCGCGCACGAAAATTACACTCAGCGAATACGTTGGGTTGGACGTTTCTTTCCGAGCTTGTGCCAACCTCGAAAAGAGCGAGGATTGTGTACAACCTCGTATTCGCCCCTACATAGTTTTAGGCTTTTTGGACATATGGGCACTCTCGGTGGCCAATGTTGGCTCTAGCTTGGAAATATACTAGTAGGGGGAGGAAATATTTGCCTCCCCCCAGTGACCCTCTTTTGGGGGGCGAGTGCGACATGTTGGCTAGCTCCCGCCCCGTCCTGATAAGTGCGAGGTGGGAGCGGCGGGACCGGCCGGGGGCCGGGGTCTCGCCCCATGCCCCTTCCTGCGTGGCGGCCTGGCGGGGCGAGACCGACCTGGGGCCGGGGTCTCGCCCCTGGCCCTTCCTGCCTGGCGGCCTGGCGAGGCGAGACCGGCCGGGGGCCGGGGTCTCGCCCCTGCCCCTTCCTGCCTGGCGGCCTGGAGGGGGGAGACCGGCCGGGGGCTGGGGTCTCGCCCCTGCCCCTTCCTGCCTGGCGGCCTGGCGGGGCGAGGCCGGCCGGGGGCCGGGGCCTCGCCCCTGCCCCTTCCTGTCTGGCGGCCTGGCGGGGCGAGGCCGGCCGGGGGCCGGGATCTCGCCCCTACCCCTTCCTGCCTGGCGGGGCGAGACTGGCCGGGGGTCGGGGTCTCGCCCCTGCCCCTTCCTGCCTGGTGGCCTGGCGGGGCGAGACCGGCCGGGGGCCGGGGTCTCGCCCCTGCCCCTTCTTGCCTAGCAGCCTGGCGGGGTGAGACCGGCCAGAGGCCGGGGTCTCGCCCTTGCCCCCCTGCTTTTACCGTTGTGCCCCTAGGGGTGTTTTTACCTCTCTGCCCCCCGGCGTGGGTGTTTCCTATTGGCCCAAGACATATTTGTCATAAGGGCATTTCAGGATTTTTGGCCCATGAGATTGGGAAAACTATAAATAGACCCCCTTTGATGCCTTTGGAGGGGGACCTTTTTAGCTTCTTCCTCCCTTAGCTTCTTCTTTGCAGAGTAGAGAGAACTCTCCAAGGAACCCTAGCTCAGGCATTGGCTAGGGAGGGGAAGTGCTCAGGTAGCCTTCCGGGTGTGAGGTAAGACATCCACGCTAGAGCCGAGTGTCTGTTTCTAGCTTCTTGATCTTTGGTCCGTGACGTTCCTCCGGGTGTAGTAGGTGTGAGGTCCCCCCTTTCTAGGGACCCCGAACTCCACAAAGGCCATTTTTGGCTTCAACAAGACCCATAGTCTAGAGTACGACGACTCATTGTGGCATCTATAATGAAGGTTCATGTGTGACTTAAATTGAATGTTAATATCTCAATATTATATGGAGATCTCAACACCAAGTTGTTCATGAATTCACTAACGACGATTCATAACACTGAGTTTGAAACCTTAATCACCGAACATACAACATCGTGTGTGAGCGGAGGTGACTTAAATTGAGTGTTGATTTTCCAATCTTATATGTAGATCTCAACACCGAGGCTCCGTTTGACACAATAGTAGCAACCACGGTGGTTATGAACAATCATTCGTGAACACCTGACCTCACCCAAGGAACTTCATTCACTTTTATGTTCAAAATTAGTTTTTTTCTTGGTGGCGGTTGTTGAAGCCAAAAACTTGATCTCTGTGGAGTTCGGGGTCCCAAGAAAGGGGTGACCTCGCACCTACTACACTCAAGAGAACGTCACAGACCAAAGGCTCGGGAAACTAGGAACAGACCCTCGGCTATAGTGTGGAGGCCCCACCTCACACCCGAAAGACCTTGGAGATCTCCCCCTTCCTAGCCAATGCTGAGCTAGGGTGCCTTAGAGGATGAAGAGAGAGTGAAGAAGTGATCTTCTCCAAGGCACCCCTAAGAGCTTATTTATAGTTTTCTGGGAATGACCTGCAAATAACCAACCTCCACTGCTCTGAAAAATTACCAACATGCCCCCGGATTGGCCTGCCAATAACCAAATCCCGCTGTTCTAAGTGGCTAATTGCAGTCCACCAGGGGTAGTCCCTCAAGCCGGGCGAACTGGTGGTTAGGCGGGAAGCGGGGGGCGTCCTGGGCGAACAGGCGGTCTGGCGAGCTAAGGCCTGGCGAGACGGCGGTCTGGCGAGCTGAGGCCTAGTGAGACGGCGGCCAGGGCGAGGCGGCGGTCTGGCAAGCTGGGGCCTGGCGAGACGACAGCCTGGGCGAGGCAGCGGTCTGGTGAGCGGAGGCCTGGAGAGACGACAGCCTAGCGAGGCGCGGCCTGCTGTGGCCTACTTGCGGGCTGGGGCGGTCTGCGGGCTGGGGCCTGGGCGACTTTTCAAAGGGGCTGGGGGGGGGGGGAGAAAGATATTTTATCCCCCTACTAGTATATTACGCAGATCCGCCCAAAATTGGCCTTCAGGAGTGCAAAACTCCCCAAAAGCTTAAAAACGTGCACCAAGTCTTGCACCTGCCGAGGGGACCCTACTCTGCGAATACAGGGTTGTACAGTGATCATAACTGTACAACCAGTATCTGGCGAGAAGGATGAAGGCCGACCCAGGTGCCTCAAGGTAGAACAGGGCGAGTCCAAGCAGATCGGCCGGGCTTGCCCTTAAGGTGGAACCAGGCTAGTCCAGATAGCTTGGTTGGACTCGCTCGCAAGACAGAGTAGGCAAGGCGAGCAGGTTGATCCAACTCGCGAGCTCTCCTAAGTCAATCCAGAATAATCTTGAAGGCGCATCAACTATCCAGAGTCCACTTGGCTTTGAGAGTAGTAGTTTGGTTAAGGCGTGGGAGGTTATACACAAACCATTCATGTATGCTAATAACATTTTAGTTAAGACGAAGGAAGTTAACCGTAGACCAACACGACCAATACCCCCCTAAAAAACAATGTCTATAAATAGGACCCCATAACATCTCAGAGAGGGCATAGGTCCACCCTCAGAGCTCGCACTATAAAAAATCACTTTTTTATGCTGTCTAAGGTGTTGGCTCAACGTTTGACTCTGGAAGGGAAAATTCATCAAAACCTCTTAATGTGTGACAAGACCTTCTCGCTGCAGCTTGTGGGACTCTGAGTAGACATTTAGATTTTATCGACAAGCGTTCGCCCTATCCTCAAAATACTTAACTCTTGGAGTAAAGTGTGGGATAAATAACTCAAGTTATAACCTTTAGATCCAAACTTCATTAAGGCTTTGTTTAGCACAACATTTGGAGCTCTCCGTCTGAGGTAAACGTTGCCGCACGATAGGTTACCAAATGGCCGGCGACGGTGTTTGCTCCGTTTGGACCTGCCACGTAATGAGGAATGGAGAAAAATGAAGGGATTCCAACTGCGACCTCCTCCCTCCGGTTTCAAAAGCCATTCTCCTTTCACCGCCTGAGCAAAATGCCTAACCAAACCAAGCCTAAACTGGTATCCGGATTCCACAACCCTAAAAACGAGAATGTGCCAATGTAAATGTACCACGTGTCCCGCGCCACTTTCGCACGTTGGTGAAACCCCGCGGTCATTGGCCATCTGGAAGCCCACTCCCACCCGTCCTCTAGATCCCCCAGTTCGTCTTCTATCCCTTCATCAGAGTTTTCTTCTCCTACTTCCCTTCTTCCAACCATAAAGAAACAGCGCAAAGAGAATCTAAAAAGCGATTCTTCGTTTTCCTCCTCTCTTTGTTGTAAGTCCTCCTACTGCTCGGGCAGTTGAGGACCGACGGGCATCAGTGCTACTTCGGTGTTGATCGTCGACGTCGAGTGGTGGCAGGACGAGTTCAAGGGTTAGGGTTTTCAGAGGGGGTGGATCTATGGGGCTAATCTTCGTGGAGTCGCTTCCAGGTCCCAAGGTATTCAAATGTAAGCTCTGCAGGGTCGATTCGGCCTCTCTGGACGCCATTATCTCCAAGGACTTCCATGGGCGCTACGGCCGGGCGTATCTCTTCAAGACTGTGTGAGCTCCTTTTCCCCCCGCCCTCTCCTTCCTATGATCTTTTCTGCGTATATTCCTTTTAGTGACCGATCTGCTCTCTCTGCCCTCTATTACCTGCCGCTTTGACGCTTTTAGGATGATTTGCTCGTGGTTATCTTTTATGGTTTGTGTTTCTATTGTAAATTGCATGGTTTTGTGAAAGGCGAATTGAAATGAATTGAATTAGATTACACCTACACATACATGTGCTAAACTTCTCATAGCGCCATCACACTCCTCAAACTGGATCATGAAGATTTTGATCATCCAACTTGGAAATGTGGGAGTGAAATTAGTGATGACCTAGAGATTTGATGAACACATCAGGAAATTGACAGGTAGATGCTATCATGCATTGGTTAATTAGCCATTCCTGCTGTTTTTATGAATAAGATGGCAATCTATTTCAATGTATTTCACTCGCTCATGGAGTACTGAATTGTTGACAACAATTCGTATAGTTGTCATGGGGGCAACTATGGGGGCAACTATGGAAGTTGGCAGACCGTGCAACTTTCCAACCGTCTCCCAAAATACCGCTGCTGCCATGGGGGCAACTAAGGGCGGGGTCAGGGGGGCAAAATGAGCCGCTCTGGACAAACGATCTACAATTACCATGATGATTGTATAGTTGTTTGATTTTGGTAAGTGGGTGACGAAGTCCATAGTAAGATCCGACCAAATTTGTGTTGGGATAGGTAATGGATGTAATAGCCCGTATGGCAGGTGATTTGTTGGTTTGGCCTTCTGGCACAGATCGCATTGGCTAAGGTAGGCAGTTACGTCTTTCTTCATTTGGTGCAATAAAATTGAGTAAGAATTCTGTGCATTGTGGCTTTTATTCCTGAATGTCCTCCCGAAAGGCTATCATGTGCATTTGAAATTATCTTGTGTATAATTGGTGAGTTTGCTGGAATAAAGAGTCTTTGTTTATAAAAAATGTTGCCGCCCTTCCGGGACCATTCTGGTCTAGGATTGGCCGGGCCGTCTAGGTCGGATACCACTTGCTGGGTAAACGGGTCGGTGGCGTAGTCCTGTGCCAGACCATCCAGTAATGAGGATGATGGAGTTGTATGTGATAGAACACATAGGTGTGCTGTTGGCGGTGGCAGTTGGGGTATTTTGTTGGTTGGGTTATTGTGGTGGATGCATGACCGTGAAAGTGAATCAGCTACTATGTTTGTTTTGCCTGGTTTGTATGAGATCGTATAATTATATCCAATCAACTTGGCTAAAAATAATTGCTGCTCCGGTGTATGAAGGTCTTGGGTGAGTAAGTTGTAAAGGCTTTTATGATCTGTTAGTATTTGAAATGTGTGTCCCAGAAGGTATTGTCGCCATTTTGCAACTGCCGACGTGACATCGTACATTTCACGTACATATGTCGACTTTTGTTGCATAAGAGGTGACAACTTCTTGCTAAAGTAAGCTATTGGTAACTTTTGTTGACGCAGAACTGCTCCAACTCCACTTCCTGAGGCGTCGATTTCTATAGTGAAAGGTTCATCGAAATTTGGTAGTGCGAGAATGGGTTTCGTAATCAAGAGAGTTTTTAACTGTTGAAAAGCTTGTTGGGTGTGGTCAGTCCAGAAAAAAGCATTTTTTTTGAGCAAATCAGAGAGTGGGGCTGCTATTAAGGAGAAGTTCTTTATAAATTTCCTATAAAAACCGGCCAAACCTAAAAATGCACGAACTTCCTTTTGGGAGGTTGGGGTTGAATAATTTTGAAAAGCCATGATATTGGAAGTGTTAGGAAAAACTGTGCCATTTGTGATGCAATGCCCTAAGAATTCAATCTCGGTTTTAAGGAAAAAACACTTTGAATGTTTTATTTTGAGCTCGTTAGTATGGAGTAGCTGGAGGGTGAGAGTTAAATGTTCAAGATGTTCCTTCTCCGTAGAGCTAAATATTAATATATCGTCAAAGAAGACTACAATAAATTTGCGTAGGTATGGTCGAAAAATAGTATTCATGAGGGATTGGAACGTGGAGGGGACATTGGTTAGGCCAAAAGGCATTACCGTAAATTCATAATGGTCGTGATGGGTGCGAAAAGCGGTTTTATGAATGTCGGGTTCAGCCATCCGAATTTGATGGTATCCCGAGCGTAAATCTAATTTTGTAAAAATTCTAGCGTGAAACAGTTCGTCCAATAACTCATCTATAGTGGGGATGGGAAAATGATCTTTTATGGTGATATTATTTAAGATACGGTAGTCAACACAGAATCTCCACGAGCCGTCTTTTTTTTTAACTAGAATGACGGGTGAACTGAAACTTGATGTGCTGGGGCGTATATAGCCAGCGTGTAACATTTCAAGAATTAAGCGTTCTATTTCGTTTTTTTGAAAATGGGGGTATCGATAGGGTTTTACATTGGCGGGCTTCGCATCTGGAAGTAATGGAATTGTGTGGTCCACTGTGCGGCGGGGTGGTAAAGCCGCGGGTTCTTGAAATAAGGCTTGGTAAGAATCGATCAATGACACAAACACGGCTGGTAATGTATCGTCAAGCAGTGGCCTATGGTTGGTGTTTTGTGTGGGTGCAGTTATTCAGACACAAAGTGCGGAGGCTTGTAATGTCATTAACCGGGCGACCTGCGATGATGAAACTGATTTAGAGGGTGCAGTTGACTGCCCCTGCAAAGTGATTGGCCCTTGAGCTGATGTATAAGATATTGTAAAGGTCGAGTAATCGGTGGTGACGGGACCTAAGGACCTAAGCCATCGTACTCCCAGTACGATATCAGCCCCATGTAATGGGAGAACATATAAAGTTATTGTATATGTGATGGTTTGAATGAGCAGGGGAAGATCAACACACTTGCCCAAGCAGGTTAATGACATTCCATTGCCCAGGAAGACTTTGAATGGGTGGATAGACAAAATGGGCAATTTTAAAAATTTGGCAATCCGTTTAGAAATAAAATCGTGAGAGCTTCCGCTGTCGATCAAAGTTTCCAAGGAGTGATTAAATAAAAGGGAGGTGACCCGAAGGCAGTTCCCTGCAGGTTCCCCAGTGAGGGCGTAAAAGCATATTGAGCCATCTGGGTCAATGGCCTCTTGAACTGGTTCAGCGACGGTGTCGTCATTGTCATCGGGTTCATCCGATCCTTGAAAGTATAATAGTGTACCAGCGCCTTTGCAACGATGGCTGAAGGTGTATTTGTCATTACAACTGTAGCACAAACCGAGGTCACGTCGTCGTTGTCGTTCGGTAGCGGAAAGGTGCCTAATTGGATATTTAGGTGCTGCGGGGTTGAGTGGCGCTGGTGCGGTGGGGGGCGTGTGCCATTGCAGGCGGGGAAA
Source organism: Platanthera guangdongensis (assembly GCA_039583875.1). Classification (NCBI taxonomy): domain Eukaryota; kingdom Viridiplantae; phylum Streptophyta; class Magnoliopsida; order Asparagales; family Orchidaceae; genus Platanthera; species Platanthera guangdongensis. Next base: position 3,699,545 of record CM077164.1, read on the forward strand.
AGGCGGGCGTGGATTGTGGTCGGGTGGGCGTGTTGCGGGTGGGTACTCGGGGCGCGAGATAGGACCCTGGCGAGGATTAAGTTCCAAGTCTTGATCTTCGACCATGTGTGCTAAAGCGTAAGCCTCGTGGATCTCAGAAGGTCGTTGCATGCGCACGACACTGCCGATATGGGGTTTTAAGCCGGAAACAAAAACGCTGCATAAAAATCGTGGAGTCAGACCGGAGTTCCTCGTGGAAAGTTCCTCGAATTGTGTTTTGTAGTCCAAGACGGTGGTTATTTGTTGCAATTTGGCGAGCGAGCCGGCTGGGTCCTCGTAATCTGACGGTCCAAAACGTTTATTAATTGCTTCGACAAAGGTTGGAAAGGTTAGGGTCGGCTGGTCACGAATTGTTGCTTGGTACCAACGGGAAGCGGGACGATCAAGGTGACAGGCAGCCAGTAAAAGAAAATCGCGGGGGTTTGTGTTATGAAATTGAAAATAAAGCTGCAAGTTATAGAGCCAGTCGGTGGGATCGCCATCGCTAAACCGCGGACATTGAAATTTAAAATCAGAATTTAAAGGGGAAGAAACGACCTGTGTAGAGGCGTGTGGAGGTGCGGGTCCAAGAACGCTAGAGGCGACAGAAGGCTGACCCGGATCCATGTACGTCTTTTGGACATTAAGAAAATTGAGCGATTGTTGGACTTTTGTGAATTGCTCCAGCATGTCTTTTCGAGTGTCCATGATTTGCTGGATGAGTATGGCCTCCTTGGTGTGCAGATCCTCGCGGAGATCAGTAATCTGCTGCGTTGTTATAGCTTTCTCAGCGGTAAACGATGTTTGGAGATCCAAGATTTGATGGTGGACATCTTTGGCGCGGGTGTGATCCGCCATGGAGGGAGGAGAGAACAAGAGGAACGAGAGCACCAAATGTTAGGGTTGGGTTGAGTCAAGATTCCGCAAAGATGATTCAAGGCGACGCCGGAAGGCCGCCGGAGATGATGAAAAGGTACATGAGAGTTAGAGAGAGAGTGGGAGGGAAGGGGGAGTAGAGAGAGAGAGAGAGAGAGAGAGAGAGAGGGAAAAGAAAGAGAGCTTTATTCATTAATCCATCCTCCACAAAATTACAATGACTAATCTATTTATAGGAATAGATTGACCCATTGACCGGAATATTCCAAATACAAATTAACGGCTATAAACTCAACGGTGGCTGATCATCCAGGTGGCATTAGATTCCGGTTCCCATCTTTAATACTCTGCAGGAGATGTCTACAGATGTCCCAATATCCACCGATGGATCTACACGTGTAAGAGGATCCCAACAGCTTGATTATCACATTACACAGGAGTTAACGTTGAATACAAGAGGCTGATGCCACACAACTAACAGGTCACCATATCAATTCACAAGCAGCGACCATCATCACTGTGTTGTCCAAGAGTGAGAGATGATGTGCTGTTTTCTTGTCTTCCAATACATAAGACTGCCACTCAATAAGATGTAATCTTAAATAGTAGATCGACGAGTCATTGTCCTATCTGTGTTGCAATGAACTTGAAGTGCCATATCGGAGTTAACCAGTTAATAAAATCTGTGGTAGTGTGAAATAAGGTATTATAAAAGCGACGAGTAGCATCCAATTCTGTTGATGTGCCCGATGAATAGTTGACTAAAAAAGTTCATTGTGTGAGAGATATATGCCATTGTTAACTTAATTAATGGCCTATCAAGCACCGACGCACGATCCATCTTCCAAAATACTACCGATGTCGTTGGATGATTTTAAATGTTCTTTCATATGCATATCTGATGAGATTCAATGAGCTACAATATGAAAATATCAAGCACATATTTATGCGAACACATGCACACGCCTTTGGTAGATCCATCCTCTATTTGAGAGGTCAATAATGATGGTAAATAGAGTGTTAAATGGAGTCGGAAAATGGAGCATGGGATACTCTTGGTGAGAAATAGAGAAAATGGTTGAATGAACTCCGTTTGCATTGCAGAACCATTTTAGCTATCTGGTAAAAACAACAATGCGGCATTAGTTCAAATCCAAATAATAGAAAGGTCAATATGCAGAGTTCTTTATTTAACAGTTCTAAGAATATTTTAATTAACCTTCATACGAAGTTCATATATTATCATTGATGATATTAGATACAATCATGATTTAGCCTAGTATATTTGATGCTAGAAACATTTTCTGATCTTCTATATATTGGTCACCAAGGTATTATATGCATGTACCCAGTTTTTGTTTTAAGAAAGCACCCAACCTATTGCAAGTTCTATTAATTTTATCTAAACAACAGGGCAAACTCAAAAAATTGAATCTTATAGCAAGGTATATGTAATACCATAAACACGATTAATGCTATGTAATGCCAGCCATTTCATGATCAAGGTACGTGATATGTAATTAATTATTTTTATTAAAAATAATAAAGGAAAATCTTTTCGACGATGGCGGAAGCAAATCCAAACTTCAGTGTTGAGAAAGTTTGAAACCGTGGTAATCGAAATTTCGGCATAGAGAAAGTTTGAAACTGTGGCAGTAGGAGTAAATGCAGATGCGGCGGAGGGAGAAGATCACAATTTCATGATAGGACAAAAGAGAACAAAGCTGCAACGACTGAACAAATTGCAACATCAATTATTGGATTGAAGGAGATGGAAACTGCAGAGGAGTAACAATGGCATGGCAGTAGATCGAAGAAGGGAAATCTTAGGAGACCGTCACAAGAGAAGGGAAGAATGAAAATACCAGTTTTCTAGATTTTTCAAGTACTTTGAAGGTAAACAATGGAACATATATGGAGCTAAATGCTAGAACATGGGTAGAAGGGAACGACTTCAAAATGACCAATTTTGTCATTTAGTTCTTTGTTTCAGCAATTGAAGATCAACCAAACATCATCCACACACCAGTGCCGTCTAAAACGCTCTCCCAGTTAGAAATATCTCTTGTTATTCAAGGTCTTTGATGCAAAAGTGATGGTATGAAGTTTGAACTTGATGAACTAAAAGTTATTAGATCTAATAATGCCACATCATCACAATTCTATGAATATTGTTCGATATGACCGACAATGTCGTCCAACATAAAAGTTTCATGGTCAAAATGACATGTTTCCGATTTTTTTTTTTGCAAAATATCATTTTACAATATTTCAATTGATATATTAGCCATCTGTCGATATATCTCGATGGTATTATCGACTAGATTTTTGTAATTTATTTTTTTTAGCATCAATGGTTTAATAGATAGAAAACAAAATTATTTCATTGTCCGAGTTGTTTTGTGTTCTATCTATCAACTGTCTTCCCACTTCCTCTAAATTTCTTGCTTGCACCCTTTCGTCGTTGATATTGATTTTGCTTGGCCTTTGATTTTGGACTAAAGATTTCTTATCTTACATTTTCATCGATGATTTCCTACTTCCTCTGACATTTTTCTCTGCCTTATGACATTAGTACTTGTATAATATAAAATGTTTATACTAGTTTGGTAAATTTATAAGTTCAATAAATGTTTAATATCTTATATATATATAAATACATATTAAAGAAGTGATTAAACTAAATGTATAATTATGTATATAAGTATTAAATATTAAAACCTGATATATGCCTTGACATATTAAATTTGACATAAAAAATCTAAACTCTCGCCTCCCTAACATCTGCAATTTTACATCATCATTAACACATAAGGGCAGCCTGGTGCACAATGCATCCCCGCGCAGCGAGGGTTCGGGGAAGGCCCCCTCCAGAAGGGTGAAATATAGGCATACCTTACCTGCAGTTTTGCAAGAGGCAAAATCATTACATACAAGAAACAAAATCATTAATGTTCTGTTGCATAGGATAAATAATGTGGTCCACATGAGAGTGGCAGAATCTATAGTCACATATGATTGGAAAACTTGTAGTACCATCATGGTATTTCTTGTTTTAATTCCATACATAGGCTTGTCGAGGCATCATAAGAATATATCCTCCTTTCAAGAATATCTTGGTGGCGTGCCATATACTTATTCATCGAAGTCACATGTAATAGTGCATTATTTATATCCATTTGATGACGAGGCTAACCCAATAAAGCCAAACTTATTCAATCAACATTGTTAAAACCCAAAATGAATATCATAGCGGTCTGAGTTTTCACTCGCCTTTCGTGCTTGAGTCTTTTATCTCACTCTGCAATTTATATGACCCCTTGACGTACCAACTGTTGGAACCAAAATCTCGGTCTCTTGTGGAGTTCACCCTTGGGGAAGGGGTGACCGCACACCTACTGCCCTCAAGCGAACGATCTAGGCACAAGACTATGAACACAATGGACAGACCCAAGGTCTCAGCGTGGAGGTTCCGCCGCATACCCGGAAGACTAGCAAACTCTTCCCCTCCCAAGCCAAAGGCTGAGCTAAGGCACCTTCGGAGGGCTCTCTTGGCCGACCGGAACCTCTAAGGAGAATCTCAAGACCAACTCTCTCCTGACTAGAGGTGCCTCCCCGTGTCTATGTAAAATGTTCCTCATCCGCCCTACCAATGACGTAACCTCGCCGAGCAATTCTTCTTTACGTAGCCCCAATTGGGCCGCAAACAACGTGACTCCGCTGTCCTGAAAGGCTATGAGCAGGCCCTCAAGGGCTTCCCGGTAACTTTACCTCGGGGCCCCCACGGGGCGAGTTGTTCACGAGTACACCGCTCGCCTAAGGCGGAAGAGATAGATCACTTACACAGAGCATCACAGATATTTAAATTACAGAAATATAAATTCCATACTTCGGCGCGCAGGCCGGCAACATAAGCAAAAATAGGCCTTCGAGGGCCGGCACAAACTTGGGCTTAAGCCCGCTATTCCCCGCTTGGTACTACAACACCTGTATGCCAACGTCCCGCCAAACGGTGACAAAATAAACATCGGCTCCACCTCTGCCTCGGGGCGGTGATGCTTATCTCCTAAGAATAAATAATAAACAACTTCCACGGAGTTTTCCCCGGGAACCCCAGAACATCACCGATCCGGCTTACACATCCGGATGGGCTTCACACAACATGCCTAAATCCGTACTCACGCTTCCGGATACTAAATGCAACCAGCTGCGGGGATGCACACATCGACCCGTCGGAGAGCCCGCTACCCCCCACTCGTTAGTGGAGAGGGGCTTCCATGCAAATATGATAATTGAGGGTTTCACCTGCCCGAGAAGAAACTTCATTACCCTTGACGCGTGTTTGGCGGCGATGCCGGAAGAGGAGCTCTCGGCCGATCTAGCTGAAGGCAATGCCGGGAGAACAAATCTCGGCCGGTCTTGCCCCGGGCGGCTGCGACGGGGAAGTAGAGCAAGGGTTCGGGCCTTGCTTTGGGCGGCGACAGCGAGGAGGAATAGCAAGGGCTCGGGCCTTGCTTTGGGCGGCGACGGCGAGGAGGAATAGCAAGGGCTCGGGCCTTGCTTTGGGTGGCGACAACGAGGAGGAAAAGCAAGGGCTCGAGTCTTGCTTTGGGCGTCGCGTGCAGCGACGCTCCGGCTGCCCTTTTTAGCCGGCGACGGGAGAGAGAGATCGGAAGAGATGAGCTCGGGGCGGCCCTTGCTTGGCCGACGACGGGCGAGAGAGATCGGGAGAGATGAGCTCGGGCGGCCCTTGCTTGGCCCGCGACAGGAGAGAGAGATCCGGAGAGATGAGCTCGGGGCGGCCCTTGCTTGGCCGGCGACGGAAGAGAGAGATCCGGAGAGATGAGCTCATGAGCTCGGGGCGGCCCTTGCTTGGCCGGCGACGGGAGAGAGAGATCCGGAGAGATGAGCTCGGGGCGGCCCTTGCTTGGCCCGCGACGGGGCGGGCGGCCCTTGCTGCTCCCTTCCAGAAAACCCGCTGCCCCCCTTTTTCCTTTTCTTATTTGTCCCCGTGCCCTCCGCCCTTTCATTCTTTCTTCTTCCTTTTATTTTTGCTGTCCTCCTCTGTACCAGCCCCCCTCCCCCTTCTTCTTTTCTTTTTTTTATTTTCTTCTCCCTGCTTTGCTGACTCCCCCCCGGTGCCGAGCCCATCCTCTCCCTTCTTCTTTTTTTTGCCTTTTTTCTCCTGTTCTGTACCCGATCAAAAGTATGCATATATATAATATATTTTGATTAAGATAATATAATATTAATATATTATAATATTAATCAAAATATTTACGAGAAGCCTTATTAATCAAAATATTTATAAGAAGCCTTTACAAATAAAATCTCCCCGCATGAGCGAACACTCATCGCTCAGAGCACGCCCCGAGCCCGATACCTGGGGAGGATCCCACTCGGCCGGATACAGGGTTGTACACCAACTGTATCTCATGACTATGAAATACAATTTCTTGTTTCAAGATGCTTTGTGGGGCAATTAGTAATTTCGACGAGTTTAAGCATGAGTTGATGGTATTGTTTTCTAGCCCTAAGAGGAGGAAAATTGGACTACAAGCATGGAGCGATGGTGTTGTTTTCTATCTTTAATAAGAGGATAATTGGACTACAATTACTTTTTCAGGAAAATGCGAGGGAACACCTAATCTCCTCTAGACATCGTGGGTTGATTTTAATAAGTGTCATAGATATCCTCTATATAGAGACATATATGACTCAAGTGGTGCTTATATGTGTACCGAGGGACAAATTATTCAAATACAAATTGACAATCAATCTGCCTACCTCCTACTTCCATTTTATCCCCATAAAAATGTGCATATTGAAGCTTAAAGGTGAGGGGATTACAAAGATCTCAGCTCCATCCTTACCATGGAGTCAAAACATGGGAGAATCAAGAAACTTCAAAGAAGATAATAGTTGCTATCCTCCATTCTTTTCTCCAAGAAGTAGTTGCTTGTGACAACACATTCATCAAGCAAGAGAACATCCGCAAACTTCAACATTATTGTCTACTACCAACATTCACGATGATGAATTTACGAAAGATTGTGGAGAAGTTGCTCCGTGAGAAGTTGGGTGTTGAATCATGAAGCTTAATGCGCCACCTGCACCGTCTTATTATCCCATGCTACAATCCATGAACTCGCCACCCTAGTTTCACAAATTCCATGGCGATCATGGTCACTCTACCAAACACTACGGTCAGCTCTGAAATCTCATTGATGAGTTGATAAAGTATGGAAAGTCGAAGAAATCTTTCTTGGTGAAATCCAGAGCCCAACATGAAGGAAAATAAAATGGGAGGAAGGAAAATTCTACCAGCCAAAGAAGTACTGGGAATCATAGGTGGAATTCTTGTTATCCATTATGGAGCTGAGATTATCGCTCATGAGTTTTTTCTCAAGAGAGATTGTGCCTACCTTAAATAACTGTCTAGTGGGGTATTTACCTTCTATGTTGTGTATGTATCCCATGTTGGTAATCCGTTCAACAATGGAATTGTCATCCTTGCCATCACTTCGAACTATGTTGTTCAACGAATGCTCATAGATATATGGAGTTTGGGAAATGCGCTTTCCAATGAAACTTACCTGAAGACGAGGGTGCACTAGGAGAAGTTGCAAGCGAATGAAGGCCCTCTATGGCTCTCTATTTGGACTCGCTAGGAGAACACTAGATGGGACTGCTATACTTGTAATAAATATATAATAATAGGTTGTAAATTTAACACATTGTCTATTACTTACGAGGATAGTATTTTAACTACTGATATAAGTGAATGTTTAGATTCTGTTTTATGTTATTAAAAGATCTGTACATTTATTTTTGAAAACATGAGTAAATATAAGTTTTAAATTCCGAGTGAAAGTTAGATTCTTATGCTGAAATTGTTTGATGATATTTCAGGGTCAACATTTCTTTGGGCCCTAATGAAGATCGGGAGTTTTTGACCGGACGTCACACTGTAAATGATATCTACTGCAGTAGTTGCCAACAAATACTTGGATGGAGATATGTAAGATTCAGTTCTGCCTTTTGTCTTTTGGTCTTGCCATCAAGTTTTAACCAATTATTTATTATCTGCTGTAGTTAAAAGACATAAATCCAATGTTGAAGTTATTTGATCCTTGCAAAAATATAATGATCTTGGCCATTATAGAGCCAATTTGAGGTTCACTAATGTCTGCCATCTTGTCGTAGATGTACGCGAGCCCCCATTAGTCTACTGGTAAATGTCCATATTTTGCAGGCCTACACCCCAAGCCTAGGAAATTTGACATGCAGAGCTCGTACATCTGCAGAGTTCTGCACTTGCATGTGGGTTTCTATGCTGACGGCCTGTGAACTTCCACACTACTCGCTTGTTTGTCGGTGATCTAGTTGGCACATCTATATTCTTGGATGTTGATTAATTTATCTTGTTTTTCATATATGTAGGCGTTTAGGTCCTTATCTTAATTTTTAAAGTAGGGTAAGCTTAAATTTAAATTATAGAATTTCTTAGATTTAGTACTTTTTTCTTTAATTTAGATTATATAAGGCTATTTAACCCTTTTTAGGATGGATGAAACTTGAAGCCTAATTTAATGACTTTATATTCATTCACTATCACACTTTAACTCTCTCCTCTCTCCCTTTCCTAATTGATGACCGGGACACATGGGCGCAAGACAAGTTATAATGATAACTTCAAGGAGAATCAAAAGCAACGCTCATCGAATTCTTGCTAACTACACATTTTAATTCTCTCTGCTCTTCGTTTCCTAATTGACAACAAGGATTTGTGTGCACAATACAAGTTATAATGACAACTTCAAGGAGAACCAAAAACAACTCTTACAGCTATAAAACATTCTTCCCAGCTATTTCACACAAGAGAAGGAGGACCTATGTTTCTCATTTATCCTTCCTTCTCTAAACCCAATTCTAATTAAAGGACTATTATATGAATATATGTATTATGAATTTTGAATCAATTATGACGTCAGAGCGCATATACAGTTTGTAATAGGAAGACAATGGACACTCAGAACAATATCGTGGAAGCAAAATTTTATTATTCATCTGCAAGAAACTCAAGCGTGTTCGAGATGTTGGAAGATTTGTTTCTTGTATTAATGCCCTAGTGGAAGTCAGGGATGATTCCATAACATATGGGAAGAAGAAGCATCACATGGATACTGTTTTAATTTTGATGGGAAATTTGACTCCCATTCAAGTTTAACACAAATTTAGAGCAACCAATTTATGATGGAAAAGTCGATATCAAGAAGCTTATTTAGTGGATCAAGCAACTTGAAACATATATTTTGTTGTATGTACAATCATCTCTAGCATCTCATGGATCATCTCCAAACACGACTATATTTTTTGCAGTGGATAACCTTCATTGTGTTAAACTAGTTAGCCATGCTTTGATGTGGTGGAAGTTGGAGTGTTGGACCACAGTTTAACAAGAATTGCCCAGTGTTTGTCCAGTCTCTTGAAGAGGAAGTTTGGTCCCATCAGTGATCAGTCACAAGCTTCAAGAGTGGTTTCCTTAGCATAAACTTAGTTTGGGATTTTGGATTATTACAAGAGTGCACCACTGAGTTCTAGAGGCAAAATATTTCTCCAAGCATCAATCTTGAGGTAACCGCAGTCTTGATAAAATTCTTATTTAAATTGTTTGGTAGCCTTTGCATCTTATATACCAAGAAATTTAACTGTTTTTGACTCAAGATGAATCAACAGGTGATAGAAGACGCTTGATGCCCTAACCTTAGTTGAAATGCAAGCAACCACGACGAAATGGAACAAACGACGAACTATAAAATGAAGATACAAACAAATGCACACACACAACTTGATGAACTTATGACGGCTTACCCTAAATTCTAATGCAATACGCATGAATCATCATGCGAATAATTCCGATATGCAAGTAATTATACAACATCATTTAACTCATGTATTGAATCATAATTAACTACATATGTTCAAATTAAGCAAATAAGAGATTATTTCAAATTAATTGAGTGCTGAAATTAAGTGCTAATTTAAGAGGGAACACACAAGTTGAAATTAAAAGAGTCAAATTAATTAAAAAGCAAGCTTTCACTATAAATATAACTACATTCGCATGATAAAAACTCCCCAATACATCAACGACGGGCCCGAAATAAGGTAAACTATTGTATAGTGACTGCTCGAAGAGGATATGGGTCATATGCGAACTGATTTCTAGATAGGGAGGTTGTTTGGTGGTTGTGCGGGGGTTGGCGTCGGCTGTAGAAGGTGCGAGGAGGCCGTGGGTGTTGCTGTGGAGGGACTGGAAGGGGGCTGGGGGAGGGGAATAGTGAAATCCAATGGCTGGATAGGAAGAGGGAAGGGAATATGGCAGTTCGCAGGGATTCCCGTGGACGGAAAGGCGACATAAGGCGTCAAGGAGGACAGGGAAGATGGCAGGCAGTTCGGTCGGAACTGGAGAAAGTTGTAAGAGGCGGTGGCGGGGCTTCCCGTGGTTGGGAGGGTCGGCGACTGTCTAGGGAAAGCTCGACGAAGGACTGGACTGCAGGAGAATGACTCGTCGACGACTGGAGAAGCGGTGAATGAGGGTGTCAGCACTCCCAAAGGCAGGATTTTGGCATCGCACCGAGAGCAAAGTTGAGCTGCTTTGTTTTTTCAAAACCTAATTTCTCGATCCCCTTACCCGTGAACTACTGAGAATATAAGTAGGAGGATGTTTTTAGGGAAAATGCCTCCGACGGCTCAGATCTTGCGAGAGGGAAAGTACATTAAATCTCCAAATACATCAAACAATGCATAAAAATAAGCCGGATGCGGTTATGGTTTCTGATTGCCCATCTGATGATTCAAAATTCTCGACCAATTCGACTCCCCTAATGTCGTGCGAACGATCTTCCCGCTATCACTACATGCACATACATTCATTAGGATATCGTTAGTGCATAATGTTATGAATAGTCGCGACGAACATGGCGCAGACCGATGAAGATGAATTGGGCGCGTCGGGAGCGGTTTTAGACCGACGAGGGCGACCCAGGCGAGGTCGTCGTGGAGGATAATTAATATTCAGTCGATGTTTTATGTTATGTTATCTTATATTTCCTGTTATTGGTACCCCTCCTGTTATTGACACCCCTCCTCTATAAGAGGGGCTGATTTGGACTTGTAATGTATCTTGGATGAATGTTGTGATTTCTCTATTCCCTCTAAACCTAATTCCTCTCCCACTCTCTTCCTCTTCTCTCTACCGTCGGTACCCTCCTCTACCACCAGATTCCCTAGTATCTATCAATTTGGTCCGACCCGCCGTCCCTCCCGCCGTGGGCCGTCGGTTCTCTCCGTCGCCAGCCGTCCGCCACCATCCGCAATTCTGCAGCTTCCGCGATCCCGCGATTCCGCTCCGCCGAATCGCCCTATCCATGTACGCAGCTTAGGTTCCGCCGTTCCTCGCAATTTCCGCCCCGTTGACTCTAGGCGCGTCCACCGCTCTTGCAGTTCCGCGATCCGCCGCCAATTGCGATCTCGTCCCGACTCACCTGATCCAGTTCCGCATCGTGCTCCGTTCCTTTTCCTGCATCCACCACCCGTCGCGTGATCCACTCCGGCCGATCTAGTCACGAGCGAGTTCCGCCCCGCCTATTTCGCCGCGCCCGTGCACCAGCCACCGCTATGGCTCCTACGACCCAGTCCACTGTAGAACCTCCGCCGGAGGACTCCACCAAAGCCCTCCTCCGCCGCGTCGACGCCCAAGAATCCATGGTGGTCTTAATGCACGCCTCCATTCTTGCCTTTCACGCAAAGTTTGACGCACTCCAGCCTGCCACCACCTCTTCTGCGAATGGCTCCGCGTTCCTGGCTGCCGGCACGCCCATCCTCGGGGCGATGCCTCTCCCTTACATTTGGGGACTTTGCGGCCCCGCAGCTTCCCGCCCGCCCCGCCCTCGCTTTGTACCTCCCCACTTTTTCCCGGGTGAACCCGATTGGGTGGATTGCCAAAGCAGAACAGTACTTCGACCTCCACCATACTCCCGAGCAGGATAAGGTCTCTACTGTTGTCGTGGGCCTCGACGGCTCCGCCCTTCATTGGGCTCGGTAGCTCCGACAGTCCAACCCGACGATCTCTTGGTCAGAGATCAAACAGGAGATGATCTGTCGTTATGACAACCGCTATTCCGGATCCACCATCGAAGGGCCGTGTGGGGTCCGCCAAATTGGTGCATTGGATGATTGCATCGATGAGTTTGTGACCCCAGTCACCCATGTTCCGGGATCACCGCCAGATCATTATCTCGTCTTCTTCATGCAGGGCCTCTTGCCCCACATCCGTTCCCAGCTCCGCACTCACCACCTCCGGACGGTTTCCGATGCCCTCGACATGTCCCGCCTCGCGGAGGCCGATTTGTCTCCTCGGCCACCGTCGTCGTCAGGTGGACCTCCGTCGGGGGGGGGGGGGGGGCGACCGTGGCGGGCCGTTACTCCAGAGACACCATCTCCTCTGCCTCCTCCAGCCGCTCCGCCAGACCGATCGACCCCTTAGCGATTCTACACCCGCGAGTTGGACGACCTCCGTCGAATGGGGTTGTGTTTCTGTTGCCGTTAGCCCTATTCTCCTACCCATGTCTGCGCGATCAAGTAATTTCGCACCATCATTGACGACGTCGACCCTGAGGTTACCTTGGTTGACTTTGTGGTCCTTATGCTCTCATCGAAGGATACCCCTCTCGATTCCACTGCAACTACATACCACCGTTTGGAGCTATCTGGCGCCTCGACAGGCGGGATCTCTATCCAGCAGACCATGCAGCTTATGGGCACACTGCGGGATTGCCCGATCATCATCATGGTGGACAGCGGTGTAAGCCACAACCTCATCTCTGAGCACTTTGTGCAGCAGCTCAGTCTTCCCTTGGTTCTCTCCCCGGATGTTGCGGCCCACATGGGTGATGGGCGCCACCGCCCGACTCAGGTTTGTTGCACTGCGAGTCTGCGACCCTATTCCGTGACCGCGGACTTCTACACATTTGGCTTGAGCGGCTTGACGCCGTGCTGGGAGTGGCTTGGCTCCGCACGCCCGGCGAGGTATGCGTCAACTGGAAGACCATGTCCATGTAGTTCCTACACGAAGGACAACCATGTTGCCTCGACGGTGACTCCGCCCTGCTACACTCTCCATTCTCCCTCGGCAGGGAACCAAATTCCTCTCCAGGATTGCCATCATCCTAACTTTCTCTGGTCCGGAAGAAAGACGGCAACTGGCGCCGAACTATCCAACCAAGCTACTTGGTTGCTGCTGCTACCTTTGGGGGACTCTGGCCCGTTGGAGGTCCCGGTTGCCGATGCTTACCGTCTGGAGTTTGAGGCCACGGGGCTGTTCCAGGATCACTGTTGTCGCCACCACTCCGACTGCTGCCTTGGGGACAAGACATATTTACCAGACGACGACATTGTTACGGATAGTCGCGGCGAACGTGGCGCAGACCGCTGAAGATGAGCCGGGCGCGTCGGGAGCGGCTTGGACCGACGAGGACAACCCAGGCGGGGTCTGCGCGGAGGATAATTAATATCCAGTCTATGTTTTATGTTATGTTATCTTATATTTTCTGTTATTGGCACCCCTCCTGTTATTGTCACCCCTCCTCTATAAGAGGGGTTGATTTGGACTTGTAATGTATCTTGGATAAATGTTGTGATTTCCCTCTTCCCTCTAACCCTAATTCCTCTCCCTCTCTCTCTTCCTCTTCTCTCTACCGCCGGCACCCCCCCTCTACTGCCGGATTCCCTAGTATCTATCACATTATCACCACGGCCTTCACTTTACCGTGACTCTGAGGATAATTACCACGACCTTCACTTTATATAGTCAATTTGTTGAATCTGAGGATAATAGTATGGTGTTTGGAAAAAAGAGAGAATTTTCTTATGAAACTCTTGAACAAATAACAAATCAAAAGGCTATACATTACAAGATATTAAGAAAAAGTAATGAAAAGTTTATTTAGTTGGATTTTTGTAGTTAATCTAATTAGGTGTTATGAGGAAGACCTGGGGAACTTAGTTGATACTTATTATTTGCAATTTAGATGATATTCTTCACCGACAACACCACTATCTTCACTATGTTTTTTGCTGCAATATTTTTAAATTAAGGACATTTCAAATATTATTTCGTTTCACCGACAACACCACTATCTTGTTAGCTCATGAGATCCCATGTGAAATAGAAGATGTTTTAAGTCTCTTATTTGATTGAAGGAGTCTTTGCCACCTGATGATCGTGGATAGATTAATACCACTACAAAAGCTTCCTTCTGATCTGCTTCATTAGCTTAGGATTTTATTTGACCGACAAATTCTTCGAAGCTGGGGAGTTTGGTGTAGGAGCATAATTTATATTATAAGAGCCATTATACTTTTATTTTATTAATACATTTTCTCTTTATTTTATATGGTTGAAAGCATATTTTTATTCATGTCAACTCGTATGTATTTAAGCTGTAATTTTGATAGAGTTTGAGTTAGCCAAAAGCTTAAATCTCACTGACCCAAAACTCAAAAGCCTAATGATGGCACGCCACGCCTGACACAGGTCTATTCCTGCAGGAGGCGGTGAACCGCTATCCTTTCCGGCAATCCGAGCCCATGTCTGTGCCCGGATGGTTGTTTTGAGTCTGTTTGATGTATAGTTTTGTAGTTTTTGAGTGATATTTAGCATCCGATCGGCTTGGACGTTGTGGGCCATCCGATTTGGATGCCCTATTTTCAGTTGAGTACTTGTACACGCAGGTTACGATGGATGGGAATCGAAGGTTAGTTCCCAATCGTGGAAACCGTCGGTCATCTTCTTTCCCGGTGCGATGTCGGCCCTCTTCCTTTGTGTGGCTCCAAGGTATTCTGCACCTCTCCTTCCCCTACTCGTCTACCGTAAACCACCCTCCCTCTCTCTTCCAAACCTTTCCCCAACCCGTCTACACCACCCAACTTCCTCCAGCCTGATATTCCCATATCCGACTAAGCCCAGAACTCCAAAAGCCGATCCTCCATTCCATGTTCCGACTTCCCAGACATCCCACTCGATTCCCCTCCCAACCGCCTCCAATAACCGCCATAAAACCCCCTTTCAGCCCCTATGCCACACCCGAACCCCACCGCCTCCTCCAGCACGACAACCACTCCATCCCCAAGTCTTCCTCTATCGTCAGCCTCAAACCCTCCTACCAGCCACCATTACCCCAGTCCTACTGCCGCCAATCACTAAACCTCCCTTGCTAGCCACTACCTACAATGCCCGAGTCTCCCTCACCAGTCCAGAACCCTCTCCCCTCTTTGCAGCAAGCCAGCAACCTTGGATGCCCGCATTCAACCATTATCTACCACCGCCTGC
This sequence comes from Platanthera guangdongensis, assembly GCA_039583875.1. Taxonomy (NCBI): domain Eukaryota; kingdom Viridiplantae; phylum Streptophyta; class Magnoliopsida; order Asparagales; family Orchidaceae; genus Platanthera; species Platanthera guangdongensis. Next base: position 3,714,834 of record CM077164.1, read on the forward strand.
ACGTGTAAGTCGTATTTGGAGTTTTATTGTCTATTGCTGTGTATTCATCACCTTTATCTGTTGTGGATATCTTTATTGGTTTGTCATTAGTACTGGACTCTGTAAGATTTGCAAGGCTTATTCTGCATGTGATTATAAAGCAGATCACCTCTTGTTTTTTCATCACTCTCCATCATATGTAGGATTGCATTTAGACTCCCCCACAATTGGCCTACGACTGCATCACCTAAAATCACCAAATTGGCCACACTCAGATACACTTTCTCCATTACACATGCTCAAAAATTTATACCATAAAAACAACCATCGTATTTATCCTGCCTATTTGGTCCCTCTTTGACTTCTTGTTAAACATTGAATCTAGTCATAACCTTTACACTTCTCCTCTAGTCCTCTGCCACATAGAGTTGAATTTATGTTTGACGAAGTCCAACCGTAAAGGACCATAAGGGAGCCCATTATAGATTCTCTTTTGCTATCTTATTTTGTCCCACAACTCCTATGGGGTATAGTTGTCACCCTTCTTAGTGTGTGTATAGAGGAAACTTTCAACATTGGTTACTTGACGAAGTTCTCGCCCGAACTTGCTGAGATATCACTAGACTCCAGCTTCCGCCGAATTTGCAACTTTGTCCTCTCGATGAAGTTGTTGCATGAACCCTTACTGGATTTTAGCTCTCCGACCAAATTTTCACAAGAAGCTCTCGCCAGGAAAGCTTGTCCAGCTCTTGTCAAGATTTTTTCTTGCAATTTTTTTCTCGTTTCTTTAAGATCAATTAGGTACTCTATGATGGGCTCGTCAGCCTCAAGTGTTCAGACCTCTTATTTTAGTGACCCTCTTCAAATTCATGGTTACTCTGATTCCTTACGGATTACTTTCATGCCTTTGGGCGATACAAATTATCTTGAATGATCTTAGGTTACACAACATGCCATTCATAGTCTTCAGTTGCATAGGTACAGTGATGAGACCATTGTCTAATTGCCTTTACCGATTTTTCAAGGAAGATGTGGTACTCTGACAACTCTTTGGTGGTCTCCTGGTTACCCCACTCGATGTCTACCTTAGTCTACTTAAGTACATTTGTGTCAATTTTACTTGTAAAATCTGGACTCGAGCAGGAGAGACCTACTCTTAGATTGGAAGTTCTGTACAAGTTTATATGCTCACATATCTTGTTCAAGAACTATAATGATTCCGTGTGTGTTGCAATCTATTTCTCTGAGTTTGAATTCTTCTACCAAGAGCATGATAATTTGAGGACTTCACTTCAATTGATGACACCCTTGCGTTGAAGAAAAAGTAGGATCGCTAATGTGTGCACGTTTTCCTTATGACTAAATATGAATTTTGACATAATACACATTCATGTATTGCCCCGTCAACCTCTTCCCTCTCACTGGGAAGCATTCAACATGATCTTAGGAGATAATGACTGACAACGCTCTCTTATATCAGACAAGATGGCAAATATTTCCGCTCTCACTGGGATTGGATGTGGAATGCCCTCTTCAGGACACCCTGCCCACCAATGTAATTTCCGTGGAAAGAAGAATCACGCCCGGTAGTATTACCTCCGCATATATCCTCATCTTCCCCAGTCGGACGGGGACACCGATAATTATGGACGGGGACACCGATGATTATGGACGTGGAGGTACCCTCAGTCATGTACTCCTCGCCCACTAGACTTTGCTCACATCAATGATACTCTGGAGGATACTAAGGGTAACTACTCATTTGGATGTTCTTCTATTGAAAAAAATTTAATGCTTTGAAACGTCTTTTACGCACACAGGGGGATTCTCCCATTGTTGTCTTTGCTACATCAGGGATACCAAACGCAAACTTTGCATCCACAATCGAGTCTTAATGAGTTGTTGATTCTGGTCGATTGATCACATAACCAGGGCATCCTCATGTATTACTTCATACACTCCCCTTTCTAGTTGTGATAAAGTTATCAATGCTAATGGTTATTTTTCTTCTATAGCTTGTAAAAGGGAATGCCCGATGTTTTCATGTCATGCCTCTCACATCTGTTTTACATGTTCCTTCATTTTCTCAAAATTTACTATCAATTAGCCGCTTAATTCCTTAAATTGCCCCATAGCATGTCTTCCTGATGGTTGTCTTTTTTTGAATCTTGCAATGAAGCAACATACTAGCATTGATATGAACTGAGGGTAGTGAATCTCTTGGATCAAAAGACTTCTCCTCACGCTCTCTCCAGTACTAGTGTTCCCTCATCCAGTGATGTCCGAAGATGGTATCAACATCATGGGCACCCATCTTCCTTTTATCTTTTAAAAATGTTCCCCATGTTTATTGTTCCTCTTAAGAATTTTGTTTGTGATGTTTGCATATTATCTAAACATTTACTACATAGACAAAGTAATCTTTCTTCTCCAAATATCCTTCCTTTCAATATGATTCATATTGATGTTTGAGTGCCTTGTTCATCGCTTGTTCGTGACCTTTATTGATTGTTTTTCCCATTACACTTGAGTTTACTTATTAAAAATGAAGTGTGAAATCTTTGATTGCTTTAAATTTTTTGACAAATAGTTGTCATTTAGTTTGGAAGTACTATTCGAGTCCTTCATGGTGACAATGAGTGCGAGTATGATGACTGTACAACCCAATATTCGCTGCGTCGGACCAAGATGCCCCAATGACCCGGATTGAGCTAGCTTTGGGCTAGCTTTGGGCTAAAACTGGATCAGATAAGAAAGTGGGGGGGAAGGCTCCCGCCCGGGGCAAGCGAAAGGGCTCGTTCCTCGGGCTGGCGGAAGCACTTGGCGCTGAGTGATGCTTCTCCACTCAACGCTCTCGCCAGCCCGTGGCGTTGAGTGATGCTTCTCCACTCAATGCTCCCGCCAGCCCTTGGCGTTGAGTGATGCTTCTCCACTCAACGCTCCCGCCAGCCCTTGGCGTTGAGTGATGTTTCTCCAATCAACGCTCCCGCCAGCCCTTGACGTTGAGTGATGCTTCTCCACTCAACGCTCCCGGAAGCCCAGACCTGAAATTACCTAAATATCCCTGGATCTGCATTTAGCTCATCAGAATAGCGGAGTTTGGCTACTGCCAGAGCAGTCCAGTGACATTTTAGTAATTTTAGGACAGCAGAATTACGTTTTTTGCAGACCAGATATTAAAAATCTATAAATAGACCCACATGATATCTCAAAAGGCAGATTTTTCTCATACTCTCATTTTTCCTTCTAGAGCTTTCTGAGGTACTCCTAGCCCAACAATTGGCTTTGGAGGGGAAGCGCTCAGAGAACTTCCGAGTTAGAGGAGGGACCTCCCAGCTGAGGCTTTGGGTCGGTTCTTAGTCCTTTAACACTAGTCGGGAGTTGAGATTTGGGAGAAATATGTGTCAGCTACACCCCTAAGTCCGAACTCTCGTTGGGGCCAGTTTTTGGCTTCAATATTTCCGGTGCGGTGAGCGTGGACCGTAGCTGACGCAGGAAAATCCCAAGTTAAATCTCATGGCTGGGGATGAAGGCGAAGGAGCAGGCTCGGGGGGTTCTCCCTCTCGGGGAAGTGGGGTAACTTTGGGGATGCTGGAAGACTTCAGGCGGGAAGTCCTCCAGACCATCCACTTGGCCTTCTCGGCAAGGAGCGAGTAGGCAACGCCTCAGGTCCCGGTGGTTCCCGCACCGTCACTGGGCGAGAACGCTCCCGGGCAGCGCCCGAGGAAGGAGGTTCCAGCAGAGGCTGCGGAAAGGGATGTCTCCAGGCAGGAGCTGTTTCCCGGACAGACCAGTGCAGACAGGGCTAGCGAGCCGAGGTCGCGCGACTAGCCCTCTCGGCAGGCAGGGGCGGGATACCCTTTAGTGAGCTCATCATCTCAGCTCCGGTTCCGGAGGGATTCCGGGAGCCAAACATGACCTATTACGCGGGGAGGGACGACCCCACGCAGCATGTGCAGTGGTTTGAAGATGCCATTTTCATAAGGCAAATGTCGGATGTCTTCAAGTGTAGGTTCTTCGCCATCACTCTGAAGGAGAAGGCCAGAGACTGGTTCCACTAGTTGCCTGCGAGTTCGATCTACTGCTTCGAGGATCTGCGATGCAGGTTCTTGCCGAGGTTCTCAACGTTCAAGAAGAGGAAGAAGAGAGCAGAGTGCTTGTTTGCCATCAAGCAGAGGCCGAAGGAGACGTCGGGACGCTATGTTGATAGGTTTTAGGAGGAGATTCTGCAGGTTCAGGAGATGTCGGGGTGCACAGTGATGCTTGCCTTCACCCTTGGGTTGAGGCCCAGCTTCTTTAGCATGGAGCTGAAGAGAGTTCCCCCCTCTCCTTTGAGGAGCTGATGGAGAGGGCGGCGAAAGAAATCGAGATCGAGGCGGTCATTCCGGCATTGCCAAGAAGTTGGCAAAGTTGGCCGAGGATGATGTGAAAGAATCAGGAGCAGGGAGGCAGAGGGAGCAAAGAGATTAGAGAAGAAGAGAAGAACCCCGAGGGCAGGGGCATCAGTAAGGTTGGGGGCTGCATGAGGCGAACAACAGGTTGGGCTGGAGGCCCCAGGAAGGTCACCCTCAAGGACAGGGAGGAGGTTTCTAAGGAAGGGACAACTTCCGCGAGCAAAGGAGGTTTAACCAGCCAGCCTGGAGGTAGGGACAGAGGGTCCCCCTCCCGCTGCAGCAGGAAGCTATGAATATAGTGAGGGGAAGAGGAAGGAGAGGAACTCGGGGAGGATCGAGGAGGAGAGAAGGCAGGGTGACTTTGCCCTTCTGTGACTTCCACCAGGAAGTGGGTCACGCAACGGCCACCTGCCCGGAATTTTTTAAGATGAGAGCGGCCAGGGGGCAAGTCCAGCAGCAGCCGCCTGTGAGGATCGAAGAAGTTCTGCCAGGAGGAGGAGATGGTAGATGTGAGGATCGGGTAGACGTAGGAGCCCGAGGAGGGATCATGGTGATCCACGGGGGTGTGGGGATCGAAGCCACCCGTAAGGGGAGCTTACAAACCATGTATCAAAGGAGCGCCGCCTCGACCTCCTAGACCCCCCCACAGGAGGAAAAAAATCACTTTCTCAGTGAAGGACATGCCCGACTACGAAGACCCGTTCTGTGACGCCTTGGTGATCCAGACGGCGGTAGAGACTTTCACGGTCTCCAGGATTCTGGTGGACAACGGGAGCTCCATGAATGTAATTTTCAAGAAAGCCTTTGACGAGATGAAGGTGGAGGCTCGGAGGGTTCTAGCATCGTATGGACCGTTGTTTGGGTTTTTGGGGGAGCGGAAGGAAGTTGAAGGAGGGGTGGGGCTACATGTGACGTTGAGGGGTATCAAGGAACTGTTGGTTCGTCATCGTTGACGCTCCAAACAACTATAAAGCAATCTTTGGGCGGCCTCTCATCAGCGCTTTTCGTTGCGTCCCCTCTTCGTTTCATCAGTGTGTACAGTTCAGCAGTAGAGAAGTGCATGTCAGGATTAGGGGGGATCCAAAGGTGGCGAGGCAGTGCTACGTGACTGCCGTCAATACCATTTCCTGGATGGCGGAGGCAGAGGAGCTGGAGAAGGAGATGACGATGGAGGAGGAAGTTGTGGAGGAGGGAGAGATGAGCCTAGGAGTGGCTGGCAAGAAGATAGCGGGGGAAGGAGTGGTGAACCTAGGTGAGGCTAGAAAGAAGACTGAAGAGGAGGTTGTGGAGAGAGGAGTGGTGAGCCTAGGTGAGGCTGGAGAGAAGACTGCGGGGGAGCAAGGGGTAGAGGGAAAAGCTGGGGGTGAGACCCAGAGGGGTGAAGAAGTGGAGTTGTCTGGGGAAGGTTTGTTGGAGGTGATGGAGGTTGAGAGGGTAGAAGATGAGGAAGAGTTGGGAGAAGTGGAGGAAAGAGCCGACAGGGAGCAGTCCCGGTCGGAGCCGGCAGAGGAAGTCGTGGAGATGGAGGCCATCAACAACGCAGGGAAGACGAAGAAGGTAAGGGTTAGCGGAGGCTTGCGCCCAGAAGACCAGACAAGGATGCAGGAGTGCATTCAAATGAACGTTGACGTCTTTGCCTGGAGCGCGGCTGACATGTCGGGCATCGACGCGGATGTGGCTTGCCACCGTATGAACCTGGACCCCAAGACGCGTCCTATTCGCCGTAAGATGAGGACCATCGCCACCAAGCTGGTAGAGCCCATCCGCGAGGAGGTCAAGAAGCTTCTCGATGCAGGTTTCATCTCGGAGATCCAGTACCCAGACTGGGTCTCCATTGTGGTAATGGTAAAGAAGGGTGATGAGAGGTGGCGCATGTGTGTAGATTTCTCTTTGTTGAATAAATCACGCCATAAGGATTACACTCACTGCCTCGGATCGACGCGCTGGTTGATTCAGCCGTCAGTTTTTCTATTATGAGTTTTTGGATGCTTTTTCAGATTATCACCAGATCCGCATGCATCCCCCGACGTCAAGGATGTCTCCTTCATCACAAGGGAGATGCTTCAGCTATAAAATGATGTCTTTCGGGCTAAAGAATGCGGGGGCTACGTACAACCGAATGATGGATCGAGTGTTTAAAATCAGAGGGGTAGGAACCTGGAGGTCTACGTTGACGATCTCATGGTAAAGAGCAGGGATGTGGGTTCACACCTACTTGACTTGGAGAAGACGTTCGCGACCCTGCAAAAGTTCAAGATGAGGCTAAACCTCCAGAAGTGTGTATTCGGGGTAAGCCGGGGCAGGTCCCTTGGGCACCTTCTAACCCCGGCGGGGGTCGAGCCTAACCCGGATAAGGTGAAGGCCATCGTGGAATTGGAATCACCTCGCAACACCAAGGAGGTTCAGCGCTTGATGGGTAAGCTGGCCGGGTTGAGTCGGTTTCTCTCCCGTGTCGGGGAGAAGTGCTCACCCTTCTTCAAAACGCTTCGGGGAAACAAAAAGTTTGAGTGGACGGAGGAATGCGAGGAGTCTTTCCGGGCCTTGAAGGCTCAACTATCCCAAGCGCCGTTCCTATAAATCCCGAAGGAGGGGGAGGACCTAGCCTTGTATCTGGGGGTAGGGGCAGAGGCTGTAAGTTCTGTGTTGGTAAAAGAGGAAGGGAAGAGACAGTTACCCATCTACTATGTCTGCAGAATCTTGAAGAAGGCGGAGCTTCGCTACCCCATCCTAGAGAGGTTGGCTTTCTCTCTGATCGTCTCGACCAGGAAGCTCAGGTCATATTTCCAAGCTCATTCGATCAAGGTGGTGACCGACCACCCACTGCACAAGATTTTTGAGGGGGTGGAGCACTCAGGGCGTTTGGCCAAGTGATCCATCGAGCTCAGCGAGTTCGACGTTTCTTTTGTACCAAGACTCTCCATCAAGGCACAAGCAGTGACAGACTTCTTGGCTGACTACGTCATAGAGCTGGAAGGGGAGGAAACATCGCCGAGGGAAGCGTGGAAGTTGTTTGTTGACGGAGCCTCGGGGAAGCATTCTCTTGGGGGAGGGGTAGTGTTGGTAAGACCTCAAGGGGTCACTATAGAGCAAGCAGTGGCGCTGCACTTCCCGGTCGCAAACAATCAAGCGGAGTATGAGGCTGTCAGAGCCGGGTTGCGGTTGGATAAGGAGCTCGGGGTTCACGACGTAGAAGTGCTCACAGATTCACTAGTGGTAGCATCGCAGATCAGGGGAGAATATGAAGCTCGGGAGCCCACCCTCCAGAATTACTTGTCCAAGACGAGGGTGATTATCGGTTGGTTCCGAGCATTCTCAATTCAGCACGTCCCCAGGGAAGAGAATGAAGCGGCTGACCGATTGGCCAAGTTTGGACTCGGGGGGGGGGGGGGGACCTTGACTGAGCTTTTTCATCCAGCGATTGAGGAGGGGGAGTTGATGGAAGTGGATCAGCGACCCTCGTGGATGGACCCCTTCGTGACCTTCTTCACTATAGACAGCCTTCCCGAAGGGGTCAAGGAAGTAAAAGGCTTTCGGCAGAACACGGCTCATTATCTTATGCATAAAGTGGGGTTACATCGGAAGATGCTGTCGGGCCTCTTGGCACGTTGTGTGGCAGAGGAGGAAATCTCAAGGATCCTGGAAGTACACTCCGGTGAATGTGGAAACCATTCGGGGGGTAAGACGTTGGAAGGGTGGTCAGACAGGGGTACTTCTGGCCCACCCTAAGGAAGGATGCGACAGAGTTTGCGAGGAGGTGCCAAAAGTGTTAACTATACGCCCCCTCCAATTCTTGCCCGCTCAAAGGCTCCGAAGCATCACGACACCATGACCTTTCGCCATTTGGGGAATGGACTTGGTCGGGCCATTTCCCCCGGCGAGCGGGCAGAGAAGGTTCCTCTTAGTTATGATGAACTACTTCTCAAAGTGGCTGGAGGTCAAGGCGTTGACCAAGGTATCCTTCCAGGTCATCAGAAACTTCGTTTGAGGAGAGATCATCTGTAGGTACGGGTTGTCTCAGGCCATTGTCACGGACAATGGGCCACAGTTCGCAAGTGAGGAGTTCATCGGCTTCTGTACCCAGCTGGGGATCGACCTCAGATTTGCCTCCGTCCACTACCCCAGGAGCAACGACCAGGTGGAGGAGGCAAACAAAATCATAAGGAACCTGCTCAAAAAGAAGGTAGAGAACTTGAGATGGAGCTGGGTGGTGCAACTCCCCTCAGTGTTGTGGGCCTTGCGGACGACCCCAAACATGGCCATTGGCAAAGGAGGCAAGACATGGAGGGAAGGAAATGAAGAGGAACTACGACTCTCATTGGACATGGTAGAGAAACTTCGCGACGTGACCGCCGTCAGGCAAGAGGAGGTCAAGCGGCGGATGACAAAGTACTTTGACAAACACGTACAGATCAAACAATTCGCGGAAGGAGATCTAGTCCTAAGAAAGTTGACGCTGCCGGAAGATCGGCCCCCGTTGGTAAACTCAACCCCAATTGGGAGGGGCCTTACATTGTAGAAAAAGTCCTGGGGTCGGGGGGATACCACCTCCAGAATGTGGAGGGGGAATCCATGAGTCATGCATGGAGTGGCGATGACCTGAAGCGTTTTTATCCTTAGCACAAGTAAGATTGTATGTTTTACTATGATAGTTATTCTAAAGATTGTTTCTTCACAGGTTATGAAGTGTTTGTGGTTTTGGGCGGCACCGAGTAGACCCGCTGTCCAGGCTCCCATTAAGCTGGCAGGTCCGTAGGCTCGCTCGGTGGTCGAAGAAGAGATTGTGGAAATTTGCAATACCCCGAGAGGATCCCGCTGCTCAGGCTCTCATTAGCTGGCAGGGCTGGAAGGCGCGCTCGGCCCCGAGTAGACCCGCTGCCAGACTCTCACTAGCTGGCAGGGCCATAGGCTCGCTTGGGGGGAAAGACAGAAAAGATTTTGGTAGTTTGCAAGACCCCGAGAGGATCTCACTGCTCGGGCTCTCATTAGCTGGCAGGGCTGGAAAGCGCACTTAGCCCTGGGTAGACCCGCTGTCCAGACTCTCACTAGCTGGCAGGTCCGTAGGCTCGTCTGGGGGGAGGGGGTAAGGGAATACCCCGAGAGGATCCTGCTGCTTAGGCTCTCATTAGCTGGCAGGGCTGGAAGACGCACTCGGCCCCGAGTAGACCCGCTGTCAGGCTCTCACTAGCTGGCAGGGCCGTAGGCTCGTTTGGGGGGAAAGACAGAAAGGATTTTGGTAGTTTGCAAGACCCCGAGAGGATCCCGCTGCTCAGGCTCTCATTAGCTGGCAGGGCTGGAAGGCGCACTCGGCGCCGGGTAGACACGCTGTACAGGCTCTCACTAGCTGGCAGGTCCGTAGGCTCGCCTGGGGGGTAAGGGAATACCCCGAGAGGATCCCGCTGCTCAGGCTCTCATTAACTGGCGGGGTTGGAAGGCGCACTCGACCCCGAGTAGACTCACTGCCAGGCTCTCACTAGTTGGCAGGGCCGTAGACTCGTTTGGGGGGAAAGACAGAAAGGATTTTGGTAGTTTGCAAGACCCCGAGAGGATCCCGCTGCTCAGGCTCTCTTTAGCTGACAGGGCTGGAAGGCACACTCGGCCCCGGGTAGACCCGCTGTCCAGGCTCTCACTAGCTGGCAGGTCCGTAGGCTCGCCTAGGGGGTAAGGGAATACCCCGATAGGATCCCGCTGCTCAGGCTCTCATTAGCTGGCAGGGCTGGAAGGCGCACTCGGCCTCGTGTAGACCCGCTGCCAGACTCTCACTGGCTGGCAGGTCCCTAGGCTCGCTTGGGGGGGAAAAGCAGAAAGGATTTTGGTAGTTTGCAAGACCTCGAGAGGATCCCGCTGCTCAGGCTCTCATTAGCTGGCAGGACTGGAAAGCGCACTCGACCCCTGGTAGACCCGCTGTCCAGGCGCTCACTAGCTTGCAGGTGCGTAGGCTCGCATGGAGGGTAAGGGAATACCCCGAGAGGATCCCACTGCTCAGGCTCTCATTAGCTGGCAGGGCTTGAAGGCGCACTCGACCCTGAGTGGACCCGTTGCCAGACTCTCACTAGTTGGTAGGGTCGTAGGCTCGCTTGGGGGGAAGACATAAAGGATTTTGGTAGTTTGCATGACCCCGAAAGGATCCCGCTGCTCAGGCTCTCATTAGCTGACAGGGTTGGAAGGCGCACTCGGCCCCGGGTAGACCCGCTGTCCAGGCTCTCACTAGCTTGCAGGTGCGTAGGCTCGCCTGGGGGGTAAGGGAATACCCTGAGAGGATCCCACTACTCAGGCTCTCATTAGCTGACAGAGCTGGAAGGCGCACTCGACCCTGAATAGACCCGTTGCCAGTCTCTCACTAGCTGGTAGGGCCGTAGGCTCGCTTGGGGGGAAGACAGAAAGGATTTTGGTAGTTTGCATGACCCCGAGAGGATCCCGTTGCTCAGGCTCTCATTAGCTAACAGGGCTGGAAGGCGCACTCGACCCCGGGTAGACCCGCTGTCCAGGCTCTCACTAGCTGACAGGTCCGTATGCTCGCCTGGGGGGTAAGGGAATACCCCGAGAGGATCCCGCTGCTCAGGCTCTCATTAGCTTTCAGAGCTGGAAGGCGCACTCGGCCCCGAGTAGACCCGCTGGCAGGCTCCCGCTAGTTGGCAGGGCCGTAGGGTCGCTTGGGGGGAAAGGGAGAAAGGATTGTGATATCTTACAAGACCCCATGTAGACCTGTTGTCAGGCTCTCACTAGCTGACAGGGCCGTAGGCTCGCTTGGGGGGAGAAGGGAAAAAGATTTTTTGTTTAAGTGGTCTCAGGTGGACCCGATGACCAGGCTCACATCAAGCAGACGGGGCTGTTGAAATCATGATGGTGTTACGAAGCTCTTGATAACAAGTTTCCAGACAGCAAACCCCAGTCCTAAGTAAGAATGGGATAACCCAGACCCCTCTCGGCAGGGCTCTCGGCATAACCCTTCCGGCAGGGGTCTCGGCAGGACTCTCAGCATAACCCTCTCGGCTGGGCTCTCGTCATAACCCTCTCGCCAGGGATCCCAACAAGCTCCTCTCGGCAGGGTTCCTGACACAGCCCTTTTGGCGAGATTCTCGGCAGGCTCCTTCCGACAGGTTTTACTTAGCCAACTCTTCAAACGGGCGGCGGTCATCACCTAAGATCCTAGGGTTTGCGCAAATGCATTAAACATTTCAGCGAAAAGATAAATCTTTCAATATAATAGAAAAGTTGTAGCATCGGTTTGGGGAATCTCGCCCCTTACAAAAAGTTTACAAAAATTTGTTTACAAAAATAAGGTGAAGATTACAATGAAAAAGCAAAAACGTGGAGGCTATCGGGCAGGGGCGTTGGAGGTCCCGCTGGAGGCTCCGCTAGGGGGTGTAGCCGGAGGTCTCGCCGGAAGAGCTGCCGCCAGATTCCTCGTTCAGGTCAAGCCCCACCGCATCTTTGACCGGAGAGTCGTCCTATCCCGCGGGCTTGGGGATGAGCTCGAACAGCCAGGGCAAGATCCCTCGCGCTGCGAGAGTTTCGTCACCTTCGTTCAAAAGCGTCGATTCCCGTAGCACTTCGATGACCATTTTGGCAGTGGCTGGCGCGTTCTCTTGAACTATCACGTCGATCTCGTACGCTGAATAATGACGACGCTCAATTTTCTCCTCCAGCGACGGCCGAGCCTGCGCCAGGGCCTCCTCCAGGCGCTTCACCTCAGCTTGCAGCAGCTGGTTCTTGCACTCGACGCCAGCCACCCTGGCGCGAGACAGCTGTGCTTGCGCGGAATCCTACGAGACGGTCCAGTTAAGCAAAAAATATATATATTAAGAGGGCGAGAAATATTGAATGGTCCCGCTTACCTCGGTGGCCGGACGAGAGGAGAGAAGTTGTTGGGAAGCCGCCAAGTCGGCCTTCAGGGTGACCACTTCAGCTGCAGCGTCATCCCTTGCCTTGAGCATGTCGACGAGGTTGTGCTTGAGGGTGAGGGTGCGACGCCCAGCCATATGCGAGAGCTAGACCGCGCGAAGTTGGGCTTGGGCGGCGTCGTAGACGAGGGCCCGGGTAGTCGTCCGATCGAACGTGTTGGCGTCCTCCCGACCGTAGAGCCCATAGCCCAGCGCGAAGGCATCGCCGATGATCGTGTCCCGCTCCCTCCAGGAGGGGAGAAGTGTGGAGACCGCGATGCGGTTGGAGGTATGGTCCCACTGGATCAAGGGCTTGCCCTCCGCATCCAAGTACTTCTCGCCAAAGCCAAAATTCCGGTGCGCTTTCGACACCGGCTTGAGTGGGGTCTCGACAGGGGTCTCTGCGGCAGGCCCAGCGATACCCGTCTCGCCTGCGACTGATGGGGTCTCGGCGGGGATCTCGGCGGAAGCCGGTACAATAGATTTGCCCTTGTTCACTGCAGACAGTCTTGATTTTTTGAGGGGGGGGGGGGGTAGGGAGGGAGGGAGTTGTGTTTCCGCTTATGGGCACTCGGTTCGGAAGAGGATCCACACTCCTCCCGCAGGCGGCGGCGACAGACTTGGCGAGAGCCAAGGGGTCGACGAGCGCCCAGGTCTCGTCAAAAGGTTGGTGGAGGGGGATTTCTCGCTCACCTGCGAGACTCATAGCTAATTAACCCAGCTTCTCAAAACAAAAGGTTGTGAGGATAGACTTAAATAATACCTTCGCCGAGAGGAACCGGTTGGAGGGAATCCAGGTCTCGCCGAAGGAAGGGGACGTCGAAAGTCTTGGTCCCGAAGAATTCGACGAGGGCGCCCTCGCGCCCCCCGATAGCGGGAGGTTTGTGGGTCGCGTCGTCGTATTGGACTGGCGCAAGCAGGATGTTTCCAAAGTCATCGGAGACAAAAACAAATCTCTGTCCCCAGTGGTGGTTCTTGTTGGCGAGACCGCTCGTCTTCACCAACTGCCCCGAGAAGAAGACCACCCCACCTTTTGCGCGAAAGTTGAATAGCTTCTGAAAGATGGGCAGGCTGAATTCGATCCTTTCCGCCCGCATGTAGCAGATGAACGCCAACATGATTGCGACGAAATTTGGGTTGAGCTGGGCCGGTACCACCCCATAGTACCGAAGAGCCTGACGCACTTCCGGCCAGAGGGGGAGGCGACAGCCCACCTCGAAGTGCTCCAGGGGGAGGGCAAGCTCCCCAGCCAGCGCGAGGTTGACCCTATCATCGTTCCCGGGGTTCTGCGCAGCGAACCCGGTAGGGATGTAGTTGGCGACTATCGTGTCGTACTCGTCCAGAGTCAGGCGGCAGGGAGGGAATTTGTGTTCTAGGAAGGATTGCGCACACTTGGAGCGGCCATCGCCCTCGCCAGGCATCTTGGAGAGAAGGCGAGAGGAGAGAAAATCATGAAGGCGAGAGCCTTGGCGCTGCAGAGATCGGCGAGAGCAGTCGGGAGGAGGACGAAGGCTTGGAATCAGAGAAGTGAATGCGGAGAAGTAAATGCGTTAGGTGGATCGGCTTATTTATAGAAAATTCGGTAATTATGAGTTTTTCCTAAATGCGGCGGGGGTACGGTCAATGAGTTAACAAGTCCCGATGTCCTGACTCCTCGATTCCCATCCTGCCTCACCTGCTCTCCTCGGACCTGCAGAAAGCGAGAACCTCTAGGAAGAGCCTAGGGTATAAGCAAACATCGACAGTGGGCGAGAAGTGATGAGCAGGATGAGAGAGTCAAGCGTTCACAGAGCATCAAATATGAAAGCATAAAACACAGACAGAAAGTGAAGCACCAAACATAGAGGGGCTCTCGCTGGGCGAGAGTCGCGAAATAGCAACGATAATAAATACAAATAATAATTGTTCGTCGCCGTGAGGCGCAAAGGGTACAAAGCGGGAAGGGTAGGCTGGGAGGTTGGGTAAAGAAGAAGCTAGCCCCATAGGGCTCAGTACGGCTCCCACCGCCAGCGACCTTGACCTCGCCTACCAGACCTCAGAGGCACTCGCGGATCGAAGAAGGACGTCAGGGCTGTCAGCCCCTAGTTGGCCAGGCGGAGCTGATCTCGAACCCGCGCGATGTATCTTCCTGGGGAGGTCTCGGCGGAAAGTATGTCCCGGGGCTCCGTCTCGCCAATGAGGTAGGCGCAGTCCCGCTCAACAATCGCCAGCCTCCGCTCCATCATCCCGTGGATTCTACTCACCGCCGCTGAGTTGGCTCGCTGCCGCCGCGAGCTTCGACAGGATCGCCGCAATCCTCTGCCTCCGCTTCTTGCCACTCCCGGAGGCCTCGAGAAAGTCCTCCATCTCGCCAGAGGAGGGGAGGGGCGAGTCTTCCCCGTTTTCTTCTTCTTCGTCTTCATCTTCTTCAGCTTCCGCCCCCTGCACCTTCGGATCTGGAGGGCGGTTTTTAGTCAGATTTGGAAGGGAGCGAAAGGGAAGCTAGAAGGTTCTCACATATCTGAAGAGCGATGGAGACCCCCCCCCCCCCCCCCCCCCCCCCCCGATGGTTGGCGAGAAGGGCCGGGCTGGATCTCAGAACCTTTTCCGAAGAGCAGGTGGAGCGGCTTGCCCCGACCCGGGCGGAATGTCCCGCGCTCCATGGTCTCAGTCTCGACCAGTGGGGGAACAGAGGCGCCCTCTCCCGCCGGGGGTTGGGATCCGAGACAACCCCTCCAGCGGGGAGGGCGAGATCAGGCGCCAGATTGGTAGGATTTTTGGGAGGAGAAATCCTGGGCCCCTGACAAACGAGGTTCGGGCTCCCAAGAATAGGTGCTGCGAGAAGCCAGGTCAGCGATAAGGAGAAACTGATCATCTAAAGTGGAAACCGAGCCAGCAAAAGGGATAAATAACAGGAGAGCTTGGGGGGCCAGCCAGGGTAGTCGGAGGGGCAACCCCCGAGGCTGGCGGTGCAGCCCCCGAGACTGACGGTGGCTCCTCATTGAGAAGGCGGGTCACCTCGGTATCCGTCAGTAGAAAGTCGGCGACGTCTTTCGGCACCGTCCCGTGCGAGAAGAGCAATACATCAGTACGCAACCCCGTTCTTTAACAGTTCACGACAGTTGGTGAGGAGAGAAAAGTACCTCCGACAGGAAAGAAGAGTTCTCATCGCGGTTAGGAGTCGGGTTAGGCGAGGCTTGGTTCTCTTTTGCGCGGTCTCGCCTGACCGACTAGATCTTCTTCTTTTTCTTTGGGCAAGATTTCTCGCCAGCTGGCCCCTTACCCGTCAACCAAGGAGCAACTTTGGCGCAGTTGGCGCGAGCCCGCGCCTGGGCCGTGGCAAGGCGAGCCTGCAGTTCTTGCGAGAGCGGTTTTTTGACACACTTGGGACACATTTTCAAGGCCTTGCAGAAGCTCAAGTATAGGGCAACGACGACAGGGATGGACTGAGAAGCAAACTCGACGGTGTATATATAGGACCGGGGTGGGGTCCGTAGAAAGATTCCCTGCTAGGTCAGCAAACACCCACCGAATATTAGGGGTTGGACGTGTCTTTCCGAGCGCAAGGCTTGCTCGCAAAGAGCGGGGATTGTGTACAACCCCATATTCGCTTGGTGGGACCAAGATGCCCAAGGACTCGGATTGTGTACAACCCCATATTCGCTGGGTGGGACCAAGATGCCCAAGGGCTTGCTCTTTGCGATTGTGTACAACCCCATCGTCAACATTACTCATCTCTCAATGTGAAAGTCAAAGAATTTTTCCTCACTGAATTTCTCCACTCAACGCTCCCGCCAGCCCTTGATGTTGAGTGATGCTTCTCCACTCAACGCTCCCGGAAGCCCAGACCTGAAATTACCTAAATACTCCTGGATCTACATTTAGCTCCTTAGAACATCGGAGTTTGACTATTGACAGACTAGTTTAGGGGCATTTTAGTAATTTTAGGGCAGTAGAATTACGCTCTTTGCAGACCAGATATTGAAAATCTATAAATAGACCCACATGATACCTTAGAAGACAGATTTTTCTCATACTATTATTTTTCCTTCTAGAGTTTTCTGAGGTACTCCTAGCCCAGCAATTGGATTTGGAGGGGAAGCGCTCAGAAAACTTCCGAGTTAGAAGAGGGACCTCCCGGCTGAGGCTTTGGGTCAGTTATTAGTCCTTTAACACTAGTCAGAAGTTGAGGTTTGAGAGAAATAGGTGTCAGCTACATCCCTAGGTTCGAACCCGCGTTGAGGCCAGTTTTTGGCTTCAACAATGACCTTAGTGTTTTTGGAGCATATCTTGCTGACAATAGTATAAACCATCAAACCACGTGTGTGCATAGCTTCACCCAAAATAGTATTTTTGAACGAAAGAACAATTGTGTTCTGGAGGTTGTTCTGTGTCTTCTTGTTACTATATTTCTTCCCAAGTCTTATTAAAGTGAAGCTGTTCTCACTGCAACGTACCTCATTAACCGTTTTCCTTCTAGCATGCGTCAATATTCCTCTCCTATCCCTCGTTTAATCACTAAATGTGTTGTCCATATATCTCACTTTTCTCCTCTTGTGTTTGGGTGTCTGTTTTGTTCACGTTCATCAAACCAAACGCGACAAATTAGACTTGGGTGTCTTTTTTGTTCACGTTCATCAAACCAAACATGACAAATTAGACATTTTCGTTCTCAAAAATGTGTTTTTATTGGATTCTCTTCTATTGTTAAAGGGTATCAATGCTGCCACTCTTCCTCCCAATGTTTTTTTGCATTATGAATGTTACATTCAGTGAGGAGGAAAAATTCGTTGACTTTCACATTGAGAGATGAGTAATGTTGACGATGATCCCAATATTACCCTTTCAATCGTTGCTTTTCATATTCCTCCTCCCATTGTCGCTCATACCTCTACTCTTTTCATGTTGCTGGGAATCTCATCCATCCTCTTCCACGAGTGTATCATCACAAAAATATTGGGTTGAGATGGTACAATTCCTTGCATTTCATACATTACATATACTTCAGAATCAATTCATGACCATGATCTCTATCAATCAATCGTACATCTTAAAGATAAGATAAACTCCACTAATCATCCATTGCCAATTATATCTCATATCATAATTTAACCCCAACAAATAATGTAGGAAATGATTGATATATTGGATTGGAAGAAGGCAATGGAAGTAGAGATGCGTGCATTGCAAAAGAACTATACTCGGGAAGTATCTCATCTTCCATTTGGGAAAAAACTATTTGGTCTAAATGGGTCTTCTGTTAGACGTGGGAAAAGAGAGGGGGAGGTAGAGGAGAAATTAGGAGAGATAGAAGAGAGAAGCCTCGAGATTTTTCATTCCAAGATTCAATTATCCAAAATACAATAGTCATCGGCTTATATATGTGTCGTGCTCAAGTACATAAAAGTGATACAAGAACGTAACCTAATACGTTCGACTAAGCCGACACGTTACCGGCATGATGCTCGCGACGTCGATACACTCGCCACACTGACGGACTCCCTTCGCCTTCTTTCGCCTCGCCAGTGTCCGTAACAATACCACATGTTGGGAAATTTGTCTTGTCCTCAAGGAAAAAGTCTGGAAACCGGTGGCCCAAATCCGATTGGTCCACCCATGTAGCCTCTGTCGGTTGGCGATCCTACCAAATCACTAAGACCTACTCGACTGGCTGCTCTGCACGAATGATCTTGTGCGTGTCCGAGATGTACTGGGGCAGGAACACCGATGGTGTGGTGCTGGGTGCAGCTGGGGGAAGCATTGCCTCGACTGGGTGATTTCTTATCACTCGCTTGAGCTGCAAGACATGAAACACTGGGTGAATGTGACTCCCCAGAGGGAGGTGATACGCCTGAGTGCCAACCCGGGCGAGAATCTCAAAAGGGCCGTAAAACTTGGTCGCCAACTTGGAGCGGGCCTGCGAGTTCACTGTAACCTGGCGGTGCGGTCGAAACTTGACAAATACTGCATCACCCTCTGTGAGCTGGATGTCTCGACGATGGCGGTTGGCCGAGGCCACCATCCTGTCTTGGCTGCGCTGGAGGTGATGGTGAGGCTGAAGGAGTATGGAAGATTGGAATCTCGGTCGCAGAGGAGGCCGACCACGGAGGCCACAACGCATTCGCGGGGTATAGCACTCGTGATGGAGGGCGGAGGTCTACCATGGACTGCCTTGAACGATGTAGTGTCAGAGTTGGAATGGAAGGACATGCTTAAAGAGTACTCGGCCCAAGAAAGCCACTCTGCCCATGCGTGTGGGTGGTGACTCACTAAGCACCTCAGATAGGTTTCCAACCAATGTTTCATGTCCTCAAATGGTCTGTCCATCTGCGGGTGGTATGTTTCACTCATCTAAACCTGAATTCCCTGCATTTTGAACAACACCTTTCAGAACGAGCTCAAGAAAAGGGGGTGAATGGATGGCGGATGAGAATGAAGTCAGCATATTTGGATAAGCGATCCAAGACTACTAAGATGCAGTCCCATGTCTTGGAGCGGGAAACATGAGGATGAATTCCATGGATATGTCCTCCCAGATCTGGGTCGAAATCAAGAGCAACTAAAGGAGGCTTCCAGGCAACGTGGCCTCGTACTTGGCGTGTTGGCACAGTAGATAGGAGGCGGTGAACTCCTTGACCTGCCTAAACACCCCTGGCCAGTAGAGTGAAGTTGCAAGGCGACAATGCGTTTTGAAGGAGCAAGTGTGACCCCATTCTGGGGTTACACGGAACTGGGCGAGCAGGAGGGGAATCAGCTCGGAGGAGGCAAAGAGTATCAAATAGTCACGGTAGTAGAAATGCTCGCCCGTAAGACGATAGGGCGGGCGTGCAGTGGCGTCCGTTCATAAGGCCTCAACAATTGTCTGTAGAGCGGGTCAGCTGCCACCTTGCGCTGAAGAAGTGAAGCATTTTCCTAAATTGGTCTGGAAATGGCAATCAAATTCACAGTCAGCGATTGTCGAGAGAGAGCGTCGGCCGCATGGTTGGAAAACCCGGCCCGAAACTCGATCGAAAAATTATAGCCCAACAGTTTGACCACCCAAACTTGCTAAGCTGGAGTCACAATAATCTGATAGATGAGGTAACACAAGCTATGGTGATCAATTCAGACTGTGAAGTGGCGGCCCAACAAGTAGGGGCACCAGTGTTGTACTGCAAGAACCAAGGCTCTCAGCTTGGACTCGTAAGACGAGCGAAGGCGCATGGTGGCTGCAAACAAACGACTTAAGTAGTCAAAGGCTGTCCCGCTTGCATCAATACCGCACCAACACCTGAGCCAGACATGTCGCACTCAACCACAAATGGTTGTGAGAAATCTGGCATAGCTAACACGGGGCAGTGCTCAAAGCCCGCTGCAGGGACTCGAAGGCCATGGTCATTGTCAGTGTCCACTGAAAGCTGCCATTCTCTGACTTCTTCAACATGTTGAAGAGTTGTTTGACAATCTTGCTATAGTCTTTGATGAACCAGCAATAGTACCCTGCAAGACTTACGAACATCACATAGTGATCGAGGTGCGGGCCATTGAAGGATTGTCTGATTGTCCGGGTCCATATCCACGTCGTGTGTAAAAATAGTGTACCCCAAGTAGCTAATTTGATCTTACCAAAAACACACATCTTGAGGTTCGCCTGAAAGGAGTGCTCCCGGAGAGTGGCGAGAGTTTCCCGGATATGATTAAGATGAAGTGTAAACCAGTATGTCATCGAAGAAAACCAAGGTATACCTTCCCAAGGCCGACCATAATAAATCATTCATGGTGGCCTGAAAAGTGTCCGGAGCATTCGTCAAGCCAAAGGGCATGACCAGGAACTCATAGTGTCTGCCATGCATGCAAAAAACCGTCTTGGGAACATCCTCCTCCCTGACCCTAATCTGATGGTAACCCGCGCGAAGGTCTAATTTCGAGAAATAGACGACCCCTCGTAACTCGTCCAATAACTCTTGAATGACCGGAATAGGATATTTATCCAGAGATCTTATTGAGTTCTCGGTAGTTCACGCAGAAACGCCAACTGCCATCCTTCTTGCGGACCAGAAAGACGGGGATCAAAAATGAACTAGCACTGGGGTGAATGATGCCTGTTGGTAGCATATCACTGACCAGTGTCTCGATCTCATTCTTCTGCGCTTGGCCGTACCAGCATGGTCGAACTGATATGGTGGAAACACCCCCTTGCAAGAAGATGCGGTTATCTGTTGGCCTGTACAAGGGAAGGTGTGACGCGCCTGCGAAGATGTCCGAAAAGAGGTCCAAAATAACCTGCAGTAATGTGAAAGTCGGGGAACGTGAGGACTCTTGCTCCACCACGTGCCATAATGAAACCACCTAATCCACATCGGTGGATTTATGAAGGGACCATAGGAGAAAAATTGGCGGAGTAAAGCCGAATAACCTTCTAGCAAGCAAGGTTTCCCCTCTCGGAGGAAGCGCATGGTCATGCGGTCCCAATTCATGCTGACATCACCAAGGGTGCGGAACCACGCTACCCCGAGAATAATGCCCCCCTTCCCCTAGAGAGAAAGCGTAGAAGTCTGTTTGAAAAGGGGAGTGACCAACATTGAGAGTGAGAGTCGAGCAAAGGCCTCATGTTGCTCGACGCCGACCATCTCCTAAGCACACTGAGAAGCGATCTGCACATGCTACGCCAGACGGTCCACCAAATGCTGAGAAATTAAGTTGTGGCTCACCCCACTATTAATCATCACAACCACAGAGAGCCCCTGAAGCATCCCCCGAAGCTTCATCGTCTGAGGTCCCTAGAACCCACCGACAATAGGCCGCTGCAGGGCGGTTGACTGGGCACATTGGAAGCACTAGGTGGCCTACCCATATCCATAGGCCTAGCCTGGAAATCTGCTTTGACCAAGCAGGCAAAATCCATGGCCTCAACAATCGACGTCGGCTGGTGCGTGTGGATCCGGGCCCAAATGTGTGGAAGAAACCCATGCATGAAGAAGCTGAGGTAATGGTCCGATGGAAGACCCAACACATGCGTAGCTAGGGGAATGAACTCATCAATGAAATCATTAAGGGATCCCGTCTGGAGGATGACACAAAGGTGCTCCACCGCAGATCCGGAGTAACGAGTGTCGTAACGACAAATGAGTTCATGTTGGGGATCAAACCAATACATACTTGGTTTGGATTGTCGTAGCCAACACACCCAATGGAGAGCGGAGCCCTCCATGTCGATCAGGGCCGTGTTGACCTTCTGTGGTTCCGAGATCTGTTGCACATCAAAGAACTGTTCGGCTCGGACAATCCATCCCATGGAATCAATGCCCTTGAAGGAGGGAACATCGAAGGAATGAGATCCCGGAGAGAAGGCCGCAGTTGGAGGAGTTGGGTTCTTGTATGGGTCTGGGGGGCTTCGAGGAGAGACGGCGAGTCCGCGTTGGAAGTTGCAGACGTGTTAGGGAGGCCAGCCATGATGTTATCGAGTTTCGCGTGTATGCGCAACATGAGGACCTGGAGGGATGCGATGGTGGTGTCATGACCCTCAAGGTGACAGAGGATAGCCAGAGCCGTCAAAGGGGCAGTCGTCGGCGCGTCATGATGGGTCATCGAGCATAGCTGCAGTGACATGCACTCGACAAGGAGCAGATAAGTAGGTGCTGGACGACAGCGCTAGAGACAACGCCGATCGACGGGGGCCAGAAAAAAAATCCCAGATCTGGACGATGATATCGATCTGCTGGACGAAGAGGAGGAACAAATGGACTTGGCGGTTGATCAACAAATCTGGATGAAGAGGACGCTCGACTGTAGATCGCAGGTCGATCGACGGATCAGGACGGGCAGGTAGGTCGGTCTAGCGGAGAGCTCAGGTACCTGCTCGGATAGAAACAAGAATGTCAAAGACGGATATCGAGGACGCGAACGGGAGCGGCGGCTGGTAACTTCGGGAGACAGAAACCGCGACCTAAAGGAGGCTATGTCAGACTAAATTGTTAGACGTGGGAAAAGAGGGGGAGGGAGAGGAGAAATTAGTAGAGATAGAAGAGAGAAGTTCCAAGAGTTTTCATTCCAAAATCCAGATACCCAAAATACAATAGCTATCGGCTTATATAGATGTCGTGCTCAAGTACATAAAAAATACAAGAACATAACCCAATACGTTCGGCTAAGCCGATACGTTACTGGCACGATGCTCGCGACATTTATACACTCGCCACACTAGCAGATGCCCTTCGCCTTGTTCCGCCTCGTCGGTGTCCATAACATCTTCTCAGTCAAACAAAATCAAGAAGGAATAATGGAAAGATACGTGACAAGGTTAGTAGTACCCATGGATATACTCAAATTTCTAAAGTTGACTATCATGAAACTTTTGCGCTTTTAGTAAATTTGGCCTTGATCCGCATCATTTTATCATATGTTGCATGATTTGGATGGGAATTGCATAAGTAGATGGGAAGAATGCTTTCCTACGCAATATCTTGAATTGGAATTGCACATGAACCCTCCACCAGGATTCTTAAAAAGGACAACTGAAGCAAAAATCTGTTATCACAATGGGCTAAAACAACTCTTAGAGGTTGGTTTAGAAGGTTTTAAAAAGCTATGATCTTACTAGGATACAAACAGGGACAGTCTGATGACTATCTATTTGTTAAAAGGAAAGAGAGAAAGTCCATCCTCATCATTTATGTAGATGACATTATTATTGCAGAAAATGGCTTGGAAAGAATCGCATGGCTGGAGACACACTTGTGCCAGGAGTTTGCCTCTATAGGTAAGCTGAAATATTTCTTAGAAATTAAAGTAGTGAGGCATGACATTGGAATCTTCATTTCAGAGGAAATTTGCTCCTGATCTCTTAGGGAAGCTGGTATGCCTGGTTGCACACCACCAAATATTCCTACGGAAGCAAACTGTAAAATTGATAAAGATAAAGAACACTGATAAAGTCAACTTCTCAAGTTATTAACGATTAGTGGGCTGACTCATCTATATCTTACATACTCGCCCAAATAACATATATGATGCAGGCATACTGAGCAAGTGCATACTGTTGATGCAAAAAGTGTACGCTCGAGTGAACACGTTCGAGTAGGATGCAGAGATAAGGGAGGTGAGGCTGCTGAGTAGCCGATTTCGGGCGGTTAGAGCGAGCAGTTAAGACCGAGGGGAGAGAGAAAGAGAGGCCGTTGGCAGTGGCTACACCAGAGTTTGCCCGCCGCGGCTAATGTCACTCCTGCGGCTTGCTTTCCCTTGATTGAAAATAAAACGGTTACCATTAGAAGGGAAAAGAGTGGGAAAAGGAGAAGCCGGTCGGACAGCAGGCCGCAAAGCACTAGACTTGAGACCGCAACTCTTAACAAGCGAGCTCCTGGATTCGAGCCAGTGTGCTTTGGGGAGTGCCACTCCTTATTTATAGGCTCGGGGGCCTGCCCAAACGGGCATGGCTAAAATTATTTGATGCCCGAGGTACAGGAGAACCAGACAGAGGTGACGGGAAACAAATAAAGAGAGAACAAGAAGGAAGCTGCGCGGCCTGGCGGATTTCCCACTGGCGAGCTTAGCGGCTTGGCCTCTGGGACTTGGTGTTGATCTGGACCTTCCATGAAGGCGGCCTGACGAACAAAAGGTCACGCGGTTTGGCCGAGGACTAGCTGGCTTATTGCCAGTTGCGGCTAGGAAGAACAAGCCGCCCGACTTGGAAACACCTGCGAACTAGTCGCAAATTTTGGCGGAACATAATCCTCGCACATTTTCAAATTTCAGGAAATTTCGGAAATGTCAGTCTTAACTGGAGATCGCGACTGTCTTAAATGTTGTGATGCCGAGCTTTGTCATTCTTCTGAAATTCTCTCAAGCCACGGGTCGTTATTCGCCACTGGTGGTCTGCGTCTTTCAAGCTGGAGTGGCTTTCTGTGAAATGGACATCATTTCTTCGGTGTTAGACCGCGAAAAGAGGTCGGTTGAGAAGAAGAAGAGGAAGAGCCGAAAACCGGAGGGCTCTGGCCGCTAACCTGAGGATTCTGAGAAGTCAACTGCTCCAACGGCTCCTGATACCGCAAAGAGGCCGAAGAGATCGTCCCCGAGTCCTCGCAGACAGCGACCAAAATGGTAGCGGCTTCTGAAACTGCTCTCCCGCAAACCGCGACCGACCCATCCTTCGACATCACCTACTCGCCATCGGGAGAACCTCTCTTGAAAATCTCTGAGCCGAAAGAGAAAAGTGTTGACTCTCTCAAAACGCACGAGGTGTCCATCCCAACTGAAGTAATCGTCGTTGAGGAGAACAGGCAGGATAATTCAAAGGAAGCCGCCGGGTCTTCAGCTAAGAAGACCAAGCAAGCATAAGTGGTAGTCGCCTCCTTTAAGCGACAGAGGAAAAAGAACGAGACCTTTGAGAGGATGAGGAGGAAGGAGAGGAAGATGTATGCCGGAAACCAGAATGTTTCCATAAAGACGGAGCGGCTAGTCTTCAGTATAGGCCGCGAGTAAAAGAAGTGTCCGAGAGTTTGTCGACACCATCTTCCAAACCGAACGAGCCTGAAAACGCTTCTGCGGTTAGCGAGACCTTGAGCGACATCTTCAAGGACATGGAGACGCTCCAACGGCAGGACAAGCTCTTGATGACCCCTACGGCTTCACAAGAGACCACCCTCCCCAACATCAGAGTGATAGGGGAGAAGGCTGGCGAGCCGGCTTCTGCGGTCTCGCAAGGAGACAAAAAGCGGAAACTTAGAGAGAAGATGGAAGAGATGAAAAGGATAGTTGTTGTGAAAAATTCGACAAACACTCTTCCTCTCCTGCAAGGTAAATACGAAGATGTTAAGCAAACTGTAAAATTCTATAAGTCGCGATCACGGAAGAAGGGTGCGGATACAATCTTGAATCCGCCGGCCAGCTTTTTCCTGACCACGGCTCAACTGAAAATCAAGGGTCAAGAGACCGCGCGGCTATGGAAAGAACAACTTTCGCGGATGGATTCCGAACGATCCAAGTGACCAATGTTTAGACGTGTTCCGAAATTCCTTCGCAATTTGGAAATGTGCGGGGATCATGTTAACCTGGATGATCGCTCCCAAGGACATGGAGACGCTCCAACGGCAGGACAAACTCTTGATGACCCCTACGGCTTCACAAGAGACCACCCTCCCCAACATCAGAGTGATATGGGAGAAGGCTGGCGAGCCGGCTTCTACGGTCTCTCAAGGAGACAAAAAGCGGAAACTTAGAGAGAAGATGGAAGAGATGAAAAGGATAGTTGTTGCGAAAAATTCGACAAACACTCTTCCTCTCCTGCAAGGTAAATACAGAGATGTTAAGCGAACTGTAAACTTCTATAAGTCGCGATCACGGAAGAAGGGTGCGGATACAATCTTGAATCCGCCGGCCAACTTTTTCCTGACCACGACTCAACTGAAAATCAAGGGTCAAGAGACCGCGCGGCTATGGAAAGAACAACTTTCGCGGATGGATTCCGAACGATCCAAGTGACCAATGTTTCGACGTGTTCCGAAATTCCTTCGCAATTTGGAAATGTGCGGGGATCATGTTAACCTGGATGATCGCTCCCTTGGATTTCCTCAAGTCCCGGCGGCAAGTCCCTCTTTAGCCGCCATCCCGCCTTCTCGCAAGGTCTCCTCGACACAACAGCCGCCGAGGAGATGCCGATCAGATCCAGTGCTGACCGCCTAGCCGCGCGGTTAGGTGTCCGCTCTTCTTTTTGTTCTCCTTGTATCTGGTCACCGCTACCCGTTTCTCCTGTATCCGGGCAGCCGGTATTCTTAGCCCTGCCCGTTCAGGTAGGCCCCCGAGTCTATTAAATAGGCGTGAACAATACTGCCTAGGGGAGGAAGTTCAAATCCCTAAGCTTGCTGCCTATGGTAGCGGACTCGAACTCTGCCTCTAGCGGATACCTATTCGCTCGGGTTCTCCCTTCTTAACCGCTGCAACCGATTCTTGATTAATCAAAGGAAAGCCAATTGCAGGAGTGACATTTAGCCGCGGCGGGCGAACTCTGGTGTTGTCGCTGCCAGCGTCCTCTCCTCTCCCCCTCAACCATGCAGGGTACCAAATATTCAAAGAAATTTCCTGAACGAAGAATTATATTCTCCAAAAGTGTACATTTAAACGTTGAGGTATTTATAGATGCAGATTGGGCAGGATGTCAACAAGACATAACATCTGCAACTATTTACTAGATCTAACATTGAATCTAGTAACCTAGCATAGTAAAAAAAAATAAAATGCTCTGTTAGATCAAGTATAGAGGCATAATAGATGGGGGGGAGGACTATGACTACTGTCTGTTAGGCGGATTCACGTTTACAAAATGGAAAACTCATACTTTTTTATTGTGGCAATAAAGCAACTATCAATGTTGCTCATAACCCATGCACTTCAACCTGATAGACCAAAATATATTGAAATTGATAGATACTTCATTAAAGGCCATCTAGAGAAAGAAACTATTTGCACGCCCTTCATTCAATCGATCCCAAGATCATTTGACGGATAGCTTAATGAAAAGCTTGAACTGTGGCACCTTAATAGATGACATCTCTAATATAGGATTGATCAATATCTACTTCTATCTTGAGGGGAGGTTTTATTTATATGTATGAGAACACCTAACTATAAAGACCCGTAATTGAGCCCATTGTAGATTCTCACTTTTATATTTAGGCTGTGTTTGGAAGAACTTATTTTCACCGGTCAAGCGTTCATGACCGCATGAATCGGGACTTATTTAAGTCCGGATTCATGCGGTCATGACCGCTTGACCGGTGAAAATAAGTCCCCTCAAACGGAGCCATAGTCACACATCTCCTACGAGGTAATACTTGTCACCTTTCTTAAGAATTTGATATTCATCTCGCCTCTTTGACTTTTTAAAGATAAACATTGAATCTAATCATAACCTCTAGACTTCCCAGCAAGTTATATATTAAATCTAGACATAACCTTTGACCTCTCCACATCCCCACCCTCTAGCATTCCTATTCTATATTAAGAGTTGAGTTCAACTCGTAATAGATAGTTGCAAATAAATGAAAAATTGACATTGTCTTTTTGTGCTATTATGGGCCTACGTGGAGGTTGCCGGAGGAGTGGCCAGAGGTGGATATAACAATGGTGGAGATATTACGAAGCCTTGACCGTGGCTGCCTAAGCGGGGCGTGCTTAAGAGAGAGAGAGATAGAGCTTCCAAGATCTCTTTTAGAATTTGGGAAAATAGAATTGCTTTATTCATACCAATACAAGATCCAATGAGTCCATTAAATAGACTTACGACCAACTCTAATGAAAATACAAATGACAGACTTGGAATGCAAATAAATTAGAAATCAACGACATGCTTGGAATGCAAATTAATATGAAATCAACGACAGACTTGGAATGCGACTAAATAGGAAGGTGACCTAAAAGATAATAACACAATAATAATAAAACTCAACATCTCATCCATCCTTCAAATCGAGCTTGTCCTCAAGCTCAAATGAGGCTTGCACTGCTTGATCATCCGACTTTTTGATTATCGTCAGAACAACTACCAGTATCATGTTGCTTTAGCAGAGACATAAAATATGACAATGAACGGGCTGAACGAGTGTACCTGACGGTTGCAGACAGACAAAAGAGATGGTTGCCCAGACGAAGGAGCGGCGTTGATCAGCAATGGCGGTGCCGACTTGCGAACAGTCAGCTGAAGAAATGGATCCAAAGGAGGTTACAGGGTAGATGGCCACAATCGAGTTGGAAATGCCGATGGAGAAGACTGCAAGGTGGAGCATGCATGAGTTGGTGGCGAAAGGACAACCACAATGGAGAGCAATTGCGTGGCTGCGACTGGCGTTGGAATTTGTGGAAGGACGACTGCAAGGATTAGTGATGGTTGTGAATCTGAAGTCTTCAGTGGAAGACTGGCTATGAAATTATCAAGTTTGTGCAGGAGTGTGGTTATGGCGTTCCGACGACGTGCTTCGGTTTTTCGAAGGCATGCGTCCGAGGAGATCATTATTTCCTCAATCGAACGAAGGGCAACAATTTTCGCGACACTAAGCTTCCATAAATGATATGCTGTTGCACCGGGCTCAAGAAGGAAAGACGACTATTTCTTTTCTCGGCAAGGAACAAAGGATGGGCTCGATGCGGCTCTAGATGGAACGTTGCAGCATGCCAGAATAGGAAAAAATGATTTAATTGCCAGGGCCCAACCAGAATAGGAAAAATGATTTAATTGCCAGGGCCCAACCAGAATAGGAAGAAATTTATTCGTATGTAGCCCCACGAGTGAGGGCTAATCAAAACTAGATGGCACATGTCGGATAAAAAAAGGGAGACGAAGGCGACGTTGCCTTTTGCAGTTGTGTGTGGTTCCGTTGTCGGATGCATCAGCTGTGCGAAGGACACACCGAACGACATCTGGTGTCAATTGTTGGTTGTCGATTGATTTCACGCGAAAGGAGAAAGTCAAGAACCGCAGAGGGCTTGACGATTCTTGATTATGCTCGACGATGCGGTTGTGGTGTTGTGGTGGACCACAACGGGGCTGTTGGTGGAAGAAGAGTGCGGAAATGGCCTCGATGAAGTCGATTGTTGGGGGAAAGTTGACGAAGTAGTGTGGGCAAGCGAAAAAGACGACCCAATGAGCGATTGGCAAGTTGGAGGATACTTCAATGGAGGGGTTGGGGGAGGAATGATGCCAACGGAAGAGGATTGAGGGCTCTGGTACCAAGTTGTTATGGGCCTACTCAGAGTTTGCCGAAGGAGTGGACGGAGGTGGAAAAGACTGTGGCAAAGATACTACGAAGCCTTGACCGCCGCTGCCTAAGCGGGGCGTGCTTGACCGAGAGCTCGATCAATTGAGATAGAGCTCGATCGATCGATCGAGCGATCGAGACAGAGCTCGATCGAGAGAGAGCTCGATCGATCGATCGAGAGAGCTCGATTGAGAGAGAGAGCTCGATTGAGAGATCGAGAGAGAGCTCGATCGAGCTTGATCGAGTTTTTTTGTAAGTGTTTGCTTTCACTATTGCGCACCCAACCACCACCCAAACCCGCAGGCCGCACACATGCACATAGCCAGCGTGCGCCCCCTGCGCCCCCTGCATGCATGCCGGCCTTCCGCCGCCATTGTTTGTCGACGACGCCCGCCGCCACCGACGACCGCCATCGCCACCGACGAACCTTCCCGGGTCTCCCAGAGGCATGCCTGTCATTTTTTGTAAATTGGGGATCTAGGTGACCAGGTTCGTACAACCTCCTTCACTTGTTCAAATCTTAAGACGATGCGATTACCAATGTGCCTCTCAAAAAGACCCATAGTGATGCACGGCCCAACCAGGCACTCGACTGCTCGCGGGGCTATCTCACCCAGGATCCATAGCTAACCCTAGTTAGCCGCCACATCAAGCCCGCGGGCCAGCCACCCCAACCCATCTCCGGTCCCAACCACAGGAGCCGGCGGGTTGTTGAGGCACGGATTCGATCCTGTGACCTCCTTGATAAAGAGCTTTTTGACAAGCTCTCATCACCAACTGAGCCGCAGATCAACAACCCCAAAATTTAGGGAAAGAGAAACAAAAATCAAAAGCCTGGGATGAAATCTTCATAGATCAGAACAAGTGCACTTCAATTGAGCCGCCCTCCACGCGTAGCTCCTCGTCTAACCGAGCCGAACCTCCCTCGTATAAATTTAATCATTATCCTCAGAGATGTACTGCAAATCTGGGTTCGGAGCCAAAGCAGTGAAGAAGATGAAGGGTACCCAGTGTTTCGTTTTTGTCCCAATACAATAGATCCGTGGACGTCTGAATCCCCTTCTCCTGAAGAGGCGCTAGAGGCAGAAGATGGTGGCTAGCGGCTTCGGAAGAGGCGGAGTTGATCTTGAAACGTGAGAGGCGTGGGGGTGACCGACGACCTCAAAGGCAGGGGACTGAGAGGCGAGAGCGTTGAAGGAGACCTTCAAAGGCGGCGGCGGCGGCTTCGGCGGCTTCGGCTTGAGTGGAGGAGGCGGTGGCTTGAGTGGAGGAGGCGGCGGCTTGAGTGGAGGAGGCGGTGTGTTCAATCGAATCCAAATTTGTCATGGAATGCAAAGATTCAGATTCGTCCCTAAATCCTGACGGATTCGGGCTTGGATTCGAATTTGAATTCGATTCATATGATGGACCAAATCAACTTTAATTGGATGGCTATGATCATCTCTATATATATATAAACATTCTTATTATTCGTGAACTATTCACGTATCTTGCCAATAGAGAATATTATTCAGATTCTGATTTGAATAACACTTGAATCCGAATTTGAATTCAAATTCAAAAAACGCAAACCTTAGTCGAATATTTACAAAACGATTCTCGAATTATTCGCGAACAATTTGTTTTGCGAACAGCCGCAGGGTTGACCTATTAATTCTTCTATTAAAAAACAGAAATAATTATGAAAAAACTTCTCCCTAAACTTTGCATAATCACATAGACCCTCCCCTCTCTATCTTTCAAAATTATCAAAACCTTCCATCTCTAAGTTTACATTGTCAACATGCATGCACAAAAACACCCTTCAAGAAGTTAACAATGCAAATGTAGAGAGGTTTTTTTGGTAATATTGAAAGATAGAGGGGTGGTCTCTGTAATTATGCAAAGTTAGATAATTATTCCTATTTGATATAAATGTGAGTTTAATTTTATTCCTGTAAAATTAAATCTATTTTAGGAGAAGGCTTACGATGAAGGCCAGAAATACAAAGAAGGCATGTTCATCCTAGAGAAAGCCATGCTCATGAAAGCCGGGTGGTGACCGGACTCTCAGTAATGTCAATCTCAAGCCAAGGAACCAGCTAGAGGAATATTCCGGCAGCTAACCGTAAGATTTTTTTTTTAATTATTTGATTTGCATGGGGAGCCTAGGCGCACAAGTTGAGGTGTTGTCGTGTGATCTTGATGTCACGAGTTCGAGTCCTCGAAGCAGCCTCTTGCAAAAATGCAAGGTAAGGTTTGCCTACAATTCACTCTTGTGGGGGGATCCTTCGCCGCGCGGGGATGCTTTGTGCACTGGGCTACCCTTTTATTCTATCTCACGCGATATTTTTAACACAAAAATGCGACAAAAAAGAGCCTTGGGTGATAATATAGATTTCTCAACTATGTGGCAGGGAAATGAGTATCAGCTTCAGGCATTCTTGTTTGTATATAATAATATATCATTTAACCCAAATTAGAGATGTTATGTCTTTCTTTATTATACTACAATCATTTTAGGGTTCATCTTTTCCTGTGATGGTTGGGGCTTGGGCGGATTTTTTGACTCCGGGTGTCGGGCATGAACTCGCGCCCAGGTAGATCGCGAGCGAACATTTTTGTGATTGCGTGTGTGATCGTAACGACACGTTCGAGATCCGGTTTTAAAATTTTCCCGCGGTCTCTTGGGATTTTAAGTTTTTTGCATTAGTAGAACACTCGTATGCAAAACTTGGGTCTCGTTTGGCGGAGTGCTTGGAGGCACGGCGGCATTCTGCAAGGTCTGCCGCCGTGCTGTTCAAGCTATAGCCAGCATTGTGTCGGGCCTACGTCCCGCCTCTGAAGGGAATTGGGTTCCCAAACAAGGCTTAAGGGAATTGGGTTCCCAAACAAGGCTTTAGGGCCTGTTTGGGATGGTGGTGGGGTGGAAAAAATGGTGGTGAGGAACCAATGGTGACATTAGAGTTGTCCAAAAAGCTATTTTGAAAAAACTGTGTATTGTTTGGAAAATCTCCCAAGTATTTTTTAAAAAGGTAATTATTAGCGATTTTATAGATTGATTGTTTTTGGAGAGTATTGCTTTGGGTGTCTTATGAGAGGATTATCTTTAGTGGACATCAAGATCATTTTATTTGTCAATAATTAAGGCTCTATTTGGGGTGATTGTGGCGGCAAGACAAGTAGTAGGAATGGAACGGAGATGTGGACCTACGAGAATTGAATCATGAAAAATGCTCATCACCGTTGAAAGTGTCTCATCACCGTTGTCCCAAACATACCTTAAGAGAACACGAGTTCCTTAAGAAAACATAAGTTTTTTTCCTCGGGTTTAGTATTTACTCAAATCTGGACTCTTATACGTGCACCTTTGGGAGGTGCGGGAGCAGATCCGGCCGTAGAATCTTGATTTCAACGGCCGGATTTTGGCCGTATTTGCTGGATATATAACCAGATGTACCGGTGAATTAGATATGGTCATATCTTAGCCGTTGAAATTCAGCTAAGAATTATATCCTACGGTCGGATCTGTATGTATCGCACCTATTAATAGGTCCGAACACGCACAAAAAATGCTTTTTTAAATGCTTGAAATAATGTGTGAACAGTAAAACGACTACCGTACATTTTTTGCGAGTGGGGCCGGACTGACTTATGTGGCGGGTAGTGAATGGTCTTGGACGGGCCCATACTCGTGGACCTTGAAATTTCTCCTTTAAGCCAAAGACATCTAGCATTGTGGTAGAATTTGGTACAATGTGTTCATCATGAAAGGAAATTTTTTTCCGTACGAGTAGCGTTCCTAGCTTTGGGAGCAAGTAAAAAGATGATTGTTGGATGACCGATCTAACCATCAGCAATAAAGGCGAGAAAAATATTTAAAAAAAGGCGAGTAAACACTTTGATTGGACGGCAAACAGGATTGATTCAATGGCGAGCAGGCTACTCGCGTTCCTTCCTCTGGAAACGCTACCCTTAGCCAAAAATTATTTTCATGAAAGACGATAGAAAACTAAGAAAAGCCACCGACAAACAATGTAGGTCCCTTTCAAGCTAAAAGACACAATTACAAACGTTTATTTTGTAAATAATTTGCCAAGATATATAATTTAAAATTAATTTGATGTGGGTGGCTTAATTATTACTATTATTATTTTATAAATATGTTATAGAAAAGCAATGAAGAAAATTTTGCAATAAGTAGTGGTCAGCATGGTTCATGGGAAGAGTTAATTTTGATAACGAGCCGAGCCAGACTCGAGTCGAGTTGGAAATTGTGATGTTTGCATGGCGGGACAAGCTATGTTTCAAGCTAATTTGAACCAAATATATTGCATATTTAATTGATATGGGTCGAGCTATGTTTGGACGGAATTGAGGCACTGTAATTAATTAAAATTGAAGGTTTATTATAATACAATCTTTGCGGATCATTCAAGGCTCCGGTAGATCAGATTAAATTGAACCATCTTAGTCCGGGAGCGATTGAGTGCTCAAACAGTCACAAAAAATAGAAAGTTAAAAAAGAAATGTTTCACGCTAATTTGAACCAAATATATTACTTATTTAATTGATATGAGGCACTGTAATTAATTATAATTGAAGGTTTATTGTAATACAATATTCGATTTTAATTTGTATGATGATACTTGATTAGAGATTTGAACAGATCTCTTTCTTCATTGAAATTCTTTAGTTTTTTTTTTCGCTCTTTTTTTCTCGCCCGTGCAGTTGAGCTGAGAGAGTCAATTGCCCTTCAAAAGATTTTTCATTGTTAGCTTTTTTCTCGTGCCTGCAGTGACGGATGCATGATTTTTTTTTCTGTGTGAACGGAGTGGTAATTTATACAAACAAGCAGTCGTGCACGGAGACCCCGTGCGGGGCGGTGACATTGATCTGTGACAGAGACATTTGTCGGAGGCGGCGATATTTGTCGGGGCGGCGACATTAGTCGGGGGCGGCGACAATGGTCGGGAGCGGCGACAATGGTCAGGGGCGACGACATTGGGTGGGGGCGGGGGCGGGGGCGGGGGCGGCGACATTGACTGAGAGGCGAGTAGGGGAATCAGAAAAAAAAAATTATGCAAATGAGTAGGAGAATAAAAAAATTTACGATCAAATGATAAAAAAAAACCATGCAAATGAGTAGAGAAATAAGAAAAATGAGGGGTATTTTGACATTAAAAAATTACATCATAGCTGTGGGGTATTTTGGGAAGACGAATGTTACACCATGACTCTTTTGGAATTTACTTATAGTATAAAGATATATAAAATGCATAAATATAGTGAAAAAATAATATTTACAATTTCTAATAATTTTCTACAAAAAGAAAGTTTAAACATGAAATCAAGACCACTATTTCCATCCAACTTTATTGAAAATTGTATGTATAGAAATAGTTTATATAAGGTCAAAAAATGTTTTAATTTAAATTTTATTATTGAAAATATATTTTAAAAAATTTCAGTGTGATTAATAATAGCCCATAATGGGCCTTATGTTGGTCCACCTATATAGGCTTGCATGTATGCTTTTGTATTCCTCCTCTTGTCTAATCACTTTGAAGGGAATCCACAGTCACTCCATTTCAAATAACTCCACATTCACTTTGTAAGCATCAGCCGGTCATTTGACCAACTTCTATGGCTTTAATAATCTTTAAAAATTAAAATAATTAAATATTATTTTTACAGCTTTTTAACATTTTTTATTGTAAACAATTATAATTTTTTATGATAATCCTTATATAGTTACAAGCAGTCGTGCACGGGGGACCCCGCGCGAGCAACATTTGTCGTGGGAGCGACATTTATCGTGGGAGCGATATTTGTTGTGGGAGCGACATTTGTTGTGGGAGCGATATTTGTCGTGGGCGTGACATTTGTCGTGGGGGAGACATTTGTCGTGGGGGAAACATTTGTCATGGGTGCGTCATTTGTCATAAGGGTGACATTTGTCGTGATGACGACATTTTGTTGGGAAAGCAAATATAATATAATAAAAAAGAAAGAGGAGGTGGAGCTTGAGTCTGTTTTATGACATTATAATGTGTGCCCTAAAAAATATTTTCGCACGAGGAGAATCGAGCATCCATCGGGCATAAGCCCTTATTGTTTTGCTCTAATAACTTAACATATATTATAATATATTTCAAAAAAAATTCTCCTGTATCTACATGACTACATGGTAGGTTATTATTAGACATATTAGCAGTCTTTTCAAGAAGGATTGTCATTATTCATGTTAGTGTTATATTTAAGGAACTATCATTAAGCACATTCTCGCATTTAATATTTCAAAAAAAGAACCGCTTCTCTATCGCGATATACGTTAAGATGTGGACCCATAATTGTCGAAAAAAAATCATCAATTGCATCTTGTATGTTTTTTACAAGTAGAACTCATTCTTGATGACATAAACTACAATTATAGAGCATAATGACAAGTGGTTTGTTTAAATAGTGAGTGAGTGAGTCTAAGATAAGCATGTATGAGCTAAAATAGAATTAAGACCACCACTGTCATATTCAATAATTATTCTGATTTTGCCTTTAAATGGGTTCAAATACCCTTCATAAGAGAAACTTTTCCTCTTGTCCCTAAAATTTTAACCCACTTTGCACTCGATCTATGTGGAAATATAATAACCCATTTCCGCACCATGAGGTATTGTTTGCTTTGGGCCCAATCCGCATGAATTCGTCCTCAAAAGACTCCTCGCGATGGAAATGTGTGACTCAATCTGGACTTTTGAGTGCTATTGACATCACCTTGAATATCCCTCCGTAGTTCTCAAGATAGCCTCCATAGTCCTCAAACTTTGAAGAGGCTGATCCTCCTTACATTCTTACATGGAGGCTTCAATCTTGGTGGGTAGGCAACTACATTCTTATAAATTCATTTTTAGTCACTAATATCCTCCCATCCCAACTTTTGATTTAGGCTGCGTTTGGTGCGGCTTATCGTGACTAATTTGCTCCGGTGAGGTTGGACAAAAATGTCATTGTCATATCAAAATCTTATGCCTCAAACTAGTTTCTTTGTTGTAACATTTGTGATACTAAACATACATTTTATGACAATCACGTTTTTGTCCAACTTCACTGGAGCAAATAAGTTGTGATAAGCCGCGTCAAACACAGCCTTAATATTTACTTTTTATTATTGGTTTATTTGAGTGGAGTTACCTCGGAAGAATTACACCAATAGAAACAAATGGGATTGCCACGTCATCATGTGAAAACATGTCCTCACAAATCCCTAAAGTTCCAAAACTATTCTTGTTGCACAAACCTTTTTCTATGGCTACCCATTTTGTCATCCACTACCCATATATTTCTCTCCTTTTACTTCAACTACATACTAGGAAGATATTTGTGAGTTGTAAAGATATATAGAATGAGTCTATATATGATGAAGTGAACTTTTCTTTCTTGTTCGTAACTTTTGCGATATTTTTCTCCAAGTAAAGAGCTCCTTATGAGCGAACATCCTTGATAAGTGATCTCCAATTCGAAGGCCAAAGAATTGTCTTTAAAATTTTGACACACACATACACACGCGCTTATAAAGTATTTATTGGTAGCTTTATAAGTTTTTATATTGTGATCATACTCGTTGACAATGAATTAGTTTTCATTCAATATGATAGTACATTATATTAGTATTTTTATTTATAGCAAATACATAAATAAAATAATAGTTGACTTTTTCCTTTTAGATTTGATAAATAGTAAGTAGATGAGGAGAGAAATAAACACTAATATAGAAATTGAGCATGAGTAGGTGTGATCATCACCCTAGCTAAGGAATAATTGTTGGATCCAGGTAGCATTCTCAGAGGAAGGAGTGCGAGTTGGGATGACCGCTTGATTTTAAATCTGACCACCAACAATAAATGGAGAAAAGAAAAAGAAAAAAATAGGAGAGTACACGCTACATTAGACGGCGAGCAGGATTGATTCAATGGCGAGATCGCAACTCACACTCCTTCCTCTCTAACTGCTACCCAGACCCAAAAATTATTTCTAACTAAGAAAGTTACACCACCTCTCTGACATGACTTTCAATTGATGCTCTCTTTTTTTAAGGTACAACGTCCAGTTAGCTAGATCTCAAAACTCAGATGAACATGAACACTGAAAAAAATAACTCTCATTTCTCCGCCTTTGCTCCCGTAACTCACCTCGCAAACTAATTGGTTACTCATTTAACTCACATAGCCTATTCAGTCACCATGTTACCCATCTATTGCCCTCCTCACAAGTCTAGCTCACTTTTCATAGATCAATCACATCTCAATCGCTGTTTCATTTCATAGTTCTCACTTATTCACACATTCATTACAATATCATTCTCTTCACATACTTAAAGTTTGTCCGACAGTCAACTCGCCTGCTAATACTCTCAACTTAACCGACAACTAGAATGTCATACCCCTTGCTTCGCAACAAGAGTCGGTAATTGAGAAGTCCTCTCTGTGGCACCCCAAGATAATATGGTGATTCACTTGACACTCCTAACAAGATAGTCATCTTGGTCATTCAGTCGTCCATATCAATACTTTTTTGTTGAGCATTATGTGGCCAATTTTTCTTTCCTGTATTCTCTCCCCTTGCCCTTCTCCCTTTCCGCTCTTCTCTCTTCACTCTCTTTGTTCTTCTCTTTGCAAAAGATTATCTTGCTTGTGTCACACATTGCTCCACGAGAACTCCGCGCATACACCACTCCAACTTCTCCAAGAAACCATCTGCTAAGTGGAACTTGGTCTTGTTTACACAACCTTCTCTTTTAATTCTACTACTCTCAGCTCCATTCGAAGGAAACACCGACCTTTTCCCTAATACACATGGGTGTAACCCATTACCACTATAAATATAGTACTTGAGTGGCCAACTGGCGAATCCGGATCCCCTGAAGTTTGTACGGACAATTTCAGGGTGGAGTTGGGAAGATCTCGTGCGTTGGATTTCAATCAAACACGCGAGAATCCACGTGTTTTTTAGATTTAAAATTATTTTTATTTTATATTTTTTTGTCTTTTAGTGCCGAAATTTTTTAAACCATACGATTGATGTAGTTCATGAGATCTCGCCCGTTGGATCGGTGGAGTTCCTCTTGAACTCCAGAGGATCCGGATCCCCAACCGGTCGGGTCTGTTAGTGGCACTGACAACACCAATTTATTCGTGTCACCCCTCGACAGCATAGGTTCCACCATCCAATGGTGACATGGTTCTTGCTTGCTTATATGTAGTTTGACTTGACAACATTTATCACCCTCTCTTTTTTCCAATTTCGCTTGGATTCAAACTACCTTGACATTTTTAAGGGCGCTGATATCCGCACCGCAGTTTTGGCTAGTCGCACCGCACCTTCATCTAATTTTTCGCGTCTTTTAGAAATACGCCTGCATTTTTAAGAAAAGTGTTCAACACCAAAGTTGTAGATAGAGCTGTCACTTAAAACCGAATACCGCAAACCGAACCGAAATCAAACCGGAACCGCAAGGAACCAGACCGAACCGTTCACAAAATATTCGGGTTCCGGTTTGAATTTTGGAACCGTGAACAACATTGGTCTGGGTGTGGTTTTTACATATTATTATCCGGACTGGAACCGGAACCGGAACCGCAACATACAAGTCTCAAGTGGTTTCAAGATTTTTAGACCCGATCCGAGCCGGACTGAAGTAGAACCGAATCGCAACCCGTTTATTGTTATTATTATTATATTGTTATTATTTTATAATTTATTTATAATATTTATACTTACTATCACGAGTGAAGCTGGTGCAGTTTGAACCCAAATCGCAATCACACTAAAGGGTGTCGATTTTGGACCGAACAAGACTTCACTGCACAAAAACCGTATGATATGGTTTGACATTGTTGTGATTTGAAGTCAATTTTTGCAGTGCATTTTTTATTTTTATACAGTTATATAATATATTTTCAATTTTACCTACATATTTTTTTGAAGTATTTTATTTAAAAAATACAGAAGATATACAACTACTATTTATTAGTAATCATGAAAGAGAACTAATTATAGGCGATTGTTACGGTTGAGCATGCCGACGAGACGTGCGCAAGCCAACTAGAATTCGTTGCAAGTATACACGCGTAGGAAGGCAATTGATACTATCCCACCGATCATAGAAAAGACTGTCGAGAAGTGCGCAACATAATTATTTTTATTTCAATGTTGTTTGGAGTTTTACTATTTGTAGCCCGCTTTTATTTCATTCCGCAAAGTTTGATCTTGGTTTTAGTTGGAACCGATTGGAACCGGACCGAACCGCATGGAACCGGACCGAACCGATTGTGGCCGGTTTGGTTTTGGTTCTTGTTGAACCGTAACCGGAACCGTTGACACGACAGTTCCAAAAATTAAGCTGGAACCGGAATCGGAACCTGAACCGGAACCTGAACCGTAACCGGTCAAATAAAATAAGGTTTTGGTTCTAATTTGAAGAACCGTTATCTTAGTGGTTCGGTTTAGGATTTTAGTTGTTGAACCGTGACAGCTCTAGTTGTAGATCTCGTCTAGATCTACAACTTTCGTGTTGAACACTTTTCCTAAAAATGCATGTACAAGACGTATTTTTAAAAGACACGAAACGTGCGTGTATTTCCAAAGTACGCCTTGTACATCCATTTTTAGGAAAAGTGTTCAACACGAAAGTTGTAGATCTCGTACTTTTGTGTTGAACACTTTTCCTAAAAATGCATGTACATGACGTATTTTTAAAAGACGTGAAAAATTAGGAGAAAATGCGGTGCGACTATCCAAAACTGCGGTGCAGATATCAACGCCCTTTTTTTAAAAGGTGAGGTCATATTTGACAATCTACCAGATGTCACTGTGTTACCTCCGATATTCTTCGGTTTCCTTCGTTGTTCTCGAAGACCATCAAATATTTGAGGCTCCAGCACGAGTATTGAAAAAATATCTATTATATTAAATATTATAAATGAAATTCATTATTCATGTTATAAACTTATAATATTATTTTAAGACCATGGCCATTATATATTTTTTTTCATTAAAATAAATAAATGATTAGATGTAATGATGTATACATATTTATATTAATAAATCTATATCTGATAATTTTATTAAAAAAGCGGGTCCATGCCCGACGGTAACATCAACATGCATAAAGTCATAGCCGACAGATTGAACTTCCACGTGGAAATATATTAACATACATTTAATATATTATTATTATATAGTAATATCGCTGCTCATACAGTTATGCATCACCGGTATAAATATCGTACCGCGATATGAGAAACTCCCGATACGCAACGACCCGTTTCGATCCTTTTTCCCAGATCCCCAAAATACCCCCGTAATTTCCTTAAGGTGGCGTTGCCGGCGCTGGGATTATTAGACCAATAAAATTGTTAACCTCAACCCGTTATTACCTAGCCGTACCTCAAAATTTCTTAATTTTTCGTGTTTTTTCGAAATACATCTTGTATATACAATTTCAGGAAAAATGATCAACACGAAAGTTGTAGATCTCGACAAGATCTACAACTTTCGTGTTGAGCACTTTTCCTAATATTGAATGTACATGACATATTTCATAAATACGCAAAAAAATTATGAGATTTTGAGATGCAACTAATCAATAATGGGTTGCGGTTAATAATCGTCTAAAATAATTATTTTTTTTAAAAAAAATAATTATTTTAGAAGACTCCGCACGGCTTCCTGCCACGACGGTAATATTAAGCAACCTCCACCCCACAAGAAAATCCCCATTATGTCAAACTTCTGGGCCTTAAAACGAGGATTTCATTCCACCCGTGCGCCTTTCTCTTTCTAGATTGTTATTACTCTCTCTCTCTCTACATTTTACCCTTCATAATCAAAAATATAAAAGGAATTTTTGGGTTAGGATTGATGATCATGAACATGATCAGGATAACCAATGAGAAGCCTGAAATGATGAGGGTCCCGCACAAAAGTGTATGACAAGCCACAATTACGTGGGCCCCTCCTCGTTTGCAGACTCCTCATTGGTGCAGGACCATAAACATCGTCAGGCTCCTGACCTAAGTATTACTCCTGTTTGGGGGATTTATTTTCACCGGTCAAACAATTACGACCGCATGAAACAGACCTTAATTGTGGTCGTAACCGCTTGACCGGTGAAAATAAATCCCTACAAATAGAGCCTAAATCAGTCCCTAAAGTTAAGAGAAAATTTAGATCTGAAGACGGCTTGCATCTTGCCATGACAGTTTTTTATTCTTGCATACATATTTGTATGTCCGGATATCATAAACGATATCCACTTAATCAATTTTTTGGCGATTATTGCACACAGCTTATGATCGTAATAAGTAATCAAAATGTGATTTAACGCATATGATCACATGTAATAAAAAACAATCGCATTGTGATAAAAAAGAAAATGTGATTTTCGGCTGCCATTAACCGTAAGACTGGCCCGTTTGCAAAAATAACCAAAGATAACAAACACTCATGTGAAAACTAATGTGAATATTATCTATATTTATTATAAAATAATTAAATTAAATTATTATTATTTATATAAAAAGATAACTTAGTTTTTTTAATGATTATTCCTAGATATAATAGTGAAGATAAATAGATATATAGTGGTGAAGAATTTTTGAAGATAATTAGAGGCTCTGTTTATATGGAGAAACAGTGGTGAAGTGGTGGAATTTTTTGAATCACTGTGAAACCAAATGTTTGAACCAAAATTTTCTAAAAATAAATCAAAGTCTTATATTATTTTAACATTATTAATTTTATAACTAAGATATAATATAAAATATAATAAAAAAATAATAATATAAAAAAGGGGGGCTGATCGTGTGCGGAAACGATCAAAAACAGCGGCCCCCCGCAAAAACGGTGGCTGATATTTGGTTTGCGGGGCGGTGGGAAAATCTGCGGCACCCCACTCCCAAAACGCCCCTCCAAACAAAGCCTTAGAATGGGCAGCGGGCAGATTTCTTGGGTAAACTTCTGTTTGAAGGGCTTTGAGCATTTGGATTTCTCGCTTGGATGCGTTTTCGTTCGCCGCCTCAATCTATTTTGGCATCACAGTTTAGGACCCGGCCCGCTAAACTCGGGTTAATTTAGGGTAACCTCATCACCTTCAATTGTTATTAAATTTTTATTATATATACAATAGCTTGTATATATATAAAAATATATATTACAATCTCTTTATCACATATTGTATGTTTAAGGCTCAGTTTGGCATCACTTAACAAACATTATCCGTTTGTACATAATGGATGTAGTTTCTTAGGTGAGCGTTAACGAATGACAATTTAACCCCTCATGTTCATGACCGTTACCACCGTGTCAAACGGAGTCGAAGGTTGCGTTTGGCGTGGTTTATCGCAACTTATTTGCTTCGGTGAGGTTGGATAAAAATGCCATTGTCATAGAATGCATGTTTGATATCAGGAATGTTACAAAAAAGAAACTAATTTGGGGCATAAGATTTTGGTATGACAATGACATTTTTGTCCAACCTTACCGGAGCAAATAAGTCGCCATAAGCCGCG
The DNA here is from genome assembly GCA_039583875.1 of Platanthera guangdongensis. Taxonomy (NCBI): domain Eukaryota; kingdom Viridiplantae; phylum Streptophyta; class Magnoliopsida; order Asparagales; family Orchidaceae; genus Platanthera; species Platanthera guangdongensis. Next base: position 3,757,337 of record CM077164.1, read on the forward strand.
CCAAACGCAGCCCAAGGGTCTGTTTGACACTCCGTCCCTGTGGCACGCCGGTGAGAAGAGAGAACGCCCGGTGAAAACGGCAGATTGGTGCTCGGCAATCCAACGTCAAAACGGCCGGGCTGCTACCCTTTCACGCCGGGCGTTTTCAAACCTGTCCAAACAGGATTTCTCCGGTCCGTTCCGGCTGGAACGGAGCGGCACTGGGTTGTCAAACAAACCCTAAGACTCCGTTTGGATGGACTTATTTTCACCGGTCAAGCGGTTACAATCACATGAACCAGACTTAACCGTTTGACTGGTAAAAATAAGCTCCCTCAAAGAAACCCTAAATCTTATGTGTTCTCGTTATTACTATTTTTTTCTGAATAAATACAGCTTCTTAAGTATTTTTGCGATTAAAATTATATATTAAAAAATCAAAATAAGAACCAATAAATTTAAGCTGAAGCTGTTGAACTGATGGATTCTGTACAACCCAACCATGCTGTCTTTATATAATTTATAAAGACCAGAAAAATAAATACTACAAGATTTGAAAAAGTATATATAAAACTATTAATTTTATTTTACATAAAATATTTTTAATATTATCTTTTGTTTTTATATCTTTTGTTTTTATATTAATATTAACATTACAGTTTTGGCTGCTTGCATAATATTTTCTGCTAATTTCTCGCGCTATTTGAAAATAAGTCTTGTAAATACATTTTAGAAAAAATATTTAACATGAAAAGGCGTAGTTTGAAAATACACTCAGATTTTGCGCCTTTTAAAAATACGTCTTGTACATGTATTTTAGAAAAAATGTTCAACACGAAAGTTATAGATCTAGTCGAGATCTGCATCTTTCGTGTTGAACACTTTTCCTAAAAATGCATGTACAAGACGTATTTTTAAAAGACGCAAGAAATTAGAAGAAAATATTGCACCACTGTCAAGACTGAAGTGCTAATAACAATTAGCTTTAATAATTTCCACCCAACCTTCTATAGTTCTATTTTAACGACCCTGTCACAGTTCACACAACATATTTTCCAAAGAGTAATTTAAATTAAAGTCGCATGAAAATCTCTCTCCTCCGCTCTCTCCCTCCCTCCCTCTCTCTCTCTCTCTCTCTCTCTCTCTCTCTCTCTCTCTCTCTCTCTCTCTCTCGTATATAGCTGACAAAAGCTTATGAGCATCTCTTCATCCCCGTCTTGACCCAATTCAAATCTTAGTCATTTGATCTTCATCTCCCTCATTCAGTTCGCCATTAAAACTCTCTCTGCAACTTACTCTGCTTCACAATTTCAATGGACAGCACTTCTTCAACCGGTCCAAATTCAGGGGACTTGCTTCGAAGAAGAATTCTCTCATGGTGAGATCACCATCTCTCTGTTTCTACCTCTGTTTCTCCATCTCTTTCTCTCTCTGACACGCTGCAGCAAATTCAGGATCAAAGAGAAAAGCGAGCCGGCATCAGTTCAAGTTCATGTTGACGGCAAGATCCTTCATCTTCATGAGGTGATGAAATGTTCAAAAAAAAAGTAGCAAAATTTCCATCAATTTCATGTCCATAATCAATCCCCCTGCTTTCCTGCAGGCACCCCTGGTTTCTAAATCCGGGTTTTTCAGAAAGGCCCTGAGTTCATCGCCGGAGATTGAGATTCCAAACACTTTTCCGGGAGGATTGCAGGCATTCGAGATGGCGATGCTATTCATCTACGGCGCCTCCCTTCCCCTCGACCCCTTCAACGTCCTCGCCCTCCGGTGCGCCGCCGGTTTTCTCGAGATGACGGAGGATTACTCGGCCGGGAACCTCTGCGAACAGTCGGATCTCTATTTGAACCAAGTGGTGCTGCAGAGCTGGGACGACACGCTCGTAGTCCTTCAAAAGTGCCGGGCTTTGTTGTCATGGTCGGAAGAGCTTCTCGTCACCAGCAGATGCATTGAGTCTCTGGCTTTCATGGTTTGTATGGAGATTCTCGATCCGGAGAGGGAGCCAGAGTGCCCCCTTCTCAACCTCCGAGCCATGGCCGGCCGCCCCTGGTGCTGCGAAGCCGTGAAGGAGATTGCCGGGCAACATTCATGGGTCAACGAAATCATAGCCCTGCCTTTCGACTTCTTCGACAGGATAATACGATCTCTGAGAAAGCAGGGGGTGAAGGAGAAGCACGTGTCGCCATTAGTCGTCTTCTACGCCAACAAATGGGTGCTGTCGAAGAAGACGCACGAGTACTGGGAGAGCAATGGAATCTCTGCCCACATGAAGGTTACAGAGATTCTCCGGGGACTGATCGGGCTGCTGCCGCCGGGAGAAAAGAGCTGCAGAGTGATTCCGGCGGGATTCTACTTCGCCATGATCTCGAGATGCATAAGTTTGGGTCTGAATGATGAATGTATGGAGAGTTTGGAAGAGCAAGCTTCGTCCCTGCTTCGGTTGGCTCGAGCAGAGGACTTTCTGCTGCCGGCGAGCGGCGTCGAATTGAAGGTGATGGAGAGAATCTTCTCGCTCCATGAAGCTTCAAAAAACTGTGGATACTCGATGATGAACACTGAATCAAGAGTGGCTGAATTGTGGGATCGTTATCTTTCCTCCATTGCCGTCAATTCCGAGATCGGCGTGGAAAGATTTGTGGAGCTGATTGAAAAGGTGCCAATGGCGGATCGAGAGACGCACGATCATCTCTATGCAGCAATGAGCGCTTTTCTACAGGTAATCTTCTATCGCCTCTATTCTCTGCATTTTCATGGCAAGTCTTCAGCTTGCAGGGAGAAGAAGAAAAAAACAAGAACTTTATCAGAATATACAGACAAATGTCAAAAAATATGAAACATTTGATATATATAACAGTTATTACAGTTGTTCAGAAAAAAAGTTTAAATCTTTTTATTGACATGTTCCATGTTTTTTTCTCTATTGAGTTTCCATTTGAAACCACCATCTCCCAAAATATCATTTTTCCAACCAAAGGAGGGAGCTATGCCATTTTATCTGCCAAACAGACCCTAAAATTGGCTCAATTCGATGATAATGTAACATATAATTTGCTGCAATTTCAGGAACATTCCAATCTATCAAGCGAAGAGAAAGCAGTTCTGTGCAGATATTTGAATTGCCAGAAATTGTCGCAACCCGTCTGCATTCAAGCGGTGCAGAATGAGCTGATGCCCCTTCGATTGATCGTGAAGGCTCTCTCGGTTCAGCAGCTTCACACGCACCAAGCCTTCAAAGACTTTTCGGAATCGTTCAGATATTCGCAGTTTGTTGATTTTTCGGGGAGTCTTCCAAGCTCCAAATCACAAGCTCTGCTGAACCAATATCTGGAGAGCCCATACCAACTAACAACCGAGGAAGAAGACAACGGAGGGATCGGTCTGGCATTCAAAGGGCTACCGATCAAGAAGACGCCCGTGCTTTCCAAGAAGGAAGACGAATCGGCAAGCTTTCGAATCCAGATTCTTGAGGAGGAGCTCATGACTTTGAAAACAAGCCTCAAGCAGAAGGGTTTGGATCGACATGATTCGAGAATGCGGAGAATGAGAGCTCGACATGTTAACAGCTGCGTTGGGTCGAACGTCTGGGCTTCGCAGATGAAGTATGTTGACAGATTGTTGAGCAAGTTTCGAAGGATGAGGATGTTCGGGAAAGGGAAGAACAAGTTAAGGCAGGTGTCTAGTGGGGTTGAAGGCAGTTCAGTTGATTGCAAAAGCAAAACTTTGAAAGGAGACCCATGTTTGTTGAAAAAGTCGGAATGAGAATTGTAAGATCTTTCAAGATAAATTGCTTGTGTATCATAAGGTTGGATTATATTTGTGACGCGAGATGAACTTCGAATAATAAATGGAGATCTTCCGCCAAACCTCACCGCCATAATGGATGGACATAAGTATCAATGAAGTCGAGTGATGCTCGAACTTTAAAATAATAAGAGGTTGGTCAACATATCAACTGGATTGTCTGTAAATTGTAATACTAACCTTCTTAGGCTTTGTTTGGGCTGGGTGTGGCTCCAAAAAGGGTAGTGATGGAAAATCAGTATCGAGATTAGAGCTATAAAAAATAGCAATAGGAGAAGAAGGGAGGTGTTGACCTACAAGAAGAGAAACATGAAAATGTGCAAAGCTCCTCTCAACTTTTTTGAAAGTGGAAGGGTTAATGCTTTTCAAAAAGTCCCCAAAACATCTTTTTTTGCACGAGCACTTTTCCCACCACCGAAAAACTAATCGCCTAACAAACAATGGTGGTGGTGGCGGGAATAAAACTTTTCACACCACCACTGCCGTCCCAAAAAAGCCTTAACCTCAGATATGACTTGACAATAATACATTAAACCTAAATGCTAAATATACAACTGAAAGCACACAAGATGAGACTAAACACATATCATGCCCAAGATCTATGATGACCAAGATAGCCAACCTAGTATAAATCAACATATGCTACCAAATTGTCGCTTATGGTTTTCAAACTATAAATGTTGAACCCGTAATTCGTCGAGAACAAAAATATCTAAGGAAGACGGATGCAGTGGTAGGATGACGCGGGTTGAACGATCTAAATGTGACCTATTATGTGACTAGATGATGATTATGCAAGAGTAGGTCTGCACAAGCAATTGCAGCAGTAATTAATTAATATGTAAATTAATAGAGGCAAAAACGTTCCCAAAATCTTAATTAAAGAAAACAAGAAATGTTCAGAAATGAGTGAGACACAATTATTTCAAGCACACGCAGAATTAACCCTGCAAGTCTTACAACCACATATACTAATAACACATAAAATGAACAACCACTACAGGTATAGTGCTGACATAAACAACAGTAGAAAATAAAACTGCATACCACAATTTACAAGTGCAGGCGGAGGCAAAGACGGTTGTGGGCGGGCATTCACAGTCGAAACAAGCGGGGACAGGTGTCAGTAGCGTGGATCGAGACTGTTGGTGGCTTGGATGAGTTGAGTGGTGTCTGTCAGGGAGATGTGAGGAACTGGTATGGGGCTTTCCTTGGGGAGGATGTAAGTTAACGACAAGGGAAAGTGAGTTTGACCGTAGGGGAAGGGGTGGGAGATACGGCTTGCTGAAAGCTTTGGGCTTCGGCTATAGGGAGAAGGGGTGGGGGGTTAGTGTTTGTTGGAGGTTTTGGAGTTGTGCTGTAAGGGAAAAAAGCGGGGATGGGGGTTCGGTGAGAGCTACATGGGCAGAGGCGGAAGGGGAGATAGTGGCGGGCTTTATCGAAGGGGCGAGGGAAGGATGCGGGAGGGGTCGGGGTTGCCTTACAACAGTCTGGCGGTGGAGGAGGAGGGCTTCTGGTAGGGCGGACGACTGTAAAAATGTGAGGAAGAATGACTTCCCCGGGAGATGAGTTGGACTGCTGCGGGAGGCTTGCTGGAGGGGTCTCGATGGCCTTACAACAGTCCGGGGGTGGAGGAGCAGGGCTTCAGGCGGGGTGGCTGAGATGGGAGGTCGACGGAACAGGGGCGGAGGAGAGGGATCCAGGAATCGCTCCCGGGATGTTTGGCATCACACCAAAATTGACAGGCGGTTTAAGAATTCCAAAACCCACGATGCCCCCACTCATCGCATCCTACACATATATATACTCAATCTGAAATAGGACATCCTAATCGGATGGCCCACAACGTCTAAGCCGATTGGATGCTAAATATGACTCAAAATATATAAAAAAAATACATCAAACTGACTCGAAACGACCGTCTGGGTACAACCGTGAACTCAGATCGCCCAATCGAGTAGCGGTTCATCGCCACCTGTAGGAATAGACCTATGTCGGGAGTGGCACGCCGTCAACTCTCCCCCCCCCGGCTTGAAAGCACTCATCTTTGGTGAGTGAAGATAACCGTACTCTCTGTGTAGCTGCGGTGGCGAGTCTCTCGAGCTCCTCTGAAGGAATCCATGTAGCTTCATGAATCGGGCAACCGCTCCAACGGACAAGATAGCGCACAACATCTCGCCTGCCTGCGATGTAGAAATCGTGACCGATGATCTGAGATATGTCGTCTGTAGAAGTAGATGGCTCTGGCTAGGTATCTCCATTTGACTACTGAGTCGGTGGAACCGTTGGTAGTGCAATGCGATCCTCATGGAGCAACTCCTCAGGTGGCAACTGGGGGGACTGGTAGGGGTAATGGGAGGTGAAGGCTCTGAGAGGAGTGTGGATAAAGGGTCCACATACAAGCGCTACTCGTAGTAAAGAGTCAGATCCTCTACGTTGAATAGTCGGTTGATGCCCATACCATGAGGGATGTCAATTTCATATGCGTTCGTACCAATCCGTCGCACAACTTTATAGGGTCTCATTCGACGAGCGCTTAATTTCTTTGTTGGTCCTTGCAGGACCCTCTCAGATTGAGTGCAAATCAATACGTGTTCTCCCGCCTCAAAGATTTGTTCCCGCCGGTGCTGGCCTGCACGATCCTTATAATAATCATTACTAGCTGCATTTTTTTAAAGACCGACTCATGAAGTGTATGCACATGTTGAGGAAAAGATTCTGCAGACTCCTGCGAATGATGCAAATCATACGATGGACTCAATTCATGCAACATAGGAGAGTCGGGCATTATATGAGAACGACCATGCAAGTTATGCAACATATGCAAATGATTGGCGACTGACACGACAAATTGACAAAATGCATACGTTATGTAGCGGTGAAGGTCCTTAAGGATGGGTGGTTTATTTTGATGCTCTTTGGGCGGGGTGTAAAAAAACTCATTTAGCGTACAGAGACCACCCAACTGCTTAATTGAGACACCGACAGTGAGTTGCAGAATCAGGATATGTCAAATATCTCCTATGGGACGCAAATCATCAGGAGGCCTATCGGGTGGTTGATAGAAAAATTCGACGTGAATAATGATATCACTCGAAGGAATGTCGTAGATGGTGACAACAGAACGTGACAATGATGTGATGGGTACCTCTCAAATGATAACGCCTGTCAGGTGGCTCACTAGGAGGTATATACAAAAAAACATCCTGTAGGAAACGCCCGTTAGGTGGCTCACTAGGAGGCATATACAAAAAATCATCTCGCACATGGGGACCACTAGTGTGAAGATGCAAACCATCCAAACTAGGTTGAATGCCTTTAGGGAGGACCCCCTGAGAGGAAAGCACCAATTAATGATAGTGTCCATGGGAACAAGTGTGACAACCACAACAAAGTCAATGATAGCTCCTTGACTCTCGGTCGTGTCATGGCTCGAGATAATGCTAAGAGAGGAGCGGGAGGGGCCCATACTCAGGTAAGAGTCAATCGGTACCGTGTCGAGGACTGTATCTTTAACCGAAAGGGACACTAGGTCTAAGTGAGGTGTGGATGATGTACATACATCACAGTGTCACAGGATCGCTCTTCCTCACTCTCATGACCACACTCACTAGTCATGCTAGTACCACTCTCCACCTGTATCAAACAGTCATTATTGGGCTCAACTCCAAAATCAAGTGAGAACTGAGCTCAATCGGACAAGATGACTCAACAAAATATGTCTGGCCTCTCAAGTCAGTGAGAGCACTACTAAACGAATTGCTGCCTTGATCTAAATCCCTAGGTATCCTTCTATTGATTATTCCTAAAACAAATTTCAAGTGATGAAAATGATCATCCAAGCGATCAAATTGGTCAAGAACTAAACGCTGAAATTCGGCCTCAGGTATCTCTATTTGCGGGACATTAGGAGGGTCTTGACATGTGATGTGATCCCAACGATGGTGATCTTTATAGGGTTCCTGAGGGTCATCTAGACGGTAGTCCCTCACATAATCAGATTGTGCTCGTGGGCGAGCATAGACCCTACAAACGTGCAGTGGTGGTCGCGCATATCTAAAAGCAGATTCCTCAACTAGACGAGATGTGCAGCGACGATGACTTGAACGATAGTCAACTCTATCATCATAAAGTCGCGGAGAGGTGTAATGGTGATAACGCGAGGACCTCTCGTCATAGTGACCGTCTCTAGCATAATGGAATTGCATCGAGGGGTCGACACGATCTCTAGGAGTGGTGTGTGATGAGAGATAATAATCAACATGATAACATGAGGGTTTCTCTAAAGGGGCTCTATGAGGTTGGATATAGGTAGACTCGAGATCCCCAAATAGAGAAGGCGAACGACGACGATAACTATACATAAATGAACCTAAATACTTTGTTAAATCTACCACTACACATAAATATGACCGAAACCTTTTGGGCTCTGATACCAATTTGATGCAGTGGTAGAAACGCGAGTTGAACAATCTAAATGCGACCTATTATGTGACTAGATGATGATTATGCTAGACTAGGTCCGCACAAGCAATTGCAGTAGTAATTAATTAATATGAAAATAAACAGAGGCACAAACGTTCCCAAAACCTTAATTAAAGAAAACAAGGTTCACAAACAAGCAAGACACAATTATTTCAAGCACGCGCGGAATTAACCCAGTAAGTCTTACAACCACAGTTACTAATAACACATAAAATGAACAACTACTACAGGTATAGTGCCGACATAAACAACAATACAAAATAAAACTGCATATCACAATTTACACGTGCAGGAGGCGAAAAAAGATGGTTGTGGGCGGGCATTCACTGTCGAAACAAGCATAAACAAGTGTCGGTAGCGTGGTTCGGGACTATTGGTGGCTTGGATGGGTTGAGTGGTGGCTGTCAGGGAGGTGTGAGGGACTGGTTTGGGGTTTTCGGGAGGATGTGGTTTAACGATAAGGGAGGAGTGAGAGTTTGACCGTCGGGGAAGGGGTAGGAGATACGGCTTGCTGGAAGCTTTGGGCTTCGGCTACGGGGCGAATGGGTGGACGGTTAGTGTTTGCGGGAGGTTTTGGGGTGTTATTTTAAGGGAAAGAGGCAGGGATGGGGGTTCGGCGAGAGCTACAGGGGCAGAGCCGGAAGGGGAGATAGTGGTGGGCTTTGTCGAAGGGGCTAAGGAAGGATGGGGATGGGGGTTCGGCGAGAGCTACTGACCGGCGATTTTAGAATTCCAAAACCCAGCCCTCACTCACCGGGCATCTTCGAACGGGCTTTGCCCGTTCTCGAGACAACCAAACCGAACATGGGGTTGTCTATCCACTAAGGAAACATTGGTCGTGAGCGGCAATATTATGGGCGGGACATTGTTTGTGGGCGGCGACATTGTTTGTGGGCGGCGATTGGTCGTAGGCGGCAACATTAGTTGTAGTGGTGGGAATTGGTCGTGGTCGTGGACAGACACGGGCTCCGACCCTATCGAAGGGGCTAAGCGCGGCGTGGAGAGGAAGGCCTAGGATTGAAATGTCAAGCGTGCACTTAGAATGAAAGGATGTGCTTGATGGAGGTTTAGATGGGCAGGGAGTGGTTCGGGTGGCCTTGCACCTTTGCTCATATCCCCAGCCTCTCCGTGACGGCAAGTGAACAGATGTGGGGCTATTGGGAAGTCTGGCGGTGGAGGAGGGTTGTTTGGTCTTGCTTCAAAAATAGAAATGATCGGACCCTGTTAACTAAAACTATGAAGCATTCATTCACCTTGGGGCGGACGACTAGAAATGTGAGGAAGAATGAGCTAAGCAAGCATTATAGGAAATATAACAGGCAAGTTTTAGTAGGTTGCAACCCAGAAAATCTCACATCAAAAAGAAGAAATCCAAGGATAAAGAAAATTGCAGCAGCCTAAATCTGGGAGAAGGGTTCGGAAAGCATTAAGCATTAACTAAAATTATTACAGGCAATCTGTGACTGTTGAATGACTCAACCGGGTATAGCAAAACAGGAGGAATAAAACATATGTCTCGTACATGTATGAGAAAAGCAAATCCCGAAGACATCATATAAATTTTTTATGCCCATCTCCACATGGCAGGTATAGTGTTGGTGAATTTATTAATCCCACTATTAACTAGAGGGGTCTCAACGTGAAGCCTTACAACAGTCCAGCAGTGGAACAGGGCTTAAGGATAAGTTTGCGGCGGCGGACATGCAAGAATCCGGAGGTCGACATAGTATTGAAACAGGGGCGAAGGAGAGGGATCCGGGAATCGCTCCAGGGATGTTTCCGCGATGCGGAGAAGTGGCACCGGATCTGGATGTCGCACCTTTGAGGATCGCCGATCCGAATGAGGGTTGCCGAAGGAATGGTGAGCTGCGGTGGATTCTGGCGACCGGCGATTTCTTTTAGAATTCCAAAACCCACGATGCCCTCACTCACCGAGATCATTAGATCCAACAGCTCAAAATCATTATATTGGCATCCAAAGTGTGGTGTGCATATATATATATATACTCAATCTGAAAATAGGGCATCCTAATAGGATGGCCCACAACGTCTAAGCCGATCAAATGCTAAATATGACTAAAAAATATAAAATAATACATCAAACTGACTCGAAATGACCGTCTGAGTGCAACCGTGCACTTGGATCGCCCGATCGGGTAGCGGTTCAAAGCCTCCTGCGGGAATAGACCCACGTCGGGAGTGGCACGCCATCAAAGACACTACAAGAGAGTACTAGGCTGGAGTACTCGTCGAGATTACTCGGCGGGAGTACTCGTTAGGAGTACTCAGCGGGAGTAACCGTCGTAAGTACTCGGCGGGAGTACTCGGAAGGCTCAAGGAGAGTACCCGTACCCCATATAACACTTTGGTTAAGATGAGAGCGGCTATTAGCCGACCATACCCCCTCCCTCTTGGATTTGTCTGTAAATAGGACCCCGAGGCACTAGTAGAAAGCACCTTCACACCCCCCCCCACCCATGGTGGGTGAGTTCACTGTCCGCCTCACTTGTGTCGAGCTCAGCAATGGCTTTAGGAGGTGAAGTTCCTATAGACTTCCGGGTGTGTGGTGGGACCTCCTTGTTGTAGCACGTTGGTCTTATTTGTAGGCAGTCTAGAGTTGTTCTTTGTGCTCGCTAGCTTCTTCTCGCCAGGTCTCATGTGGGTTGACTAATAAACTAGTAGTAACCTCTGGTCACCCCCTTGGTTCGAACGCAGGAACCAATTTTCATGGTTCCAACAATAAATATGCATCAAATGTACATTTAAGCAAAATTGCAGAAGTCGGATGTTGAAGACACGTCGGTTTGAGTTTTCATGTCGGATTCAATATGTCAGGGGGTATATCAGGAATATTTCAAATATCGAATTTCAATATTTAATCATATATAAAAGGGTTATTTATCGAAACCTCCCTCTAAGTTTGCTAAACTACATATTGCACCTCTCTCAAGGTTGTCAGGATCGAGATCCTAGATGAGATCGTTTCGAGGTAGGATCGGATCTGATAGTAGGGTTGGATCGAAGATCGGTTTACAAAATTAGGATCGATTTACAAAATCTGGATCGTATGATCGTAAGATTCTATGATCTGGATCGCGATCCTGACAACCTTTACCTCTCTTACTTTTGAAATCACAAAGATCTCCCATGTAAGTTTACATTTTAAAACTATTCACGCACAAAAAGATCCCCTTAAAATTTACTCTAAAGAGGTCTTTTTGTACATGGATGTTATGAAATGTAAACTTATAGGGGAGATTATTGTAATTTCAAAAGTATAATGATGAAATCATGTAACCTGTAATTATGCTAACATCCAGGGAAAATTTTTGTAATTATTATTCCTATATAAAGATGAAATCATGTTTAGAATTTATACAGCGACATTAAAAATTAAACATTTGGATCCACCAAACTGACATACACATTTTACATTACACAAACAATAACAGTATAACGACAAAAGTAAACATCCACAAATCTTAAAAATAATAGTTTTGTAAATATAACAACATTTCCAAGAAATATTTTGCAATATAATAACATTAATACATAAAAGTTTTTAAAAAAATCTTAAAATTTTAATGTCTCATAATCTGATAATCATCAGCAGTTAAAAAAAATAGATTGAACATGATCCTTCTAATGTGAAGATTTTGACGATTCAAGATTAAGAGAATCCAAATCTCGCAAGAGAATGTAAACCCAACATACTATTGTTATCAAGGTTCAAGATAGAAAAAGATTTCCCCACATAACTCAATATGCGCAATGAAAGAAAACATCAACAAGCAATTAAAAGTCAATTAATATAACATCACACAACAATTAATATCCGAAAGAACATATATAACATCATTCATCAAAATGTCATAATTTTAAATGGGGATTGTTAACCACAGGCCAAATATGGCTATTCGCAGATTATTACTATTCGCAGATCCAAAGATACTCAAAATTGTTATTCACAGAAATTATTGTTATTCGCAGACCAACATTAAAAGTAAAAAAAAATATATCAAGGAGTACACCAGCAAGGGCATAGTTCATTACCACCAAAATTGAAGCCTACATCAATATATATATATATATATAATCTGCATCAAAAAATCTGAAGCACCAACACCACAACAATAATTAGACTCCTCCCCTAAACTCTATAAAAGGAACACACAACTTTGTTCTTAATTTGTCTCACTTGTCAAATTCAAACAAACAAGAACTAATTCCCTTCTCCACGAATTTCACTGCTAAATAATTTGTTCTGAATTTTCTGCAGCTTTCCCCCTCCTCCTCCTCACCCCCCACAACAAAAAATGTCTATAACATAAAAAGGTGAAAATCAAAATCAATTCGCACCACCTTTGCAGGCGGGCAACTTTTGCATACCTGAAGCCTCACCCCGCCACCACCTCCGGCCGCTTCATGGTGCATCACATAAAAAGGTGAAAATCAAAATCAATTCGCGCGCAGCGAACGGTGACCTAGAGGGCATCACCATTACAGGCGGGCGACGTCGGCGAGCTGGCGATCTTCGTCGGCGAGCGGGCGGGCGACGTCGGCAAGCAGACGGGCGACGTCGGCAAGCAGGCGGGCGACTTCGGCGAGCAGGCGGGCAACGTCGAGCTGGTGGCTGGGAAGATGCGAGATAGGGGAAGCTGCGGAGCACGGAGTGACACGGGCGAGCAACGTCGGGCGACTTCGGCAAGTAGTCGGGAGACGCAGGCGTGAGATCGAGGGTTGGGAGAGGGAGAGAGGGGAAGATGCGGAGGAAAGGATCGGGGGTGGGTTGCTCGGAAGAGTAAAGGAATTAGGGTTGGTTTGTGAATAAAGACTTTCAGAAAGGAAGGGGAATATTTAACGCCTTTTAAAAGTGCTTTTTTTTGTCTGCGAATAGCCATATTTGGTTTGCGTTTGTTAGAAAAGCTCATTTAAGGGCCCATGTTGTTTCTTGTTTTTCTTCTTGGATTAGTCCCACATCATGTATTAGGATTTCTCCCTTCCTTCTTCTCCTATATAAGTGTGTGTATACTTGTAACTATTACCAAGTGGACATATATACAAGGTTGGTTTTCTCCATTTCTACATGGTATCAGAGCCAGGTTCCGGACTCCTGCGGACTCTCTTTCCTGTCCGCCCTGCGACCTGCGATCTCTGCGGCCTCCCTTGACCAGTCCGCTGCTTCTAGTCGCATCTCTCCTGCGGCCTCCCTTGTCCAGTCCGCAGCCCCTCCTCCCGTGGAACCACTTCTCCCTCCTCTTCATTCCTCCTCTGACCACCTATTTATAGCCCTTCAGTGGGGCCCACTGCTTCCCCTTGTCCGCTGCGGCTTCTTCTTGTCCGGCGCGACCTCGGCGACCTCCATCTCTTGGTCTCCTTCGTCCGCCGTAAGCGCAGCGTCCTGTCCGCAGCTCTTTTCCCTGTCCGCTGCGGCCTCTGCTTGCGGCTGCTCTCCTTCCTCTTCAGGCGGCCAAGTTTTTTTTCCCTGTTCGCCGCGGGCTCGCCCCTCTGCATTCTTTCAGTCTTGCGGACTGGTCCAGCCCGCTGCGGTCGCTCTCTTGCTTCCCGGCTTGTCCTCTTCTCAGCTCGACGCGATCTGGTCCAGTCCGCCTCGACCTCTTCCATCCGCTGCGGCCTCTCTTGGCCCGCTCCTTGCTGAGCGTCTGTGCTCATCGCGGCCTCCTCCAGTCCGCCGCTGCCTCCAGTCCGCCGCGGTCTCCTGCAGTTCGCCGCGATCCCTCCAGCTCGCCGCGACTTGCCCCGTTCCCGCGACTTGCCAAGCTCCCCCAGCTTGCCCTCTCTTCTCGGCCCGCTGTTGTGCTCTACTTGCCACGGCCGGAACCAGTCCGCCGCGGTCTGATCCAGTCCGCCGCGGCCTCCCATAGCCCGCTCCTTGCTGAGCGTGCCTGTACTCGCCGCGGCCTACTCCCGCTCGCCGCGACCTCATCCAGTCCGCTGTCTCTGCTCGCTGCGGCCTGTCTCTGTCCGCGCGGACTCTCTTCCCGCTGCGGCCTCTTTTTGTTTCCGTGGCCTCTCTCTGCAGCTGTGGTCTGCCCTACTCGCCTCGACCGGCTCCAGTCCGCCGCGGGCTGTTTCTGCTCGCCGCCTGGCCTCGCCTCTGCTCGCCACCAGTTTTTTTCTGCTCTTCGCATGACATCTGTTGCTTCCGCTGTCACCTCTGTTGTGTCCTCTACGGAGGGCATCACCTGCCTCTCTCATCATCCTTGTTGGATCGTTGATTCCGGTGCTACTCACCATATCTCCTCCCAGAAGCCCCCAGCATATCTCCACACGCCTCATCCTGCTCGCATCACTGTGGCCAACGGTGAAACCCTCCCCGTCTTTGGCTCCGTTGATCTTCAGCTTACGCCAACCCTTTCTCTTTCCTCGGTTCTTCACGTTCCGGGGTCTCCCTTCAATTTATTATCAGTTAGTCGTCTCACACACGACCTTGACTGTTGTATTACCTTTTCACCCAATTCTTTTCTTATGCAGGATCGCCGTACCCGGAGTACCATTGGTCAGGGGAAGCTGGTGAATGGGTTGTATATTTTGGATATCCCACCAACTCTTCTCTCCACCATCTCTACTGTTGATTGGCATTGCCGCCTTGGACATGCTCCCCTTTCGATTCTCAAGCGGGCTCTTCCTGATCTCTCTTTACAGGAGTTCTCCTGTGAATCGTGTGTCTACGGCAAACAACACCGTTCCTCTTTCCCCCCTGCTTGTACCAGGAGTACTACTCCCTTGTCGTTAGTTCATTCTGATATTTGGGGTCCTTATCGGCTCCTTAGTATTTTTGGCTTTCGGTACTTTGTCACGTTCATTGACGATTACTCCCGTACCACGTGGCTCTACTTCCTACGAGATCGCACTGAACTTCCCTCTGTCTTTCGCGTCTTTTTACTTGAGATGCGTACGCAGTTCGCCACTCCTCTCAAAGTCATTCGCACTGATAATGCTCGGGAGTATACGGGTCGTGCATTCTCCACTCTCTGCACTGACTTTGGTGTCATCCATCAAACTTCATGTGCGTATACCCCTCAGCAAAACGGGATGGCCGAACGCAAAAATCGTCATCTTCTCGATGTTGCCCGCTCCCTTATGTTCCAAATGCACGTTCCCACCGAATATTGGAACGTTGCTGTTTCCACCGTCTGTCATCTCATCAACCGCCTTCCCTCCTCTGTCCTTGATTTTGCCTCACCTCTCCAACTCCTCTATCCCTCTATCCCCCTCACCTCTCTCACACCACGGATCTTCGGGTGTGTTTGTTACGTCCACCTTCTTGGCCCTCCTTCCGACAAACTTGCTCCTCGGGCCGCCAAGTATATGTTTGTTGGCTACTCCCACACTCAAAAGGGGTACGTCTGCTACTCTCCTACTACCGGCAAAATGGTCGTTTCTGCAGATGTCACCTTCTGCGAAGACCAGCCCTTCCACTTACCCGGCACCACCTCGTCTTCTGCTACCTCGTCTTCTGCTCCCTCTCTTCCCCGGCCCGTTATACCGGTCACGCCATCTGTGCCGTCTTCTTCCTCCTCTCCCCCTGTTCCTCCTCGGGTTCCTCCACCGCTAATCTGTGTCTACTCTCGTCGCCCATCCAAGGATGCGCCCGTGACCCAGCTCCCTGCTGCCAGCGATAGCTCCGCTACGGTCGATCACGCTTCCGTCTTTACAGCTCATCCCTTGGCCAACTACGTCTCTCTACATCGGCTCACACCACCTCTCTACGCATTTGCCACCTCCCTTTCCTCTATTTCTCTTCCTACCAATGTGCAGGAGGCGCTTCACCACCCTGGCTGGCGGGCTGCTATGCACGATGAAATGCAGGCTCTCTGGGCTAACCAGACCTGGGATCTGGTTCCTCTTCCTGCTGGCCACACCCCTGTTAGCTGCAAATGGGTCTTTGTCATTAAACATGCGACGGATGGCACTATCGACCGTCTGAAGGCCCGTCTCGTGGCACGGGGGTTTACTCAGCAACATGACCTTGATTATGAGGAAACCTTCTCTCCCGTGACCAAATTGAACACGGTCCGCGTTCTTCTCTCCCTGGCTGTTCATCGTCACTGGCCCCTTTATCAGCTGGATATCAAAAATGCCTTCCTCAACGGCGATCTCCAGGAGACCGTTTATATGCAGCAGCCGCCCGGGTTTGAGACCACGGGGGAGTCTTTGGTATGCCACCTTCGGAAATCCATTTATGGTCTCAAACAGTCCCCGCGTGCATGGTTTGAAAAGTTCAGTAAGGTGGTCTGTGCTAGTGGCTTCACTCGGAGCTCGGCTGATTTTTCTCTCTTCACCCGACATCGGTCAACCGGGACTGTGATTCTTCTGGTCTACGTTGATGATATCCTGATTACTGGAGACGACACGGCAGGAATACAACAGACCAAGGCACAGTTGAATTCTGCCTTTCAAACCAAAGATCTGGGCAACGTTCGGTACTTTCTTGGGCTCGAGGTCGCCCGACGCCCTGATGATCTTGTGTTATCTCAAAGGAAGTACTGTATGGACCTCCTTCGTGATGCAGGTTATTCTGGGTGCAAACCTGCGGAGACTCCTATGGACGCAAATCACAAGCTCTCGGCCCATAGCTCTGACTCTGACAAGCTACTTACAAATCCGGAATATTACAGACGCTTGGTTGGGAAGCTGATCTACCTTACGGTGACTCGACCAGACATCTCATTTGTTGTGGGAGTTGTGAGCCGGTTCATGCACGCTCCTCGGACATCTCATCTTCAAGTTGTCGAGCGCATCCTTCGATATCTCAAGCTCGCCCCCGGACAAGGACTTGTGTACAAGCCATCCACATCTCTATCTCTCGTCGCGTATTCTGACGCTGACTACGCAGGATCTATTGATGATAGGCGCTCCACAACTGGATTCTGTACTTACTTTGGTGGACACCTCATAACTTGGCGTAGCAAGAAACAGAATGTGGTTGCGCGCTCCTCTGCCGAAGCCGAGTACCGGGCTATGGCCGCTGTTGTCTCTGAGTTAACCTGGCTTGAAGGCCTTCTGAGAGACTTAGGTATTCGTCTCTCATCTCCGGCAACCTTATTTTGCGACAGTCAGGCAGCAATTCATATTGCCAAGAATCCGGTTTTTCACGAACGAACAAAGCATATCGAAGTTGACTGTCACTTTATCCGGGAAAAGGTACAGTCAAAGAAGATAGATTTGGCGCATGTTCCTGCTACCGACCAAGTTGCAGACATCCTGACGAAAGCTCTCTCTAGGCCGCTATACTATCAGTTCTTATCCAAGCTTGGCGCCTACGACTTGTACGCTCCAGCTTGCGGGGGAGTGTTAGAAAAGCCCATTTAAGGGCTCATGTTGTTTCTTGTTTTTCTTCTTGGATTAGTCTCACATCATGTATTAGGATTTCTCCCTTCCTTCTTCTCCTATATAAGTGTGTGTATACTTGTAACTATTACCAAGTGGACATATATACAAGGTTGGTTTTCTCCATTTCTACAGCGGTTAACAATCCCCTTTTAAATTCATATTTGGAAGAACCAACACTCAAATAATGCAAAATGAAGTGATCATTGCGAGCAATTAATTAAGTCAATTCAACAGAAATAACACTCGATAGTAACAAAAGTAACAGACACAATCAAGTATACACAACTATAACATCCAACAGAAGAACATAGAGAGAGGAGCGCCACAAATGTTGAAGTTAAGAACATGTTGCAGAAGTGCACAACAATAGAAAAGTAGCAGCATAGTAGCAGAATATGTAACAGATGTGCAGGATGCAGATGAGCAGAAAAATAGCAGAACACTAGCAGAACAATAGATAGAGAAGTACCAATACAATAAAAACTTATAGCTCAGTGACTTAGCCGCTACCAAGAAGGCATGAATATAAAACTCAACCAGCAGAAGGGATAAAAAAGAGAAGCCACAACGAAGCCGGAAAGTAAAATAGAAAAGAGATCAACAATAATTTACACTATAAGTCACAGCTTAGTTAAGCAAGAAAAATCCCTGTGGCTCCAAGCCATAAATCAAGGGCTGAGCTTCAATGCCACATAAGAGAGACGGCAGATGAAAAGAAGCCTACATCTTCACAGAGGAAGTCACAGAAGAGAAGAAGAGAGTCGTCTATCTAAGAGACGTAGGAGAACAAAAACAGAGAAGCGAAATGAGTAGTAAATCAAAGAGTCAAAGCTTCAACAACACAAAAGAAAGATCAAAGACAGAGAAGAACCCTAAATTGTCACAGAGGATGAGAGGAGAAGAAGAACATTGTCTTTCTCAGAGCCGCGGGAGAACACAGAGAGGAGAAAAATGAGTGTCTCGGGTATATACGAAATATAGAAATATGGAGCGATATTCCAATATCTCGTATTGGCCGATCGGCAAATATTTTTAAAAAATATAGTTTTAACTAAAACAGTGTTGTTCAGTTCCCTTCTTGAAACCATTATATCAGCGAATAGGTCGTCCATATCAGACGATATCCAAAACACTGTATTTTAAGGTACCTTAATATCACTCAACTTGTTTCCAATGTTCCTAAACGACATATATCTACTCACAATATTGACCGATTGATCAATATCTAGGTGACAACATGTGATGACATACACAATATGATACGAATACGATTTCCTGGACGCGCGTTCCTCTCTGCTTATGTATCCTTAAGGGCATTATTGTACTTTGTATGTCTCACTCCTTTATAAGGGACTGGTGGTATCTCTTATTTTGGATCTTCGGAGATATTGTGAGTGCTAGGCCTTGCTAGGTGAGAGAGGCTCTTAGGGGAAACCAACCCTCACCAATTCGGGTCGAGCTCATCTCAACAACTGTATCCATGTTTAGTGTTTAATCTTACAATTTCAGTTATGGCTAGTGTGCAACTATCATAATACCAACTGCGCTAGAATAAGCAGCACGTTCCATGTATGTTTTCTCCACAATTACCTGCGAAGATAAAGCGGATGCAAATAAGTTTTCTTTCCTATGTTGAAACTTAAATGTAAAATTTTTAATAAATTAATTTATTTTTTTTTCAACTTCTAGTGTTCAACATTAATGTGCCCTTGCTTCCTGCAGCTATTACAAATCAATTTATTATGGTTACCACTTAAATGAGGCCTCAAAACGTCTTCCCAAGGATTTCCCCAAGCAACCAACCAAACACTTGCACAATTTGTCTCCCTTGATTGTCAACTCAACAAATTATATGTTTGACATAGGGTCCGTTTGGTACGGTGGTGATGGTCGTGAACGCAGTGGTTACGAACCGTCGTTCGTGAATGTCAGACCTCGCCTAAATAACTCTGTTTATTTCTATGTTCAAAATTGTTTTTTTCTCGGTGACGGTCATAATCGTTGTCATGACACACATATTTCTGTTAGGGAATACGATGCCCACAAAACACACAAGAATCGCAGAGAAATTAAGCAAAAAACACACAAGGATTTAACGTGGAAAAACCCAAAATCCGGGGAAAAAACCACAACCACCCGCGCCCAGAAAAATCCACTATGAAGAACGATCAACAGTACACCACTTCTCTTTTTTCGCCGCTTCTCTTCCTCGGTTTTTCCACATACCGAAATCCTAGGCCAAAAAAGACCTTTTATACATGTAGCATAAAAATAGGAGAGTGCCCAGTATTCCCAGACGCAGTCAGGCACCACAAATTAACAATTTCATGACGATGATGTTTTTTTGTCCAAACTCATCTAAGCAAAATGTCGTGCCAAATGAACGACGGTTCATCACCACCGCGTTCACAAACACCGCCGCCGAGCCAAACAGGCCCATAATCAATTGAAATTTACCTCTACGATAAACACAGTGCTTTGAAAATGTTTGCGCAATGTGAAAAACATGGCAATAATGGAGGTTGACCTTAACCCTTAGTTTTAGAGCGCTATTAAAGGCAGCTCAGCTTTCGCTAGTGGCAGCACATTAAAATCTAAAAGACTACTTTAATTTCTCCTATATTCGACCCTATTGGCAACCCAATCCCTCCAATGACTCTTCCAGGAAAACACTATTGGCCGGAGAAGAATCTCACCCTTTTTGCAACCCTACTAGGCGCACCCCATCCCTTGCCCCACTTCCCTCACCAATTACTCGAATCATCTTAACATTGACACCAGGTTGAGCGCCACCCAAATTCTCAAGCTTCTTTATTAGCTCCGGCGAGCTACACCCTACCCGACGGCCCTATCCAGCCACCTCCTCCTTCAACTTCGGCCAAACCAAACTCATCTTCCTCCAAGCAGTCTGGCCGATGACAGCTGCTCCGACCAACATTGCTCCGGCCGCCAACAACTCCTTCCTGCAGATCCGGTTGAGCTCCCACCTCCATGCATGAGCAACCCCATACCGAGCATCGCCAGCGAGGAGAGACTAGGGTTGTGCTTTACTTGCATGTAAAGATCTAAGGTTTCCTTCATCCCGATTTCTGGCTTCAATGCGTCATCATTGACGATTCTCGGGTGACACTGGGTTTGCCGCTTCCTCTTCAAAGCAACCTTGCAGTAAGTTTAGTTGCAAGGATTTCAGTTTATGGAAGAGTGCTTCTTTAATGGATCTACAAAAATATTCAGGATTTATATGGTTACTAACCCTAAAGTTTCTACAATTGATATTTGGAGTTATGTTAGACCTGAGGATAAGCATGCAACTACAATTAGTATATGATCAATAGAAGTTAATAGATACAGAGTAATAGATACGTAGAGCAATGAAATTCTAGAGGGATTCAAAGAAAGCAGGGCAGTACAGAACTGAGGTAAACAATTTCTACAGCGGTGGGCGATAGAAGTAGCTTCTAGGGAGGAGAGGGAGGAGACCAGCGCCAGAGAAGAGGTTTTTTTATGGGCTGTCAATAACTGTTTGAGCTACAAGGAGAAATTCACGGGCTACAATTAACCTTGGACTGCCACTAGCAAAAGCTGGGTTGCCTTTAATAGCACTCCAGTTTTAAATATGTCCCATAGCAACTTACATGAAAAAACCAGATGATATCATGCTGGCTGACTTTGGAACTATTATTGCAGTCCAACTTATAGAAAAAAAATACAAATTACAGAATTTGAACGTGACGTTGGCTAATAGATGTTGACTTGGTTGCACGTTTGAAGGGTATGCTCAAAATCAGTGAGAAGGAAAATGCTTGAAATATCAGATACTTTCTACAAAATAATAAATAAATAAAGGTCAGCCCGGCGGACAAAGCATTCCCGCGCAGCAAGGATTCGGGGATGGGTCCCACCACAAGGGTGAAATATGGCAAACCTTACCCTGTATTTTTGCAAGAGGGACTCAAACCCGTGACCTCAAGGTCACACAACAACACCTCAACCGGTGCGCCAAGGTTTCCCTTTGTTCTACAAAATAGTATAAAACAGCTAATTTTCTTATATACTTTAAAAAAAGTCTCATATCTTATACTTTTATTATTTTGTCTGTTATGCTGATACAAAACCTATCAGAATATCCTGATACAAATTCAATTTTATAATATTTTTAACTATTTAGCGGTGTTGGATGAAAGGTTGCATACACATGAAAATATTAATTAAGTAGCAAACATCCATGCTCAGATGTGAGCCGAAGGTTTAAACAGGCTGTTGTACTTTGTATATATTTTGTGCTTACTGTTAATTTTATCTTCAGAATTTCATTATACTATAAAAGCTGATGGAGAACAGTAAATTCAATTAGATCGAATGCATCAGAGAATCGTCAGTCTACTTTGGTCATTGATAGCATTAGGGTCAACACACCATATTCTTGTGTTTTTTAAATATTTTTCCGAGTTATGGTCTGAGAGTTAGGCAAAATCAAGTGATCGTACGATCTGAACCATCGAGTGATTTAATATAACCCCCACACCCAACTTTGCACCCCTAGCATTTGTCTACCATTTCCTAAGTAGTACTTGTCATTGATCGTGTTTGTCACTTTATTTCAGCGTATGCATATTGTTTGCTTGATCAAATTGTTCATATAGATACTCTCTTAGATCACATGACACTTGCCTATATGGTCTTAGGCTCTGTTTGGCGGGGCGTTTTTGCGCCAGTGTGCCGCGGTTTTTCAAATAGCTCTGCCAAACAAAATTTTTGCCCCCTCCAGCAGAAACCGCCACCGCCCTCCTCCCGCTCTTTTCCCGCGATTTGGAGTCGTGAAATTTTTTCACGACTCCAAATCGTGCGACTCACCCCGCTGCTATTCTGCCCCTGTTCCGCGAAAACCTCCACAGCCCCTCTCGCTGATTCCGGTGTTTGCTGATCAAAGAGGAAGAAGAGGAGATGCGGCCCGTCTCATAATGTGAAGATTGTAGGAAGACGAGAAGAAGACCTACTACCTCTATGGATCCTTCTTTCTCCGGTGGGTCTTTGTTTTCTGCGTCATCCTTCTTCTTGCTATTTCCGCCGCTTGGTTTCTGTCGATTTTCTTTTATTAATGATTTAGATCTGCTTGTGCCATGGAATTTTGAGGAGAAATCATCCCCGGTGTGATAATAAGTGGATTCTTTGAGGGTTTGCTTTCTCATTTAGGAATTTCCTACTGTTATTCCCGGTGTCGTTTTAGGAATTCTCCATTTGAAACAACACTGCAACAGTTGTTCTTCCAAACAGTCTCACAGATTCTGCCACCATTCTGCAAAACAGCTGATTATTCCACCACTGCTTCCCACCACTGCTTCTTCAGTCGCTGCAGCTGAGCCAAACAGAGCCTTAGTAGCCAACTAGAAATGTTGATCTCCATAGACTCTATTTGGTTGGGCTGTTGCTGATACGAAAAGTGTTGTTTCTGGAAAACAAAGTTTTGTTAAAAAATTATTTGGGTGAAATGAAGTTTGTAAAACGAAGTTTCAGAAAAATTGTTTGAAAACAAAACGGAGTTTTGAGCGAAATTTTTTTTCATAAAAAAATTACCAACCACAATATATATATATATATATATATAATATATCTTTATACTATAAGCAAAGACCTAATCCCTCATGGTGTAACATTCGGTGGACCAAAATACCCTCAAAAAATCGGTTTTGATGAGTTAACTAGGGGGTATTTTGGTGGGATGAAACTTAATTAATACAAACTAGCGCTGTTCACGCGCCTCAAATTCCCGATACCCCTTTCTTCTTCTGCGCAGCTAGGTCAGCCGTCGCAAGCCCGTCGCCGTCGCAAGCTTCCTCTGTCGCGTGCTTGATCTTGTTCTCCTCCCTCGCATGCTTGCTCCCTGCCGTATTTCGCCCTCTTCGCCATTCTTTTTACTCCGGGCGGCCGCATAATCGTCCGTCGGAGAACCCTCCGTCGCATGCTTTGCCCTCCTGCTCTGGATCAGGCGTTAATTAGCACTGTTCATCAGCCTCAACATATCGATACGTCTTCTTCTTCCGTGATTCAAGATCGTTCCCAAACCCTACGCCATCGAAAGTGCGGGCAGCGGGCTCAAATCTCCTCCACGACGCTCCTCCTTCTCCACAGAGCTTCTTCTCCACAGTGCCTCACCGCAAGATGTTCTCTTCCTCAACAGCTACTCCTTTTGCCAAACCCCTCTTCCTGGTACCCTTCTCACAGTCAGAGCCCCCTTCTTCTTTATTTCTCTTTTTAGCATAAACATTTCCCGGTACTTCCCAGGCAAGCTCACTGCAAATGGTTATTATCAATTGTTTCTTATTTTCTTTCTAGGTCTTATGCCATTATATCTTTTTTTGTTCATCTCAATGCATTAATTATTTGATTGTTTAATGCTTTCATAATTTCTGGTACTCAATGTGTGTAAACCATTGCTGCAGTATTGCATTTTTAAATGTGGTTTGTGCGGCAAATTTTATTATAACATGGCATATGTTAATACCATATATAACTCTTCTTGAGTTGTGTCTTATTAAATGACAGGATCAGTCATTATGAGACAGCTTTACTTTCAATGGGATGGGGGTGATTGAAGTGCTGAACCTGAACAAAAGAAGGTGATCCATCCTTCATGTGTTTATGTTTTCATGATAAAACATGCATAATAGTTGTTTATACATTTGATGGTTTTAGAATAGAAACACTATAAGTTTGGGGGTTGATTTAGTTGAACAAAATTGAGGATTTTGATTAGAATTAAGAACTTTATGTTGTGTCAGACGATTCATGGATATTTCAAGCGAGAGGACATCGAGCGAGCTTGAGGGTCCGATCTTCATTGCGTGTTGAAGGCAGGAGAATGAGAGCAGCAAGAGTTCTGTCGCGCGGGGCACGAGGTACGATCTTCACTGTGCTTCATTAAGATACTTTTTAATGATTCAACTGCTGCTTCATTAATAGCATGTATTGCTTCAGGATAATTACATGCAAATAATCTCTTTTCTTTCCCAGTATATCCACATTAATAGTTGTGTTTAATATCAAGTATTGCGATCTACATTTCCTTCCCAATATATCCTGCTTATCCCCATTTTCACGTTATTATCACCTTCAAGTGCTGCTTCATTAATAGTTGTGTTTAATAGCATGTATTCCGATCGACATTTCTTTCCCAGTATATCTTGTTCATCCCCGTTATCACGTTCTTATCACCTTCACTATTAGTTATGTTTTCAGTTGGATGGAATAATGGATTCAAAATAATATTTTGATGGTTACAATTCTAAAAATTGTGTTGGATGCATTCTTTTCACCTTCAGTTAGTTATGTTATATAATAATTTATATGTTGAATTCATACTTTGATAAAAATGTACACAGGGCTCTCCCCAAATAATTAATCATAGAATACATATTATTGCTCATCACCTGCTCCCAACAACCAATGTCGTCCACCCCCGACCAATGCCGCCTCCCCCGACTAATGTCGCCGCCCCCGACCAATGTCGCAGCCCCCGACCAATGTCTCCGCCCACGACCAATGTAGTCGTCCACGATCAATATTGCCTCCCACGACCAATGTCGCCGCACGGGGTCTCCCGTGCACGACTGCTTGTATATATATATATATACAAGCAGTCGTGCACGGGAGACCCCGTGCGGGCAACATTTGTCGAGGGGGCGACATTTGTCGTGGGGGAGACATTCGTCGTGGGTGCGACATTCATCGTGGGTGCGACATTTGTTGAGGAGGCGACATTGGTCGTGAGGGTGACATTGGTCGTGGGGTCGGGTGAAGCGACATTGGTCGTGCGGGCGACATTGGTCGTGGGAGGCAATATTGATCGTGGACGACTACATTGGTCGTGGGCGGAGACATTGGGCGAGGGCTGCGACATTGGTCGGGGGCGGCGACATTAGTCGGGGGAGGCGGCATTGGTCGGGGGTGGACGACATTGGTTGTTGGGAGCAGGTGATGAGCAATAATATGTATCCTATGATTAATTATTTGGGGAGAGCCCTGTGTACATTTTTATCCAAGTATGAATTCAACATATAAATTATTATATAACATAACTAACTGAAGGTGAAAAGAATGCATCCAACACAATTTTTAGAATTGTAACCATCAAAATATTATTTTGAATCCATTATTCCATCCAACTGAAAACATAACTAATAGTGAAGGTGATAAGAACGTGATAACGGGGATGAGCAAGATATACTGGGAAAGAAATGTCGATCGGAATACATGCTATTAAACACAACTATTAATGAAGCAGCACTTGAAGGTGATAATAACGTGAAAATGGGGATAAGCAGGATATACTGGGAAGGAAATGTAGATCGCAATACTTGATATTAAACACAACTATTAATGTGGATATACTGGGAAAGAAAAGAGATTATTTGCATGTAATTATCCTGAAGCAATACATGCTATTAATGAAGCAGCAGTTGAATCATTAAAAAGTATCTTAATGAAGCACAGTGAAGATCGTACCTCGTGCCCCGCGCGACAGAACTCCCGCTGCTCTCATTCTCCTGCCTTCAACACGCAATGAAGATCGGACCCTCAAGCTCGCTCGATGTCCTCTCGCTTGAAATATCCATGAATCGTCTGACACAACATAAAGTTCTTAATTCTAATCAAAATCCTCAATTTTGTTCAACTAAATCAACCCCCAAACTTATAGTGTTTCTATTCTAAAACCATCAAATGTATAAACAACTATTATGCATGTTTTATCATGAAAACATAAACACATGAAGGATGGATCACCTTCTTTTGTTCAGGTTCAGCACTTCAATCACCCCCATCCCATTGAAAGTAAAGCTGTCTCATAATGACTGATCCTGCCATTTAATAAGACAAAACTCAAGAAGAGTTATATATGGTATTAACATATGCCATGTTATAATAAAATTTGCCGCACAAACCACATTTAAAAATGCAATACTGCGGCAATGGTTTACACACATTGAGTACCAGAAATTATGAAAGCAATAAACAATCAAATAATTAATGCATTGAGATGAACAAAAAAAGATATAATGGCATAAGACCTAGAAAGAGAATAAGAAACAATTGATAATAACCATTTGCAGTGAGCTTGCCTGGGAAGTACCGGGAAATGTTTATGCTAAAAAGAGAAATAAAGAAGAAGGGGGCTCTGACTGTGAGAAGGGTACCAGGAAGAGGGGTTTGGCAAAAGGAGTAGCTGTTGAGGAAGAGAACATCTTGCGGTGAGGCACTGTGGAGAAGAAGCTCTGTGGAGAAGGAGGAGCGTCGTGGAGGAGATTTGAGCCCGCTGCCCGCACTTTCGATGGCGTAGGGTTTGGGAACGATCTTGAATCACGGAAGAAGAAGACGTATCGATATGTTGAGCCTGATGAACAATGCTAATTAACGCCTGATCCAGAGCAGGAGGGCAAAGCATGCGACGGAGGGTTCTCCGACGGACGATTATGCGGCCGCCCGGAGTAAAAAGAATGGCGAAGAGGGCGAAATACGGCAGGGAGCAAGCATGCGAGGGAGGAGAACAAGATCAAGCACGCGACGGAGGAAGCTTGCGACAGCGTCGGGCTTGCGACGGCTGACCTAGCTGCGCAGAAGAAGAAAGGGGTATCGGGAATTTGAGGCGCGTGAACAGCGCTAGTTTGTATTAATTAAGTTTCATCCCGCCAAAAGACCAAAATACCCCCGAGTTAACTCATCAAAACCGATTTTTTGAGGGTATTTTGGTCCACCGAATGTTACACCATGAGGGATTAGGTCTTTGCTTATAGTATAAAGATAATATTTTTTATCATAATACAACCCAAAACCCAAAAAAGTTTATTTCCTGAAAAAGACATTTTCCCAACCAGTTACCCTCTCGATCTCGCTTTATGTTCTAGAATCTTAGAACTTATCCCCTATAATATCACGTAGCGCGATCATCTCGTCTATAATATTATCTTAAGGCATGTTCCGCAGAATAGCTCACTTTTTCTTCCAAATACCAAACGATTGTTCTATCACACTTCTATGCGATGAATGCGCATGATTGAACACCTCTCAACATCCTTCTGCTCGACGACCACCACAGTCAAAGTCTAGCAGATGATACCATGTATCTTGATACTATTTCAAATATCCTCTTTGTAGAGCATAGCCAAAATCCACCAAATAATATTTTCATGGAGAATATAAAAAATGTTTAACAACACATTTTTTTAAAGTAATAAATAGATGAACTTAATTTTTATTGGTTACCTTAAGATAGATGCGAGAACTTATAGCGGGGATCATTTATGACATAATTGAAAATGCGGTTATCGGGCGCAGACCTCTCTCAACCCGCCATAACAAAATTGAAGCACATATTGAAATCACGAGCATCCATGACATTTTGTGTTTGTCTGCCACGTCCCTCAATATAGGGTACTTGACTTTCAACCGGTATGCATGCATTAACATGTGTCTCATCTATTGCCCCAACGCAAATTTAAAAAAAGGTATGTAAAGTCTGTCATACAGAATCTCTGGAGGAGTGCTGCTGAAAGACCTATTTGATGGTTGAATCACTTCCTACGCTAACTGCAACAAAGCGTGAACACCTCGAGCAAAAAATCTGCTAGCTGTCTTCGTTGAGTGCTGAAAGAACTCACATGTTTTTCTCATTGATTTATTATGCGACAATGTGTATATTGTCAATGCTAGCACTTCTCTGGATGTAGTCCTTCTTGTTCCTGGAAATCCACACTTCTCTTCCAATGAATACACTAGATCCATAAATATTTCTTGACACGGCAAAACGAAGAACTGTGCACCTAGAGAATCACCATACATTGCAAAAAGGAAACTTTTTTGACATAACAAAAACACAAAGTAGAAGTCGGAGGAGAGGGAGAAACAAGATTAGAAATTGCCGACAAAATAGGGCCAAATGGAAGATGCGACGCCGACAAAACCGCGGGTAGCAGAGTCGGAGAAGATCACCGTCAAGGTCGGTGTCGATGTCAGAGGAGAAATCGCAGCTCGAAAGAGGAGAAGATATCGCCGTGCGGGGTTAGGGTATTGGGGGAAGAAACGCGAAAAGTTGAGGTTGGACAAGGCTAATCTGTGTGGTTGGGAGGTAATAGAAAACGGCGGAACCAAATAACCGGCTTTTTAGAAATAAACCGAACCAAACGCCGCTTCTCTTCAAAACTCCGTTTTTTGCCAACCGCACTGCAAGCTGTCAGCCCAACCAAACGTCGTCATAGTTTGTCATTTAGACGCTCCTTGGAGCTCGAATCACGCCAATCCTCGCTGACAAAGTCTAACCTGACTCCTTATTGAGCAGTTAGGAGAGACTAGTGGTCCCGAGGATACCGACGCTAGTTCCCTTGAAATCCTACAATTTGAAAACCTCCCTTTAGAGGATTGCAAGCTTGTTTATGGTCGATCTCTGAGAGCTCTGTTGGAAAGGCGTATACGCCACCATGCAGATCATCCTCGCTACCCTTACTATACTCGTATAGTTGAGAACTCTGAAACTTATTATGCATGCCATTGGAGAGGCCCTCATGAGAGGCCTCTGCATCATTCGGTGGATCATCCTCATCCCTGGCCACACGCTTGCAGGGATCATGTTGATCTGCAACACAAATCGATTTTGATAGGGATGAATACTATGATGATTATTAGGAGCATCATAGGGGTCACCATCTTGAAAATGACATCACACAGAGTCAGAGTTGATGCATCCTCCTTTTATGGCCAACTTGATACCAAGATATTCATCAATTGGCTCTCAGATATGAATCATTATTTTGGCTGGTATGAGATCCTAGATGAGTGTATGTTGTATTGGCTAAGATGAAGCCTATAAGTCAAGTTAAGATCTATTAGACTAACCCAAAGCCAATGTTCAAACATGAGGGTCTTCATCCCATTTCATGATGAACAAACATGGAACAAAGGTTAAAAGAAAAATATCTCATGGTATCCTACATGAATCAGTCCTTTGAGTTATATGCCCCGCGACAAAGGACTTTGTTGTCACTTGTCGATTATATGACTAGGTTTGACAAGTTAGTTGCAAGGAGCGGAATAGAAGAGCCCATCGTGAGCGATCTAGATTTCAATAGGGCTCCGTAACAAGGTACGTCGGGAATTGATTACCCACCGTTTAGTGTTTGTCGAGAAAAAATTTAATCGCACCCTTCAGTATGAACATTATCTGAGATTCTGTAATTTAATCAGCATATCATTAGGAACCCTCATCAATTCGTGAATACTACTGTGCCTAGTCATGCTCCCTCAAACAAGAAAGGCAAAGACCCGGATACCCGGGTATAGAAAATGTAGCAGTCCGGTGCCCTACGAGAAATATACTCCTCGGTAGAGTCGTGATGGTTGAGGAGGAATGGGAAAGCGAGGGTCGAGTGAGACATTCTCTGGTCCTGATCGAAATAGAGAACGACAACGGTTGGGTTGTATGTTTAAATTTAAAATTTATTAGAGGAAGAGAAACCCCACTGGGAGGTCTCATCAAATCCCTCTTGACGAAGCTTGTTGACGTGAATGAGGCGAAATCCATGGCTCGTCAACTCATTGGAAGCGGATGCAGAGAAAGGGAGGAGATTTGTGTGCTCTGATACCAATTTTTGACAATGACTTTCGAGATTCATAGTCGGGGTTGAGGAGCCGACATAGTTGGGGGTTTCAACTCTAGAGGGGCGTGTACCTTCAATCTAACAGTAGCAAATGGAGGCAGAGGATATGATAGATTGTGCTTGTTGTGGTTACCAAAGATAGGGGCTTGAGGGAGAAGTCCAAAACCTTAACTAAGAGGAGAATTAAGAAGAGGAGGAACTAAAATTAAAACATTTCTTTCTTATCAGTCCATGACTGTTACGAACAAGATTCATTGATGTACATTTTAACAAGACATCATTGCATTAACATTCATAATAATAAAGGGATGCATGAGAGATAGAAAGAAGAGTTCCAAGGGAGAGGAAGAGATCTAGAGAGAGATTAGAGAGAGAGTCTAAAACTTTTGTATCCAAAGCTCCCCAACACTTATGTCATTCCCTCCTATATAGATGAGGGAGGCCATAATACAACACTCATGATATAACTAATATAATATAATATTATTATTACCTAATTAATTAATAATATTATATTCTGTCATGAATATATCATGACGGCTTCCATATGAGAGCGTACGTGGTGTCGATGAGGGTGGTCCGTTCTAACGAATATGTGAGCATAACACTTAGCCAATTTCAGAGTGCCAGATATTCTTGAGATGACATGGTAGAATGCAGGTGCGTGGAGAATCCATAACTTTTAACACCGCACTCATAGCAAAATCCATACGGGCGAGTGATCAAGTTGGTCAACTTCTCAAATATATGGACATCACTAAAGAGTTGTATGCCATCAACATTGATCAAAATATCTTATCGATAGGAGCCTGTGAGGGTTTGCAATCCAACATATATGCATTAGAGAGAAGATCCAAGACTTGCATTATTCACAAAGATCCCTTTTAATGATCTAGATCTCATCGAGGTCTTTAATATCAAAGAATATTCTCAATGGTTTCTTTGCTTGTGAGAAACACATGACCACATACCAGTATAATACTTTGTTCAACGGCCCCCAACATAGACCTTGGGGCGACTGCTTGAGTGTTACGTGCCCTAGATTGAGAGTGTGTGCACGGGGGAAGTCTTCGAGGGAGGCGAAGGAGCTCCGGCGAGCTATGACGGCGGCTTGCAGGTTGCGAACGACGGAGGCGGTGGGACCGGATTGCGAAAATCGCGATGGGCGGCTAGAGCTCGGGCTTGCGGGATCCGTGAGGTAGAAGAATAGTTAGAGAGAGAGAAATAAGAACTAGAGAGAGGAATGAGAAATTAAAATAAAGATGCTTTTCCATGTCCCTTTGTTTCACCCATCCGAGTATTTTAAGTAGTCACACTAAAATGCCCCCTCCTTGGGCTTAGACATGGAGGATCAAAAACGAGCATAATAATAAAATAGAAAGTAGAAATCGATAAGAGTCGGCAATATACGCGACCAAGGCGGGACCGTAACATCTCCACCTTGCCCGACGACAAGCTTGCCCTCAAGCTTGTTCTGTGGTGACGGTCGGCATCAGATCCCATGTATCAGTGTCAGTATCTCGTTCTGCCGCCAGGTCGTCGACCTCCAACCAGAAGAGGAGCTTGCAGCGATGTTCATGGAAAAATGACTCCTCGCAGTTGTAACAGGGACCCTTGGCACGACGGTCACTCATCTCCAGTGGAGACAGTCGGCGAATGGTATCCGGACGGTCGACATCACGGGTCGGAGCGAGGAGACTGACTGTGGGCGATGGCAGAGGGCGCGGGGTGCGATTGGGCCCCTCGGTGGCTGGCAGATGTAGATGGGGGCGATCCAAGAACAGATTCGATCCAAACTCATTGCAATCGTCAGATCTTCGGGGGCCTGAAATTCCACGTCCATGCGAAAGCGTTCATGGAGTCCTGTCGTGAAGATGAGCACCTGCTGAGTAGGAAGAACTGAGGGAGTGCGGGTCAGGCGGACCTGAAACTGTTCGAGGTACTCGTTGATCGGGCAAGTCTGCCGGAGAGAAATGATATCCCCCATGGTATTGCCGTGGAGAGGTGGCCTGAAGCGGATGGTGCAGTTCACTTTGAAATCTTCCCAAGATAGGTGTGGTTTCTCCCGTTGCAGCTGGGAAAACCAAAGTTGGGCGGGGCCCATCAGGTGAAAGGAAGCAATATTGAGCCACTCTTCCTAAGGGGTGCGTTGATGGGCGAAGAACTGTTTGCAACGAGAAAGCCAAGCTAAGGGGTCTTCGTGGCTGTCGATAGTGGAAAATCTAGCCGCATGTAGCGGGGGACACCATTGCCCTCGTGCCTCGAGTGAAAGAAATCCGGTGGGGTTGGCGGAATCGACACGTCGTTGGAGAAGCCCGTGGCCGAGTGGACCGTTCGGTTAGCCGCTAGTTTGGCAGTGACGACCCTGATCAGTGTGGTGTTTTTATCTGCTAGGAGCTTGGCAAGAGACTCAAAAATTTGAGAGAGGGAGGGCTGCTCGGCCATTGCTTGGGGCGAAATTGGTGAGCGATTGGCGCTGGAGGGATTGGGGGGAGGAGGGACCGACTGCGGAAGCAGCCCGGTAGAGGCAGCGAGCAAGGGGCCCCCGTCGATAGAGGAGACGAGCAGTATGCGCTGTGGAGGAGGGCTGGCGAAGAGCGGTCGGAGCAAAGATGGTTAGACGGAGTCTGGTTGGGCGGAGCAGGCTGGGGCGGAACAGGTCGGGGAGGAGCCCCCGTCGCTGTTGGAGTTCGGTTGGCGGGGCGGATCCGACTGTGTATAGTGGTTGGGGACTCGATGCACGACGTGGATGGCTGGGGCGGCCACAACAGTGGTAGAAGAGACTAGATCAGGAGTTTCGACGGCGGGGAGGAGAGTTCCCTCTGATACCAAGATATTACGTGCCCTAGACTGAGAGCGCGTGCATGGGGAAGAGGTAGAAAGTCCTCGAGGGAGGAGGAGCTCCGACAAGTTATGGAGGCGGCGGCTTGCGAACAACAGAGGTGGTGGGAGCAGATCGCGGAAATCGCGACGGGCGGCTAGGGCTCGGGCTTGTGGGTTCCGTGAGGTAGAAGAATAGTTAGAGAGAAAGAGAGAGATAAGAACTAGAGAGAGGAATGAGAAGTTAAAATAAAGATGTTTTACCTTGTCCCTTTGGTTCACCCATCCGGGTATTTAAGTAGTCACACCAAAATATCCTCTCCTTGGGCTTAGACATGGAGGATCAAAAACGCGCATAATAATAAAATAGAAAGTAGAACTCGATAAGAGTCGACAATATACGGGACCAAAGCGGGACTGTAACATTGAGTTCATAGATAGATTAAAGATGACTGCATACATTTCCTTAACCCTCTTAAGCAGGATACCATGAGGGTCATATAGACCACTTCATAATGAAGTCTGTGAAGAAATGTATTTTTAACATCACTTGATGCTAAGACCGTTAAAAAGAAATAGCAAAAGCAATGCCATATGAACTAAAGCAAAGTTTGTAATATGAGCAAAGTTTTCATAATAATCCACAGAACTAGATATGATCACGTGCATTTACGTGAGCTTTGTACCGAGCCATGAAGCCATTAATGTGGTATATACGAATGAATATCCAATGTCAAGTGATGACCCTCTTCTCAGAGGGTAGTGGAACCAACTCCCGGGTCCCAAGTTAAATTATGAGTTCGGGCTTGCCAATCCTCAAAGATAGCTCATTTCCATACCGAATGAGAAAGAGCAGAACTCACATTACGAGGTATATGAATATCATCAAGCAATGAAAGAAAAATCGTGGCATAGAAATGAAGATCGGGGTAAGAAACATACTTAGTAATAGTGTGTGTTAGATTATAGTTTATGTTTTTAATTTTTGTTGCCTATGATTGTATTCACCTCTATATATAGAGGTGGGTTTCTTGTAATAGATTAATCCCAACATTTTTTACCCGCTTTAACATGGTATTAGATCCCACGGTGTTCCGCGTGCCCGAGCCTGCCGTGCGTTCGCTCGATCCCGCTCGCCTTCCGCCGGCCTTCTCCTTGCCGTGCGCTCGCTCCCGCTCACCTCTCGCCGGCCTTCTTCTTCTTCTTCCAGCCTGGTCTCCAACCCTCATGCCCTCCATCCGGCGCCAGTATGCTTAAGCCGTGAGAGCCCAGTTTTTCTTATCCGGCGCCGTCTTTTGCTTTGGGTGTTCTAATGGAGTGGATCTCTTCGTTTTTCCCTCCGGTTTTTTGATGTCATAACCCTGTGTTGTCTTTGGATTTCTATTCCTGAGCCATCATGTCTGAAGATGTTGAATCTCCTGCTCCCTCTTCTGGGGTTGCTCCCTCTTAAGGTGCCTCCACCCTGACGGTCCTCTTCCGTGGCACCAATGATCATAATACACCCCAAATCACTATCATACATCTTGACGACTCCAATTATCTCTCGTGGTCTCGCTCTATCACTCTGGAGCTCAAAAGTCGGCGCCTCTTTGGCTTTGTCATTGGCAAAATGAAGGAGCCCGACATGAATTCGTCTGAATGGCCACGGTGGGAGTCGGAGAACTCCTTGGTCATGTCCTGACTTACTAACTCGATGCAGGAGTCCATTGCCCGGAACTACCTATTCCTCAACAACGTTGCCGACATTTGGCGCCGCGCAGAGTCTACCTACTCTCGCCGCGGCAATGCTGCTCAGATTTTTCAGTTGCGCCGGAAGATCTCGTTACTTCGGCAGGGTGACCGTCCGCCGTCTGCATACTACTTGGAGTTCACGCAGCTGTATCAGGAATATGATCACTTTGATCCTCTTACCTTTGTGACCCCTATTGATGAGGCAATGGTTCGGGCCCGGGATGACCGCAATCGTATATTTGAGTTTCTTCATGAACTGCATCACGACTTCGATCAGATCAGTGTTCAGATTTTGGGCCGACCGCAGATACCATCCCTTCCTGAGGTCTACAGTATTGTGCAGCAGGAATACGATCGTTGTTTGACTCTTCTTCCAGACCCGATGCCTGAGGGGTCCGCTTTGGTGGCTACTGCCCCTTCTCTTCTTGGTACTCGTCCATCTCGGGACTCCAGGTTGAAGGTCTTTGATAAGGATCATCTGCTATGTGATTATTGTGGCAAGAAATGTCACACTCGGGATACCTGCTTTCGGCTTCATGGGTTTCCTAACCCCAGAGGGGGTGCTCCGCCTCGTGGAAGTCGTGGTTCTGGGCGCTCCTCTGGTCGTAATGTTGCTCCGCGTTCTGCTCTTCTTACTGATGCTTCTGCTGCGGTCCCTCCTGGTTATTCCAGTTCTGATGTCTCTGCCCCTCCCGGTGCCCTCACGCAGGAACGAACTACGGACCTTCAGTTTACAATGGATGAAAGGTTGGCTCTTCGACGCATGATGCAGGGCCTTTCTACATAGCCTTCTGCCTCTTCCTCCTACGCTCACATGAGTCTCTCAGGTGCTCACCCTGCTGATTCTCATCCTTCTACCCAGTGGATTATTGACTCTGGGGCCACAGATCATATGACTGGGTCCTCTACAGGTTTTATATCCTATACTCCTCTTTCTGGCCGTGATAAGGTGAGCATTGTCGATGGTTCCCTTTCCTCCATTGCCGGCAAGGGTACCATCTCCTGCTCCTCCCACACCTTATCTTTTGTCCTCCATGTTCCTAATTTTACTCGTAGTATTCTTTCCATTAGTCATCTAACTAACTTCATGCACTGCTCTGTGACATTTCTTCCGTCTTTTTGTGTTTTTCAGGACCTGACGACGGGGAAGGTGATTGGCTCTGGTAGCATGGTAAATGGACTCTATGTGCTCAACTTCGGTCAGACTACGTCTCCTTTGGCTCTTCATTCCAGCACTGCCCATGCTTTGTACTCCTGACACTGTCGCCTGGGATACCCTTCTGTTTTTGTTATGAAATTGTTATTTCCTGCTATGTCTACTGTTGTTTTTGACTCTTTTGTTTGTGATGTATGTAGCTTAAACAAACATCATCGTACCTCGTTTACGCATGTTTCATTGTCAAGTTCTATTCATTTTGCTGTTATTCATACTGATATCTGAGGTCCTTACCTGACATCTTCTATTTCTGAATGTGTGTGGTTTGTTACTTTTATTTATTGCTTCTCTTGCACTACATGGTTGTAATTGATGCGTATCAAAAATGATATTTTCTCGATTTTCCGACGGTTTCATTGCATGATCTCCACTCAATTTCACTCTGAAATTAAAATTCTTCGTAGTGATAATGGTCGCGAATACATCGATTCGCAGTTTGAGCAATATCTTGTTGATCGTGGTATCCTCCACCAGACTACCTGCGCGTATTCTCCCGCACAAAATGGTGTGGCGGAGTGGAAGAATCGTCATCTCATGGAAGTCGCTCGTTGTCTTCCGAAATTCTACTGGGGTGATGTCGTTCTTACTGCGCATGCCTCATCAATCGTATACCCACTCGTGTTCTTGGGAATGCTACACCCCTTGACACTCTTCAGGTGCCCCCTTCTCGGCTTCCCATTAGGGTGTTTGGATGTGTTTGCTTCGTTCATATCCACCACCCCCGTCATTCCAAACTCGATCCTCGGGCACTAAAATGTGTCTTCATTGGCTACTCTCCAATGCAAAGGGGGTATAAATGTTTCCACCCTCCTACAAGAAAGTAATTGTCATTATGGATGATACGTTCCGTGAATCCGAGACATATTATCCTGTCCTGGATGCCTCTCCCTCGCATACTCCCATTTCTCTTCCCTCGGTTCCTCTGCACATACCACCACCGTATTCCTCACTTCAGGGGGAGCCTCTATCTCTACCAGTGGAAGTGAGACCTCCTCCCATGCCTCCTCTACCAGTGGAAGTGAGCTCTCCTCCCGTGCCTCCTCTACCGGTGGACATATGTCCTCCTACTGGGCCTCCTCCTCCGAGCTTGCAGGTTTATACCCGGCGTACAAAGCGGACGAGCACGCAAGATCCGACTATGCTACCAGGACAGTCAGTGGAACCTGACTAAGGGCCTTCCGATCAACCGATCTCCCTCAGGAAAGGTATCCGGTCTTGCACTCGTCATCCTTTATCACATTATGTATCGTATGATTCTCTTTCTACTACCTATAAGGCCTTTGTTTCTTCCCTTGTTGTTTCTTCCATACCTGAATCATGGCAGCAGGCTCTGGAGGTCCCTATGTGGCGTGAGGCGATGGTTGGGGAAATGAATGCTCTTGAGAAAAACCATACATGAGATTTGGTTCCCCTTCCCTATGAAAAGAAGAAGGTTGGGTGTAAATGAGTGTTCACTGTGAAACAAAACTCACAAGGGATTGTTGAAAGATGCAAGGCTAGGTTGGTGGCAAGGGGTTATATGCAAACCCTTGGTATTGACTATCTGGAGACGTTTGCCCCAGTGGCAAAGATAAATACTATCAGGGTCTTGTTATCCTGTGCTGCTTGCAAAGGCTAGGAGCTCTTGCAACTTGATGTGAAAAGGCCTTCCTCCACGGTGATCTAGATGAGGAGGTTTACATGTTTATTCCTCCGTGTCTCACTCCTACAGGTGCTGCAGGGAATGTCTGCAGATTGAGAAAGGCTTTATATGGGCTGAAGCAGTCTCCAAGAGCGTGGTTTGGGCGGTTTCTCAAGGCCATGTTATCTTTTGGTTTCCATCAAAGCAATGTTGATCATACTCTGTTTATTAAACGAAGGATTGGAAAGCTCACTGCACTTATTGTGTA
Organism: Platanthera guangdongensis; assembly: GCA_039583875.1. NCBI lineage: Eukaryota > Viridiplantae > Streptophyta > Magnoliopsida > Asparagales > Orchidaceae > Platanthera > Platanthera guangdongensis. Next base: position 3,795,259 of record CM077164.1, read on the forward strand.
TGTTGATGATATAGTCATAACAGGGATGATATCGAAGAAATCCAGAGGTTGAAACAGAAAATGGCTAGAGAATTTGAGGTCAAAGATTTGAGTAAACTCAGGTATTTCTTGGGTATTGAAGTTGCTCGATCCAAGCAGGGGATTTTCATCTCCCAGTGTAAATACACTTTAGATCTCCTTGAGAAGGTGGGGATGAGTTGATGTAGACCAGCTGACACCCCGATTGAAGCAAACCATCGATTGGGGAGCGATGAGCCGATGATGGAGAGGAAATTGTTGATATCTCTGAGTACCAAAGATTAATGGGGAGATTGATATACTTGCCTCACACTCGTCCAGATATTTCCTATGCGGTGAGCGTCGTTAGCCAGTTCATGCATGCTCCTAAAACTCGTCATGTGGATGCTGCTCACAGAATCCTTTGGTACCTCAAGTCTATACCAGGAAGGGGTATCATGTTTGCTCCCAATACCGGTCTAAATATCGAAGTCTATACTGACGCTGATTGGGCCAGATCTGTTAATGATATGCGATCAACCTCAGGATATTGTACCCTAGTTGGGGGTAATCTTGTTACTTGAAGGAGTAAGAAGCAACAAGTTGTGGCAAGATCGAGTGCTGAGGCAGAGTTTAGAGTTATGGCTCACGGGGTCTGTGAAGGGTTATGACTTCGCTCTGTGATGAGTGACCTTGGTCTTATTGAAGCAGGACACATCCGACTGTATTGTGATAATAAGTCAACCATCAGTATTGTGCACGACCCTGTGCAACATGACCGGACTAAACACATCGAGGTGGATCAACACTTTATCAAGGAGAACATTGAGAGAGGAATCATGTGCACATCTTTTGTGCCCTCCGACCGGCAGCTAGCTGACATTCTCACCAAAGGATTGAGTGGGAACGTATTTAGCAATATTGTGGACAAGTTGGGCATGGTTAACATCACACACCCAACTTGAGGGGAAGTGTTAGATTATCGTTTATGTTTTTTATTTTTGTTGCCTATGATTGTATTCACCTCTATATATAGAGGTGGGTTTCTTGTAATAGATTAATCCCAAAAATTTTTACCCGGTTCAACAGTGTGATTAGTAACTCATTGCCAAGTGCGCTTATGAGTATCTATAAGTATTGTTTTTTGGTTTGGTTCGGATCCGGATCCAACGCGATTAAGTTTTAGGTTTATTAAAACATGCAATTATATATACGTTGGCTACTGTTCACGTAAGAAGTTAAGTTGCCCGCCTGTGAGGAGAGCCATCCACCTAGGTTTTGGAGAAACCGATTGGAGCAGCCTGTAGCAACCGGGAAGCCGCTTGCGAGCGGAATACGCCACCTCTCTCTACGCTCTCTCTCTCTCTCTCTCGCTCGTGCACTCGGAGGGGCCACCGGCCTTGGGTGCTGGGCCGTTGGCACCGGTCTTGGAGGAGATAGCCGCCGGCGTTGGGAGAGGGTGTTGCCACCGGGCTTGGTGGAGATTGTCGCCGGCGTTGTGGTGAACGTTCTTTAAAGTGGAGAGGCATGGTGTCGAAGGCGCGCGTGAGTGCAGTTAGCCTCGCCGGTGTTTTCTCTCTGGTGATGGCGTTATTCTCCGGTATCGGTGTGGTTGAACGTCAGACATCAACGTTGAAAGTTTTGGTGAACGTTGTGCGTCTGCTAGGCGGATTGCAGTCCAGATCTCAGACTTTATCGTGAATTATGCGTGTTCAGAGCATCAGTGACGTATTTATCGGACGGTCAATTCTTTCTTCTAGTTTTGTATTTGTATTGAATTTATATATTTTGTGATATATATATATAATATATTTTTGTGGTTGTGTAGTGTTCTTGTTTGCTCTGCATTTATTGTAGTTGTGCGCTATTTGTATTGGATTTTACAAGTGGTATCAGAGTAATGGATGATTGGACGTTCCGGTTTAGGTTTGGGTCAACGATAGTTGATGACATTGGTCCACTTCATATCTTCACAGATCTGATCCGTGAATTAATTAGAATGCCTAGAGGTACTACAGGTAGCTATGAAAATGAAGAACACGGTGTTGGACAAATATTCTGTGGAGAAGTTTGACGGTAGTGGAAACTTTCGCCTATAGCAGATTCGGGTCAAAGACATGTTGGTTGAGCAGGGGGTTGATCCAAATGTTGTGGGGGTGTGTTTCTTTGCCCGCTCCGGTGAAAGATTCTGAGTGAATTGAGATAGATGAACGCACTACCAACGCTATCAGGATGTGCATCGACGAGAAGGTGATGTTCAATGTCGGTATTGAAGAGTTTGTTGTCACGTTGTGGGACAGTGGGAGAATCTTGATGGACTCTACATGAGCAAGTCGTTGACCACGAGGTTGTTACTGAAGAAGCGACTGTACGGTCTGAAGATGCAGGAGGGCGGTAACCTACAAGAACACTTTAACATGTTCAATGACTTTCTCAGTCAACTGCATGTAGTTGGTGTGAAAATGGAGGAAAAAAACAAGACTTTATTGTTTCTTACATCAATCAAGTATATGTAGACCACTCTGCTATATGGTAAGGATGCAGTAGACATGGAGCCGATCACATATGTGTTCTATCAAGTCAGATGTTGTCAGACCCAACTCCTGGGGGTGAGCATACATTGAAAGTAGATGGACGAGGGAGGCATCTCGGGAAGGGATCTGGGAGTGCACGGTCCAGATCCGCTTCGAGGAAGGCAGTGACGTGCTACCACAGCATGTAGAGTGGCCATATAAAGATGCATTGTCGACAGTATGCACAAAGTTCTAGGACGTCCAGGGTATGGGCAAGGCGGTGGTAGTCACAACAGATGATAGTAATGTGTCTCTCATCATCACTGAGAGTCCATGTGACACTGATAGTTGGATATTAGATTCTGGTTCTTCGCATCACATTTTCTCATATGCGACGATGTTCGGTTCACTAGAGGTGACGACTGGGTCAGTCTTTTTGGGTGACGGCTCAGCATGTGAGGTCACAGGGACAAGGACGGTGAACATAAAGACGAAAGACAGAGCAGTGCGTGGGCTTGAGCGGTCACACATGGTACCCAAGACGCGCAAGAATTTGATATCGCTGGGCAGACTGGACTCTAGAGGATGCAGTTTTGCAGCGAGAGGTGGAGTTTTGACGGTGACACAAGGACGTATTGTGCACATGCGAGCTATGCAGTGCGTTAGTCTGTACCGACTGATGAGGACCATGATGCGAGGTGGTGTGCCCATGATTTTTGCGGCTGACAGAATTGATGGTCGAGGTGGAGCAAGAGATCGTCCTTCTAATATTCTAACTAGGCGAGTCAGATTTAGCGATCCAACTACGTCAGTATTCAGGGGTTGACCTCGAGCAGGGATGAGTCGATTGTAGCAGGTCGGCTGACGTCTCGGGTTCATGGGGTGGTTCTCAGTGCAGTGTTGCTTCACGCAGTTGATGATATGTGCAGATAGTGCTTAATGTAGTTGGTGCTTCATGCATGTGGTGGATCCGGATCCCGAACCAAGGTGGTGGATTGCTGTTTTTGGGTTTGGTTCGAATCTGGATCCAACAGGATCTGAATTCGTTTAGGTTTTAGGTTTATTAAAACCTGGAATTATATATATGTTTAGGTCAAGGATCCTTTAATATTTTTTATGCATCCATAATAATACTGTCTTTTTTATGCATCTCAAGTGTTTTTTTGTTTTGTTAGTTAAAAGTTTATTAGAAGTATAAATTATGCAGGCGCTCTTTTATTTTATATATAAATAATTTTGCGATTAATATAATTTTTGGGACTTGTTTGCAAGGTGTTTGTCGTTGTCATAATTATTAGTCAGTTTATTATGTCTTTATTATGAGTTAATGTTATGCCTTGATGTTTTTTAGTATCTTGAGTTGTTTTTATTTTAGAACTTATTTACGGTCCATGTCATTGTGTAATTCTATATATAGGTCCCATATGTCGTGGAATGATAAGAAAGAAATGTTTTTTCTCCTCTCTTTAGTTCTCCTCTCATAGAGAGGTTAAGAGTTTGGAATTCCCCCTCGAGCCCTAATTTCCAGCCATGACAAGGCACCATTTATCATCCCCTAGGCCTTCGGTCACGCCGATAGAGTCAAGATGCGCTCCTCCTCTAGTGTTGAGACCCTCAACTCCATCGACTCCTCAACCCCAGGCCCCAATAGCAAATATCAATTGAGGTTTGCAACAATTGGTGTTAAGGTCTTAGTTACAAGCCAATTTACAATATGGATTTATTACGAGTCAAGGATGTGTCTTTATTTCGAGTCATTGTTTGTTAATGTCTTCTAATATTTTAGTTAGTTTTTATGTTTGGACTTATTTACGGTCCATGTCATTGTGGAATTCTTTATATAGACCCCCTTGGGTCATTGTTATAAACAAGATTCTTTGATGTGTAGCTTAGCACGACATCATTTTATTAGCATTCATAATAATAAAAGATACATGAGAGGTAGAAAGGAGAGTTCAAGGGAGAAGAAGAGATCTAGAGAGAGAGATTAACAAAACAAGCCGAAAGTGGAGCTAAAACAAACCGGAAGAGATTTTAACAGAAACTTTATTATCTGAAAAAGGTATCTATTACAAAGGTATGCCCTCCCTTATATAGAATGGAGGAGAGATGAGAGAATACAAATAAGAGATGTGGGACTAAAAATTTACAGGACTAAGCGGACTATACAAAACAAACCGCACAAGCCGCGCGGTTAGACAGAAGGGCTAACCGCACGGCTACCATCAAAGAGAAAGAGAGACTGCCAGGGTAGACCGCCAGACCGCCCGGTCTCCAAGCCGGCTGAGACAAACCGCCAGACCGCGCGGTCTTCAACCCGCCAAGACAGACCGCCAGACCGCCCGGTTACCATCTTCAACACTCCCCCTCAAGCTGGAGCATATATATCGATCATGTCCAGCTTGTCGCAGATGTGGAAAAAGGAAGCAGACACCGGCTTGGGGAAGACATCTGCCAACTCATTGTCCGAAGTGACAAATGGGGTGCAAATTTGTTTCTTCAATATTTCTTCCCGAATAAAATGACAGTCGACTTCTATGTGTTTTGTTCTCTCATGAAAGACCGGATTTTTGGAAATGTATATCGCGGCCTTATTGTCACAGAACATAGGAAGAGGATAGTTGTAAACCTCTCCTAAATCAAGCATGAGAGCCCGCAACCATTTCAACTCACATGTAGTCGATACCATGCTGCGATATTCCGCCTCTGCACTAGACCTGGAAACTACAGACTGTTTCTTGCTCTTCCAACTCACAAGATTGCCTCCAACAAATGTGCAGAAACCTGATGTCGATTTGCGGTCCCCTTTGTCATCCGCATAGCTCGAATCAGAGTAAGCTTCAACTCTTAGGTGACCATTCTTCTGAAATAAGAGTCCTTTTCCTGGAGCAGCTTTAATATACTTTAATATCCTCAGAGCAGATTGTAGATGACACTCCCTCGGAGCTTGCATGAACTGGCTCACCTTGCCAACAGCATAAGAGATGTCGGGTCTGGTTACCGTGAGATATATGAGTTTGTCCACCAGACGCCGGTATCTCGTAAGATCAGAGAGAAGAGGCGAGTCATCTGTCCAAGTTTTGTCTTCTCCAGCAGCCATAGGACAACGTGCAGGTTTAGCACCAGTGAGTCCTGCCTCCTTTAAAAGATCAAGAGCATACTTCCGTTGGGAAAGGACCATGGAGTTGGGCTTTCTAGAGATTTCAATCCCCAGAAAGTATTTCGGGGAGCCCATATCCTTTGTGACCAGATGTTGACGAAGGTGTTTCTTGGTCATCAATATCTCATCCTGGTCATCGCCAGTAAGAAGAATGCCATCAACATAAACCGCAAGAACAACAAGACCAGAGGCGGTTTTCCGAACAAACAAGGAGTGATCTGCTGAGCTTCTTGTAAAACCAATGACCGCAACAATGCCACTGAACTTGTCAAACCAGGCACGAGGACTCTGCTTGAGGCCATAGATAGCCTTCTTTAGCCGGCATACCCGTGTCTCCCCCTGAGCAACATACCCCGGAGGTTGCTCCATGTAAACATCTTCCTGCAGATCACCATAGAGGAAGGCATTCTTAACATCGAGCTGCGAGATGGGCCAATCCCTGTTGACAGCCACAGAGAGAAGAACCCTAATAGTGCTGAGACGAGCCACTGGAGAGAAAGTGTCAAAGTAATCTACGCCATAAGTTTGGGTAAAACCCTTGGCAACCAGGCGAGCCTTATAACGATCCACACTGCCATCCGGGAGAAACTTCACCACGAAGACCCATCGACAACCAACAACATCCGTGCCGAAAGGAGGAGGAACAAGGGTCCAGGTACCCCGTTCAGTTAGAGTAGCAATCTCCTCATCCATGACAACCTTCCAATGAGGAATAGTAAGGGCCTCCTGGTAGGAACGGGGGGTGGCAGTGGCCGAGATAGCCAGTGCAAAAGCTCGGCGAGAAGGGGTAAGACGATCGTAGGAAACAACTGCAGCAAGCAGGTGTTGGGTACATGCCCGAACCCCTTTGCGAAGAGCAATCGGGAGATCCAGGTCAGCAGGTGCCACAGTATCCGGAGTATCCGTGGTGGAGAGAGCTGGCCCGGGAGTAGAGAGAGATGACAGCGGAGTGGAGGGAGAAAGCGGAGTAGAGGGTGGAGATGATGGTGATGGGGAAGAGGGTGGAGAGGGTGGAGATGGTGGAACATCAGTGGGAGCAGAGGGAAGGGATGAGTTGGTAGGAAAAGTAGGATCAGGAGGAGGAGAGGAGGAAGCGGGAGAGAAGTAAGAAGCATTGGCAAAGAAGGTGACATCCGCAGAGACAAATTGCTTGCGGGTAACGGGGTCAAAGCAACAATAACCTTTCTGAGTGGGAGAGTACCCCAGAAAGACACATTTAGTGGCACGTGATGAGAGTTTATCACGGGTGGCAGCGGGAGAGTGCACAAAGGCAGTGCACCCAAAGATGTGCAGAGGAAGAGGAAAGGGATCCTTGTCCGGATAAAAAATGAAGAAGGGGGTAGCACCGTGGAGAACTGTGGAGGGAAGGCGATTGATGAGATAGCAGGAGAGGAGGACAGCATAGCCCCAATAGGAGCAAGGAACATGCATTTGAGTCATCATAGTGCGAGCGACATCAAGGAGGTGACGGTTTTTGCGTTCCGCCACCCCATTTTGTTGTGAGGTGTAGACACAGCTTGTTTGACGAATAACACCATGGTGAATACAAAAAAAGGAGAAGTCTTGTCTAAGATATTCCTTAGCATTGTCAGAACGAAGGACCTTAATAGACGTATCAAACTGAGTCTTAACCATAGAATAAAATGAGGTCCAAACAGAGAACAGCTCGGAGCGATCTTTGAGAAGATACACCCACGTACACCGAGAGAAATCATCGATGAATGTGACAAAATAGGAACTACCCCGACCGATGGTGAGGTTAGGAGCGGGTCCCCATATGTCAGAGTGAACGAGGTCGAACTGACGGGAAGAGCCCCGACTTTGTTTTGGTGGGAAGGATGAGCGGTGATGTTTGCCAAGTTGACATGCATCACAGTTTAGAGGAGGATGATGAGGAGGGAGGTGTGGCAGGAGCTGGCGTAGAATTCTGGGAGGAGCATGTCCAAGACGAAGATGTCATTGGAGAAGATCTGTAGAGGAGGAGGAGAAGGCGGATAGAGCAGAGACATTGTCGAGGAAGTAGAGGCCACCACTCTCAGTCCCGGTAGCAATCGTCCGTTGGGAGTCCGGATCCTGAAAAGCACAAGAGGTAGGGGTGAATAAGACAGAACACCGTAATTGCTTGCATAAAGAAGTAACTGATAATAAATTGCACGGAAACTTGGGCACATAGAGGGTATCAGTCAGGCACAGAGACGGAGTGACTTGAACCATGCCCGTCCCATGGACCGGTGAGGGAGATCCATCCGCAACAATGACCGGGGGCAATTGAGCATGTGTTTCAAGAAGAGAGAAACATTGAGGATCGCCGGTCATATGATTTGTTGCACCAGAGTCGATTATCCATCTTCCGCGGGTAACAACATGAGCACTACCAGAAGAGGTTACCACCGAGGCGGACAGACTGGAGGAGGGGAAATCCATGGAAGCAAGAGAGGAGCAAACCGCGACGATAAGAACAAGCCGCGAGAAGAGGAAGTTGCCGAACGGTGAAGCGAAGAAGAGAAAAGAGCACCAAGTCGGGCGAACAGAAAGCAGGTCGTGCGGCTAGGAAGGCCGCGACCAAGAAGCAAAGCAAAGGGAAAGAAGTCGCACGGCTTGAAAAAGTCGGGCGAACAGAGGAGAACAAGTCGCACTGCTAAAGATGAGGCCGGGGCGACACGCAAGCTGGAGCGGGTAGAAGGAAACAGGTCGAGGCAACTAGTAAACAGGCCGCAGCGACTAAGAGGAGCAGCGAGAACACAACAAGAAACCGCAGCGGATAGAAAAGGAAGAAACAGCGCAAACACAAGCGGCTAGAAAACAGTCAAAGGCACAACGGGGAAGAGGTCGCACAGACTGAAAAGGCCGAGCGAACAGAAGAGGAGGCAAGGAGCAGCGACTACAACAAGTCGCAGGCCGGACGAACAGAAACAGGTCGCGCCGACGAATAGCAGCAGGAGAAGTGAACCAAGGAGAGGCAAGCCGCGCGATCAGGGCAGCGGACAGAAACAAGCCGCGCGAACAGGGCAGCGGACAGAAACAAGCCGCGCGAACAGGTCGCGGAAAAGCGGAAAACAAGCCGCGAGAGTCAGAAAGCGCACACAATCAGGAGGAAACGACCGTGTCCTCTGATACCATGTTAGAAATGAACAAAACAAGCCGAAAGTGGAGCTAAAACAAACCGGAAGAGGTTTTAACAGAAACTTTATTATCTGAAAAAGGTATCTATTACAAAGGTATGTCCTCCCTTATATAGAATGGAGGAGAGATGAGAGAATACAAATAAGAGATGTGAGACTAAAAATTTACAGGACTAAGCAAACTATACAAAACAAACCGCACAAGCCGCGCGGTTAGACAGAAGGGCTAACCGCACGGCTACCATCAGAGAGAAAGAGAGACTGCCAGGGTAGACCGCCAGACCGCCCGGTCTCCAAGCCGGCTGAGACAAACCGCCAGACCGCGCGGTCTTCAACCCGCCAAGACAGACCGCCAGACCGCCCGATTACCATCTTCAACATTACGGTCCATGTCATTGTGGAATTCTTTATATAGACCCCCTTGGGTCATTGTTATAAACAAGATTCTTTGATGTGTAGCTTAGCACGACATCATTTTATTAGCATTCATAATAATAAAAGATACATGAGAGGTAGAAAGGAGAGTTCAAGGGAGAGGAAGAGATCTAGAGAGAGAGATTATAGAGACAGTCCAAAACCACCGTATCCAAAGCTCCACAACACTTACGTCATTCCACCATATATAGATAAGGGAGGTCATAATACAACACATGATAATTAATATAACTAATATAATAATATTATTAACTAATTAATTAATAATATTATATTTCACCATGAATATATCATGGCGGCTTCCATATGCGAACGTCTGCGGTGTCGATGAGGGATGCCCGATCTGACGAATATGTGAGCATAACACTGTACTGCACTTGAAAATCGACCTTGCCCCCAAGGCCGAGTTTGAAATTTTTGTCGGGCTCTTTAAAAATCTTGATGGCGTGCGGTATGTGAGGAAATGGAGGAGAGGCCATGTCCGGGGGTAGCGTTCGGAGGCATGGTGAAGTCGAAAACTTAATTGAGGGAGCCGGAAAATTAATGAAACAAGGGAGGATGAGATTAATGCAAAATTTGAAAGAAAATAAATGGGGAAAATAAATGATGCTAAGGGCAAACAGGTGGGGCTATCGGTGAGGGGAGATGTGAAGATAGGGAACTGATAGGAAATGACGGGAAGGGAAGAGCGGGACACCCTAAATTGAAAAAAGAAAAAAGAAGGCGGTGGTTGAGAAGGGATAACGTGCAGGAGTGGGAAGAGGAGAGGGTTGCGGCGTGGGGGACCCAACATTTGCGTGGGGGACCCAACATTAATGGGGAGTGCTTGCAGTTGGGGACATGACAAAAATGCAAACAGGCGTGTGAGTTCCTTGTCGTAAAAGGCAGGGCTGCCGGGGAAATTGCGGGGTTCTAGGGGCAGCAACAGAGTGGTCACGACGTAGGGAAGCGGCTCGCGCGTGGATGGAAGATGGGAAGGGAGGCGACGCTTGGCGTGATAGAGCAAGGAGAAGAATGGAGGGGCGCATGTGGTAGTCCCAACTGGAAGGGGGTGAGTCGAGCAACACGCGGGACTGGATGTAGGAGCGCCGGCGATGTCGAGCACAGGAGATTGACACTGGTGCGGAAGTGGACAAGTTTCTCGCCTGGCTGGACTGCGCAAGGTGTTGTTTCAAGCCATGGGGCAGGAGCATGATGTTCTCCGGCGGTAAGGGTGAAGTCATTCTCCTGCGGTTCCACGGAGAGGGTCACCAAGGGTGCATTCACAGTCATGAGACGAGCGAGCGCGTCGCAGCAATGGAATTTGCTAGGAATGACGAAGGAGCGTGTAGCCGGCGACGGCAAGGGTATCAAACAAAAGTGAGTTTCCGCTGCACAGAATTGAGGGAGTTTCTTGAGTCGATTAATTTTGGCTTCGAGAAGGTGCGCCATGGCGAGGAAGTTGGCAAGGATATCAGTTTGTCGATCGAGACACACACAAACGAAGATGGTGGTGGAGGACATGGTCGGAGTAGTGGCGTTCCAAGCGGTGGCCGAAGAGAGTGCTGGTGAGATTCTGGTGACGGAAATCGCGGCCAGAAGGTGGCAGGTCGGATCAATTGTTAAGAACAAAATTCCTTGATGTGCATCTTAACAAGACATCAATGTATTAACATTCACAATAATAAAGAGATACATGAGAGATAGAAAGGAGAGTTCCAAAGGAAAGAAAGAGATCTAGCGAGAGAGATTAGAGAGAGTCCAAAACCTCTGTATTTAATACTCCCCAACACTTGTCATTCCCCCTTATATAGATGAGGGAGGCCATAATGCAACACACATGATAATTAATATAACCAATATAATATTATAATATTATTAACAAATTAATTAATAATATTATATTCCGCTGTGAATATATCATGACTGCTTCCATATGCGAGCATCCGTGGTGTCGATGACGGATGTTTGTTCTGAAGAATCTGTGAGTGTAACACTAATCCAACCAAATCAAATAAAATGCAGAGTTTAATAGCACAATGCTTTACAGCTAAATGGCGATGCAGCAGTTCTTCAATAAAATCATGGATATGAGTAAGAAAATGTGCAGACCAGTTAATTAATCATGTCTATGCACATTCGCAACATTTATTCAGCATCCAGAACATCATGAATTATATTTTGATTGGAGACGCAATTCTTAAATTGAACTTTCAAATCCGTTTGCTTGTAAATGTTTACTCATCCTTAACAAATCCTTTCAAATGTATTAGATATGGCCCAACAGATAACAGAAAAAACAATGAATATGCTTAAATAAATTTTATGAAAACTTACAATCCTATTGAAAAATGTAATGGGATGAACATTTTTTTGAAATATAGCCGCAAAGATGAGTTACCTTACAGCATTGGAACATGGCAAGAACCCCGTGAGCTTCAGAGGCTGTGAAATCACCCAACCAGCCCATTGATAATGCTTCACACAATCATACTATAAAAGGGGCAGCCCAGTGCACAAAGCAGACCCACGCAACGAGGGTCCAGGAAAGGGTTCCACACTTCCACCACATGGGTGAAATATAGGCAAACCTTACCCTGCATTTTTTGCAAGATATGTTGCAACGTACTATATAAAATCAAAATATGTTGCATCAAGAGTATTATACATACTTCAGGGTGGTTCCATAGGTTCTATAGAGAACATCAATGAGCTGAATCGGGGTTTAGCCATCTCTACGGAAGGGGTGCGGCATTGATTGATCCACTAAGCACACAGTGCAACAGAACATCCCAAGTGCGGAAATTGGGAGTAATTCCAACATTCACGGCTCGATGTAGAAGCTTGTTTGCATCATCAAGCAAATTTTCCTTGCAATGCCAGCTAATAAGAACATTATATGTAACTATGTCAGGAAGAATTTGTTCAATATGTAGCCTCTCAAACAGGTTAAGAGCAGCATGCATCGAGCCTTTCCTACACATGCCATTTATCAGATTATTATAAGTTACGATATCAGGCTTAAAGCCAAGCTGAAGCATTTCTCTTAATAGTTCTAGAGCACCCTGCACTCTTTTCTTCTTACATAGCCCATCAATGAGAAGATTACACGAAATCGTGCTTGGACAGATGCCTTTTTGTTTCATCTTCTCGAAGAGCTCTAATCCGCTCTCAACACCTTCATTTTTGCAAAGCGCTTTTATCAGTCTGTCGAAATCGACAACATCCAAGGAACAACCATGTAGCACCATGTCGTCGGCGAGTTTCATAGATTCTTGGATCTTTCCCTTTTGTAGCAACGCTCTAATCAATATATTATACGTCACTTTATTAGCAAGAACTCCCTCGAGAACAAGGTTATTGTAAACATGGAAGGCTTCCTCCATCTGATTAACCTTGCATAGACCATGAATCAGAGAATTAAAAGTAAATATATCAGGCTTACACCTTTCTCCCTTCATTTTTTCAAGAAGCTCCATAGCCTCATCAATTTTATGGTCCCTGCATAGAGCGCTAATGAGACAATTGTACCCAACTGTGTTAAGTGTCAAGCCTTTTGAATACATTTCCTCCAATATATTCTTGGCCTCTACCAATTGACCATCTTTACAAAATCTATCAATCAAAATAGTGTATGTGATCACATTTGGAATGCAGGCTTTATCCTCCATCTCTTTGAAAAGATTGATAGCTGATCCTAGCTTTCCCTCCTTGCAGAGCCCACTAATCAAGATGTTGTAAGTGAAAACATCTGGATTACAACCTTTTGGTCGCATAATTTCGTAAAGAATTTTTGCTTCCAACAGCCTACCAGTGTTGACATAACCATTAATCACAGTGTTAAACAAAACAACATTTGGATTGGAAATTTTGCTCAATACTTCTCTTGCTTCATCGACTTCACCTTCTTTACACAACCCATGCAGCCATACCCCGTATGTCAAGGCGATCGGATGGCATCCTCGAAGAACCATTCTTTCAACCAATTTCGCCGCATCATCGATGTGACCAATTCTGCAAAGCCCGTGAATAACATCGTTAAATGTGTTGACGTCCGGGGAGCAACCCATGAGCAGCATATCTTCCAAAAGCTCTAAAGCATGCTGAATCCCTTTCTCCTTGTAAAACGCATGTATTAACGTCTGATATATAATCGAGTCTGGCACGCAACCATACCTTCCCATTTTATCGAGAAGCGAGCGTGCGGAGGTTACATCATTCACCGAGCAAAGAGATTTCATCACTATTGAGAAAGTAAAAGTGGTGGGGGGCACCCCTTTATGAAGCATCCTGTAGAATAAATTGGTGGCTATCTTATGGCAATCAGCACCAACCAGAATGTCCAAAACCACATTATAAGATCGGAAAGTTGGTTGGCATCCATTCCTCTCGTGCATTTCATCGAGCACTCTGAGGGCAGCACCAGGAATGCCAGCTTTTCCATAACATCTCATGATCACGATAAATGAGTGCTCTTTCATGACAATTCCTTCCTCTTTCGACTTCTTTAACAGATGTTCGACCATCTTGAACTCTCCAGCTTCAGCTAACTTTCTAAGTAGAACATAGTAGACATCAAATGTATGGGAGTAGCCCTTCTGCAAGCCAGCCCAATCGAAAACTTGCAATGATGTTGAAATGTCTAGGGGAAGTTCAAGTAGTTTGCAGAGTCTTTGGGGAGTAACCCGGTTGAATGACTTTCTAAGCTCTTCCAGACCAAATGGTTTGATGAGTTTTTCCCATTCATTCTCAGAATCTGGCTTCGGGGGCACAAAATTCGTGCCATTGGTGGAACAAAACAATGCAAATGTTTGTATATGAGAAAGAAATAGCCTTCCTCCAGCGATAACTCGACCAGTGATTCTTCTACCATGACTCTTAGAGCAATGCGACCGATAGAAAAGCATCCCAAGTGGATTCAATCATCAGCTCAAAAGAAATTTGATGCAGCCCGGGCACAATAATCACAATACATAGACTGATAAAAAAATTCGATCAACTAGCATTTTAAAGCATTTTTAGGTTATCTTAAAACTCATATAATACATGAATTTTTCTTCAATTAGACAATAATATTGAAATTGAAGCTACATAATTAGAGGAGATCAAAGTTCGAAACAAAGATGTATCAGAACTAACTCCTTTAGCAAGAATTTGATTTTGGGGGTCCAGGTAGAGGGGAATCAAGGAAATTTTGCAAAAATTTTAGCAAGTTCCGCCCCTGTTTGAGTGAGACGACGAAGCGATATCCAGTTTCAGACACCGACACCGACACCGCGCTAATGAAAAGACAGGACGCCGCCGCCGCTGTCGCCGTCGCCGCCGCTGTCGCCGCCGCCGCCGCCGCTGTCGCCGCCGCCGCCGCCGCCGAAGAAATCCAGGAGAAAGAGTCGATAAGGAGAAAGGTTATAAAGCACACGAACGCAAACACAGTCGAAGGTTAATTGAAGGGTAATTACAGGTGATTGTTGACCGCAACCGGTTATTTTGCTAGTCGTCCAATTTTTTGTGAGCAATGTTAAAAGCATATCAATTTTCGCTATTGACAGCCAAATTATATTAACACACCAAATTATTTTATTTTCACACTAATACGTTATTGACACACCAAATTTTAAAATCATTATTGGCACAACAAAATAACTGATTTTTCTCTCCTTTACTGATGATATTTTCACACTAAAAAGAATGTAACACCTAAATTACTATTACAAATGTAAACACTCTAATCAATATTTGACTCGTCATTTTTATATGATTAATAACGAAATTTAGAAATACTTTCTTTTTAAGCGTCATTCATGGAACGGGGAGCTAGCTTTTAATTCCCCACCATTTCATGAAAGCCAATCTGCCACATTTTGCTGCTCTGAATGCTGTTTGCTCCTAAACTGTATAGGCTGTACATTATTTGCAGGCATAATAATGGCGAAGGACTACCCTGGCTCTCCCAAGGTTCATTAGTTAGAATCGAAGAGGCATCAGCTTACTTGGATTCTAGGAGTGAGCTGCCTCTGTGTCATCTTCTACATCCTTGGCGCATGGCAGAACACGGCCGTTCCCAAATCCGGCCCCTCCGATGTCTCAAAACTTGGTTGCAATGCCTCCGGAGACGCAAGCGCAACATTGCCTCTGGCGACCGCCTCTCACCCGGTGCAAGACTCGTCACTGAAAATTAGGGTTCGGCTGAAATAGGGAAGGAAGGGGAGTGCGACATTCTTCGGGTGAAGCTCCTCGGCGCCGGCGATAGCCTCGTATGCCGACGAAATGGCGGACTGGGAGGAGGCGAGGGTTCACGGGCGCTTGAACTCACGGTAGGCGGAAGCGGAAAGCAGGAAAAAAAACCTGGTGCGCGCTTAATGGATGTGTGGTTTGGGTTTTAGTATTTTTTTGAGTTAAAATTGGTGTGACAATAGCTTATATTGGTGTGCTTATAACATTGCTCTTTTATATACAATATCAGGAAAAGTGTTCACCACAAAAGTTGTAGATATCGACGAGATCTACAACTTTCGTGTTGATCGCTTTTCCTAAAAATGGATATACAAGGCGTACTTTGTAAATATGCCCAGGTTTTGCGCCTTTTTGAAATACGTCTTGTACATGCAATTTCAGGAAAAGTGTTCAACACGAAAGTTGTGGATCTCGTCGATATCTACAACTTTCGTGTTGAACACTTTTCCTGAAATTGCATGTACAAGGCGTATTTCAAAAAGGCGCGAAAATTGAGAGATTTTGGGGTGCGACTAGCCAATTACGGGTTACGGTTAACAATCACCTAATTATATATTTATATGAGCGGACGGATTCATGTTACTGGCAAACCAATTACTCTAAGGCCCCGTTCCAGTTTTTAGTTTTGGTCCAAAACTAATACCTGTCAAACAAAATCTGAGAAAAGAACCGGGCCTAAAAAAACACTTGTTTTTTCTCTCCCTCATTTTGAATAGCGGCAGCCCGCTTTTCGTGCCCATGGAAAGTCCTACTCCCCCTCTTCTTGCAGCCGGCCTCAGTGAACCATTCGACGAAATCTCATTGCGTCGAATGAGCCTAGCCATTCGACGAAATCTCTGGTGTCCAACCCTCCATTGACGATGCTTCTTCTGACAGATGCCCCGAGCCGACGATCCTTTCTCCCCGACGGACCCTCCCCTTCCGTGATTGTCTACCCGATGCCGCGTAGTCCCAAGAAGTCGTTTTTTGCACGATGTCGCGCCCAGATCTGAAGTCGATCAAGCACCCGATGCTACGCGCATATCTGAAGCAGATCAAGCACATGATGTCGCTCCTCCACCTGTTTTTTTTTTTAGTTTGTTGCTTTCCTATGTCCTAGCCCGGTCAATTCAATGACATGTAAATTTTGAGTTATGTTTCTATTTTCTACTAAATGCGGTTATCCTTTATGTTGGGAAATTGTTTACATTCATTATGAGCTTCCCTACGAGAGAGGAAATGTTCACATGAGTTCGTAATGTTGCTAAAAGAGTCAAGTTTGTTATTACATTACAAAAGCACAAATAGGTAACATTTGGGAGCAAATTTGAAGTAATGCTTGGGTGTGCTAGAGCAGGATTTAAATGTAGAGAGCATCATATAAACGTTGTGGGTGCTCATTTTAATCGAAATGTACAAGAGATGTAACCGGCAGTGAATGCTACAGTATTAGATTGGCTCATTTCTCCTCATTATAGTCTTTTACATTCCTATTGTTATATTCTTCACCTCTAATATTTCTAATAACATTTTTCATCGGGTTCATCAATGGAAACCACTTTGTACAACTGTTGTGCATTACGCGGGACAATCCATTTGTGTACTAAAGCTCAATTCATAAAGTTTAGGTAAGCATTATAACTTCTCTACTATGTATGCATATTTTAATATATATATATACTAGCATGTTCGAACGGGATCCGCCCGTTCTCGATGCGTCGCTGCGGGCTTCGCCCGCAATCAAGCGGGCTTCGCCCGCTTGACCCCCCAGCGGGCTTCGCCTGCTTGACCCCCCAGCGGGCTTAGCCCGCCCCCCGGCGGGCGAAGCCCGTCCCCTCCGGCGGGCTTCGCCCGTCTCCGAAAAAAATTAAATAATTATATAATTTAATAAATAATTATTATTTTAAATCAATTTATAATTTAATAAATCATTAAATAATAACTTATTATTTTTTATAAAAAATGAAAAAAAATCCAAAATCCCCCCTGCTTCCGCCTTCCCGTGCAAGGCCCAATTCCTCTGTCGCCGGCGGTGGCCCTGCCCGCTCGCCGCGGGACAACCCACGGCGGGTTCGCCGGAGGCCGGCGAACCCGCCGGTGGGCGCCGGGTAGGCCGCCGGCGGCTCCGCCGCCGGCGACAGAGGAATTGAGCTATGCACGGGAAGGCCGAACGGGGGCATCGGGATTTTTTGTTGCATGAACAGTAAATCGTTATGAGACTATTTTAATTGCAGGCCAATATGTATGAATCCAATGGCCAGAATCTATTTCTTGGAGATCGGACGGTCCAGATGCTTTTCATGGTGTGCTTTGAGATATGTCTATTATATTATATAATAAAGATATATATATATATATATACAAGTGACAGGCACGGGCCTCCGGCCCCGTGGGCATTTGTCGTGGGAGCGACATTTGTCGTGGGGGCATCATTTGTCGTAGGGGTGACATTTGTCGTGGGAGAGACATTTGTCGTGGGGGCTGCATTTATCGTGGGGGCGGCATTTGTCGTGGGGGCAGCATTTGTCATGGGGACGACATTTGTCCTGGGTACGACATTTGTCGTGGGAGCGGCATTTATCGTGGGGGCGGCATTTGTCGTGGGGGCGGCATTGATCGTGGCGGACGACATTTGTTGTGGGGGCGATGAGACATAAAACTTGCTGATGGAACATAAAGCTTGCTGATGAGACATAAAGCTTGCTGATGAGACATAAAGCTTACTGATGGGAGGTGATGGACATAAAGTTTGCTGATGGACATAAAACAGCTGTGAAAGATGGGCTGTGAAAGATGGGCTGATGGGAGAAGACTTTGATAGCATATATCTATACTATTTTCAGCAAGCAAGTAAAGTTGTCGGACATAAAGATGGTGAATTCCTTATGAAGTTACACATGAGTCCATTATATTAAAAAAAAATTGAATTTTTTGTCATAGTTTGGTGTCTTTAATTAAAAACAATGAGGGTATTACAGGTATTATGAATGTTGCAACAAAGGGTGTTTTTCCTTTATAAAATAGTATAGATATATATATTTGAATTAATAAAATTTATTTTTAATTTTTACGGGATGAACTCTAACGAATGATTACATTTTGGAATTTTTGTGTCTAATTTGTACATTATATTTGTTTTTAACTATGAACTTTATATTTAAAATATAGACTTTGATGAGTTACACCATCATTTATAAGGAGGATTCTCCCATGATTTCCTCCTAAAATGGAGATCATGGGGTTGAATAGTCAACTTCACCTCCCATGAACTCCACATAAAGAGGAAAATGTGGGGTAGGGCCCACTCTCTCTCTCCACCCCCCCCCCTTTAAGGGGAAACCACCGCCGTCGCCGGCCAGGCCGCCGCCACCGACCAGGCCGCGGTTTCCACAGGCTAGGCCGCGGCTGCCGCGGCCGCCGGCTGGCCGCCGCCACCGCCCGGCCGCCCCACCACCATCAGCGACTTGCCCCGCCGTCTGATTGTGGTTGGCTCTCCTCGCCGTCTGATCTGGTGAGTAACCACCCACTAACCCACCAAGTTAGTGGTGGGGCTCGTCATAATCCTCTCCAGGAGGCTATAAAAGGAGCCTCAGGGCCTCCTCATAATTCACTTTTTGGCTCCCGGTCATCTTCTTCCTCAGGCGATAGCTCTGCCGGACTCCTCTCTCGAATCATCCTACAGCCACATCGAGCCACCAGTGTGCCGCCAGCAGGAAAACGCCCAAGTCCTGGAACGCGTGAAAGGAGGAGGAGGAAGACCACTGCAGGCGGACAAGCGTCGTACCCGCATTCCAAACTTCAAGGCTCCATAACCACCTCTCGGATTCCAGTATCCAAGTCGCTCTCGCGGCGCAGCCTGTTACCCGTTGGGGAGCTGAAGTCTCTCTCTCTCCCCCACCCACATTGTAATCACAAGCAGCTAGTGGACTACGACCGACACAGATCCGGTCACGTGTTTTTTACCCGGTTGACGGGTTTTTCCACGTCATCACACCTTGTGTCAACCTTTTTTTCTCATTGGCTGTGTGCGCGCTCGACCGCTCCGCAAACTAAGACAGTCCAAGCAAATCCGGTACGACCGGGACATCGAGTTAGTCCGCAACAGACTTTATATTTGAACTATGTACTTTATATTAGATTTAACACGCTTAGTTAAATTTTTAATTTTTATGTTGGTCTCAAAAAATAATTCAGTTTGACATTAAAAAATTCGATCTGACATTAATATTTTTGGTCTGTCATTAATCTTGAGTTGTCATTAGGCAAAATTGATTTGCCCATAATACCACCCTAATTCAATCTCACTCAAAGTCAAAAGTGTTGAAACAATGTCTAATTTTGCTCCGAAAAATAAAATCAAATGCCAAATAGAGTCGGAATAATGTGAAAATATAGCCAACGACACAGATTTGCATCACTTGCAGATTTGTTTTCAGTTGATAACTCGCGACACATATTTTTTTTGAATATGTATCTTGCTATATGGTCGACTGGTGGCCTCTAATGGTTATAACTATTGTGGATCATTCAAGGTTCCAATAGATCGAACTAAATTGAATCGTCTTAGTCCGAGAGCAGTCGAGCATGCAAGCTGTCACAAAGAAAGAAATCAAGGCCGCCCCAGTTAGGGGAGGCGGTTGAGTACGAGCGTCCTGGGCACCGGAGAGAAGGGGGAGGGTGGCCAGAAGGGATGCCCTCCCCGGAAGAAGAATCGGCCGCCCTTACAGGGGTGGTCGGGGGGGGGGGGGGGGGGGGGGGGGGGAATGTCAGACGACTAGGAGGCAGTTCGGCCAGAGCGGCGAGGCAACGTACAAGAGCATGTTGTCGACGCGTACGCTCGTAGGACCTGACCGCGCACAGCATTGCACACGGTCAGGTGGGGCCACGTGCACGCTCGTGTGTGGCCCGCGCCCCGTGCAGGCGGGGGCACACTCGCTCAGCTACGCGACTGCTCGGACAGGCTTGTTGGAAACGGCTCTGCGTACTGGGATTTTTGCGAGTGCGATCGACGACTAGGACTGCACTCAAGGGATTCTTGGTTCAATCAAACCCACTCAGGGGAACCTCGTCAATTGCCCCCCAAGTCCCTGCAGCTTCGAGTCGAAGCGAATGAAGGGCAGGGACTTCTACTAGGAAGCTGGACTTGGTGCGTAACGCTTTGTAGTGGTGCGCGTATGACAAAATGCGTGAGAGGTGCGAAAGATAGAACGTGTGAAGGGCGCTCATTGCGCTATGAGTGGCGTGCTCAATTGGTGTAGTGTGCACGAAGTGCGCGTTAAGCGTAATATGCATGAGGCGTAAGGTGCACAATTGTGGAGTGCGCGCAACGTGTACACAGAACGCGATGTGCGCTGTATGCGTGAGGGGCGCAAGGTGCATGGTGTGTGTAATGTTGCATGGGGTATGTTGTGTGCATTAATAGCTTTTTGTTTGCGAGGACTTGAGCGAATTTTTGGCCGAATAGGTAGCGGGACGTTGCTCGCAATGGAGGCCGATGCAGTGATGCTTCTTTTGCGGAGCAGGTTGATGTTTGAAGGAGACGGTATGAGATACCTGCAAGATTGGATGTGGAGATCCTTCACAAGATGGTGTGGATCTCTTGTTGCGAAGTAGTTGAATTTGGTACTGGAGATCACTCAAGGATAAGAGCAGGTCTCTGACATTGATGTAGATGAGACGAAACTCTGCCTTTGTTGTTCATTTGCATGTCTACATTATGTAGTGACTTTTTGCGCTGTTTGCGGTGCTTAGGTTGCTCTGTACGTATTGCATGATTTTTTGTTAACTGTTTCAGCTATGAGCATGTGCCTGTGAGGATAATCGAGCATTTGATGTGTTGGAACCATCGCTTTGTATATGGGCAGCTCTAATTTTCTCCTTTGAGATTGGTTGTTGGAGGGCGAGACCCAGGTGGACCTGTAACCTACTACCAGGGCGAAGGGTGAACTCTTCTAGGCGTGTAGTGAGGGGTCAGGTCCACTATGTCGGGGGATGTCGCTCAGTATGGTGGTGAAGGGCAGACCTTCGAACCTGGGCATTCGTGGGAGGTTGCAGGGGCGTGGCCCTAGAGAGACGGTGAAGGGCAAACTTTCGAACCGCTGGCGAACACGAGGAGGGCAGGCCCTAGCGACACCGCGACTTACTGCGATGGAGAAGGGAAAACCTTCGATCGGCGATAGTGGGAGGTCACAGGGAGCGCGCTGCCATAAGGCAGGTGCTGTTAATGAGCGCGCTGCCCAGAGGCAGGTGTTGTTAATGAGTGCACTGCCCAGAAGCAGGTGTTATTAATGAGCGCACTACCCGGAGGCAGGTGCTGTTAATGAGCATTCTTGTCATGACGTCATGGCAAACCAAGGCAAGTGCCAGACGCCTGAACGCTTGAGCAACAAGACGGACGCCTATGCGACAATAAGACGAGCAAGTCGTAAGGCGACAACTAAATATTTTAAAAAAAAATTAAGACAGACTTTAGACAACGGTTATTATAATAACCGTTGTCTAAATTCTGTCAGGCTGACTATACATTGCGATTTTTATAAAAAAACGCAGTGTATTGTCTGAACGACAGCGATTATAAAAACTGCAATGTATAGTCTGAAAGACATTGATTATTATAATAATCACAGTCTAAAGTTCTAGTTTTTTTAACTTTGAAAGATAACCATGAATCATGTCAATACAGGTTTAATTAAACAGTAAGCATACAAGTTATATTAGACTGATACTTCAGAGTAACTATACACACAACACACTAGCTTCAAACTTCAAACTTCAAAGTTCAGAGTAAGAAGAATGAACCAGAAATACAAGTTCTCAATACAGGTTCTTTACCTTCTTCTTAATACGGGTTCTGTGTTAATTAAGCACACAAGTTTAATTAAACAGACCAATATCCCAATACAAGTTCTCAATACAGACTTCAGAGTAAGAAATAACAATCACGTTGTTGAAGTTAAAACTGTTAGTGATATTTTAGTTTATGTCCGCTTGTGTCGGGTCCGACTCGGAACGGGTTTATTGGGTTCGTGTCGCTCTAGGGCTTGGCTCTACGCTGGAGATACTATATAATCCCTATTCCAAACTTGATAGGGTTATGTGGACTATCTTGAGCAAACCCTCTCCTTCTACATTCTCAAGATATCGATTAGGGTTTCGCTCTCCCGAATCTGTCCGCTCTCATTCCCGTCCGCTCCCAATACGATTCCGCCGGCGCTCATCGTTCGCGATTTTTCTCTTCCGCCGCCGGATCGCAAGGACGAAGCTCTCCCGATCGCGATTTCGCTCTCCCGTCAGCCGCCTCTGATTCACGAGGGAGAAATCGCGAGTACCGCTCGCTGCCTCCGCCATTCACGATTTTCAGCACCAAAGAAGACGATTCTCGCCTAGTATCTCTCTCGTGCGCCGATCAAAAAAAAAAGGGGAGAAATCTTTGCAGCTCTCCAGGTGGATCACCGCCTATTTTTTTTGGTCTTCCCTACCGATCTGCTCGGTCGGCACTGTTCTACGGGGAAGTCAGTCGATCTCGCCGCCGGCTGCAGGTCTCTTTGTGCCTCGTGGATCTCTGCTTGGAATTGGAGAAGGATTTGCTAGATCTATCACAGATCCGGTCGTCTCCGTTCAGATCCGGCCGCCTCCGTTCAGATCTGGGCGCTGCTTCGTAGATCCGGCAGTTTGAAACGGCAGATCTGGCCGCCTGTCACTGGTGCCGCCTGGAAGAAGAGGTTTCCGATCCCATTCGTACAGTCCTGTTGCTGCACTGTTCCAAGTTGAGATCCACATCTACATTTAGTTGACCTGCCATCTCTATCACTGTTCCAAGTTGAGATCCAAGTTGAGATCCACATCTACATAGAAAACAAAATCACTGTATTAGATCCCGATCCAGTTGCAGTGTTCAGAGCTGGGAAATTTTTAAGGTTGATAGCTGCAGTGTTCAGTTGGATATACAGAGGTTCAGTTGAATTAGAAGGTCGGGCCTTACATCTCCTCTCTTGAAGAGTTACAATTCCAGAGCTTTCAGATCTTGCTAAAACATCTTTGGCGTTTCAGTCGGAGAGGAGCAATTTTTTTTTCTTTCTGGATTGGATCCGAAGTGTTGGACTCGTCTGCACACGGCTCAGGTGATATTGTTCTAGAATTTTTATTTCTATTTGAATCTAGTACGATGTCGAAGAAAAGCGCGCTCGACACAATAAAATTGCAATCGTTCGACGCCTCCGATTTTCTCAGTTGGAAAATTCAAGTCCAACTAGGAATGAAGGAACGCGAGATATTCTATACTGTTCAGAGCGATTTTGCCTCCACCGTCGAGAACGTGGACGAGTACCAGTGGAACAAAGATGAAGATTTCTGCAGGGATTATCTGTTAAATTCTCTGAATCCCCGGCTCGCGTTGACCTACCAGGCGTACAAATCTGCAAAGGAAATATGGGATCGCCTGAATGCGCATTTCCAGAAGGAGGAAGGATTGTCGAAGTCGCTCATTGGAGAGAAGTTCTTCAACTTCAGATTCAAAGCGGACGTGCCTATCACCTCTCAACTTTTGGAGCTGGTCAACCTTCGTCAGAAGCTGGATGATGATCATTCGAAGATGGACGACAGCCTCTTTGTGTATATGATCCTGAGTAAACTGCCTCCTGAATGGCTCTTTTTCAAGACCGAGATGCACCGACTGAAAGAGAAGATCAGTTTGGACGAACTCAAAAGGTTCATCCATATTGAAGACCAGAATATTGCTGGGAAGAGTTTGGAGCAGGTTGCGCAGCCTTCACAGGCTGTCAACTTCGTTTCACGTCCTAGTAAGCCCTCTCGGAAGCCCCAGGCACCCAAGCGTGACACTCCAGCACCGTTGGCGGTCAAAAAGCCTTCTCTCAAAAGGAAGAAGGGCAAGTGCCACAACTGCGGCAAATGGGGTTACTGGGCCGCTGAATGCAGGGGTCCGAAGAAGGTAAAGGAGGATGCCCCACAAAATGTGGCGCACATGGTGGTCGATAACTCCGATCCTAAGTCCTTCGTGGCTATGATTGAGAGTAGTCACCGCAGTGCGTCTTCTGAGTGGTGGCTGGACAGTGACGCTACCTGTCACGTCACAAATGACAGGAGTCTTCTTTCTAAGGTGACAGCGGTCAAGGACAGAGTCGAGAATTGCAATGGAGGAGCGACTGATGTTACTCATGCTGGGACTGCAGAGCTTGTGCTCTCTTCAGGTAAAACTTTAATTTTGCAAAATGTTAAAGTAGTTCCAAACTTAACTAAAAATCTGATTTCCATAAGCTTATTAGATAAGGCTGGGATGACCTTCACTACTCAAAACGGTAGAATGACCTTAATGGTCAATTCACATTATTTTGGGTGTGCGTTTATGATCGATGGAATGTATAGACTTAGCCTAAATAACGATAGCATTAACCAAGTGAGTTCTAACCTCATTGATCCCAAGTTGTTGCACAACAGACTAGGACATGTGAACTATAGGAAAATGCTAGACCTAGCTAAGAGTCAAAACATTCCCTTAGATCTGTCTATTCGATTTGACAAGTGTGAGGTGTGTGCGCAAACCAAAATCACTAGAACACCTTTCAAGTCGGTGTCTAGAAGCACACAACTGCTGGAATTGATACATTCAGACCTTTGTGATTTCCGGAGTCATATCACTAGAGGGGGAAAGAAGTATCTAATTACCTTCATAGACGATTTTTCGAGATATTGTCATGTATTTTTGTTGAGATCGAAAGATGAGGCCTTTGAGACTTTTAAAATTTTTAAGTCTCGTGTGGAAAATCAGTTGAACCTTAAAATCAAGAGACTCAGAAGTGATCGAGGAGGAGAATACACTGCAACTGAGTTTAAGGAATTTTGTGCCTCTGAGGGCATAATCCTTGAAACCACAGCTCCTTACTCACCCCAGTCTAATGGCGTTGCCGAGCGTAAGAATAGAACTTTAACAGAGATGTTGAATTCTATGCTCCTAACAGCTGGCATGCCCAACTCCTTTTGGGGAGAAGCAGTTCTTACTGCGAACCACATTCTGAATAGAGTGCCTCACTCGAAACTCATTTCTATCCCGTATGAGTTGTGGCATGGTTATCCTTGTAGATATGATACTCTAAAGACTTGGGGCTGTATCGCGTATGTGCGTTTACAAGACCTTAAGCGACCTAAGGTGGGACCTAGAACGACAACATATGTTTATCTAGGTAGTGCAGAAGATAGTGCAGCTGACAGGTTTCTTGATCTATCCACTAATACAGTGATAGAGTCTAGAGATGCTATTTTCTTTGAACATAAATTTATCAAAGATCATGGCTTAACCGTCCACGGGTCTACTGACGTGATTGCAGAATCTACTGTAGAACCTGAAGCTGGCCCCTCTGGCACTGCTCCCCAACCTCAAAAGGTGGAACCTGTTCCGGCTAGAACGTCTACAAGAGATAGAGTCCCTAAGAATTTTGGTGAGAATTTCGTCACCTACCACTTAGAGGACGATCCATTCTCCTATCAGGAAGCAATGAGATCTAGAGATGCGTTAATGTGGGCAGAAGTCATCGACGATGAGATGAACTCGCTGCTACAAAATAACACTTGACATTTAGTTGACCTGCCGAAAGGAGCTAAAGTCTTAGGATGCAAGTGGGTACTGAAGATGAAATTGCACAGTGATGGGTCTATAGCCAGATATAAAGCACGTCTAGTAGCTAAGGGTTATAAACAACAGGGGGGAATTGACTATTTTGACGTCTATTCACCTGTGTGTCACCTATCCACTATTAGGATTCTTCTTGCCATAGCTTCTATCGAGAACCTTATAGTTCATCAGATGGATGTAAAGACAACCTTCTTAAATGGAGAGCTTGATGAAGAGATCTATATGGCACAACCTGAAGGTTATGTACATAAGGATCTAAGAGACAAAGTGTGCAAGCTCGATAAATCGATCTATGGGCTTAAGCAGGCACCTAAGATGTGGCACATTAAATTTGATCAAGTGGTAAAGAGCGTTGGATTTCAGTCCAGTCTCTCAGACAAATGCCTCTACTACCGCTCGATGGCGAGTCAAACAGTCATCATATGCCTATATGTGGATGACATGTTGATTCTGGGTTCAGATCTTGCTGCAGTGAGGGATGTCAAATCCACTCTTGCAGAAGCTTTTGACATGAAGGACCTTGGTCCTGTGGATACCCTTTTAGGTATGAAAGTTAGAGTTGACAAGGGTAGAGTCACCCTTAGCCAGGCTCATTATATAGAGCAACTACTTTCTACTTGGGGATACAAAGACTGTAGGCCTGTTGAGACACCGTTTGATCATAATGTTAAGTTGAGTCCTAATGAAGAGACCAGCATAGATCAATTAAAATATTCTAAAATAATTGGTAGTCTCATGTACGCCACAAGTTGTACTAGACCAGACATTGCCTTCACGGTTGGCATGCTGAGCCGTTTTACCAGTATTCCAGGCAAAGAGCATTGGGATGCCCTAGATAGGCTGATGAGATACACGAGAGGTACTAAAGATCATGCCTTGTGCTATACTGGTTATCCTCCTACTGTGGATGGATTCTCTGATGCCTCGTGGTGTTCAGAAGTTGGGAACAGCAAGTCTATCAGTGGATATATATTCACTTTGGGTGGAGCTGCTATCACTTGGAAATCCAAAAGACAGACGTGTATAGCCTTGTCGTCCATGGAAGCCGAGTTGTTTGCCTTAGCTTCAGCTGGTGAAGAGGCAGATTGGATCAGGAACCTGATTTTAGACATACCCTTGTCTAAGTTACAAGTCAACTCGTTGAACTTGTATTGTGATAATCAAGCAGCAGCTCAAGTTGTAAAGAATGCTCTCTATAACACTAAGAGGAGACATGTACGACTGAGACATGCTCTGTTGAATTATCTAAAAGAACAAGGAATTATCACTTTGGTCGATGTGCGTTCGAAGGATAATCTGGCTGATCCATTGACGAAAGGAATGCCCAAAGACCGGTTAATCAAAACAGTGGGGGAAATGGGACTAAAGACGATTTAGCTCAGTCTTAGTTCAAGGTTAGGCGATTCAGTTCAGCCTTAGTCCAATTGTTTTGATTTTCAGATTTCCTTTGTCAAAGCAAGCATGTTGTGCTTCGTTGATGCTCCTGGTTGCTGAGTTCAGATCTGGTAAGTTGTTTCATTCCAAACTTGATGCTAACAACTTCACCTGGATTCAGCTATCTTGCCATGGAGGAGAGTGTTATTCCAAACTTGATAACACGATCCGACTTGGCTTGACTTTTCTCTTGTTGATTGGTTCCATTCCAAACTTGATGAGTTCCAGTCAACTCTAGAAGAGCAGTAACCGTGACATTCCATATAGGAACACAGATATATCTACGGTGTCCAGAAGCCCGCAAATCGTTTCATTTGGAAACAGATAACGGATTCTGAGGTTTATCTATAATACTCTGTAGAAGCGTCCTCCCAGCCAACACTAATAATAATAATATAATACTACGTTCTCATGGTAGAACTAGATATTTGTATATTTTTCAAATGTTTGAATTCATTTTAAAATGAAATTCTCTGTTGGAAATTACAGGGGCTGCTGATCTAGGAGGAGCACTGGTAGACTGGGATCCTGATCATGATGATCTTCTGGATTCTGACAGTTAGAGTATTGTTAGACCTTATTGTTGGTATCTCTGTTTCAGAGCACTGTTTAGCTCTTTATTTTCTTTCACCTGTTTGTTTGGACTTCTGTTGCTCTCTGTTTGATTTGGGACGCTAGGCGTTTAGGGCCTGTGCCCTGATTGTATCTGAGACATGATGTGATGTGGCTGAACTCTTGTTCTGTTTATGCATGCATACTAATTCTTGTGTTAAGTCTAATAATGTTTTAACAGGTGCCGGACACGGTTGTGAATGATTCACTTTTGGCTGAACATTTCACAAACCACCCCCTTTTCCGACGTCGGGTTCACAGCGGACATAGGAGGAGATTGTTAGTGATATTTTAGTTTATGTCCGCTTGTGTCGGGTCCGACTCGGAACGGGTTTATTGGGTTCGTGTCGCTCTAGGGCTTGGCTCTACGCTGGAGATACTATATAATCCCTATTCCAAACTTGATAGGGTTATGTGGACTATCTTGAGCAAACCCTCTCCTTCTACAAAAACTGGCCTCAACGAGAGTTCAAACCTTAGGGTGTAGCTAACACTTACTTCTCCAAAACTTTGACCTCTGACTAGTGACAAAGAACCTGGAATTGACCCTAAGCCTCATCTGGAAGGTCCCTCCACTAACCCGGAAGATCTTCGAGTGCTTCCCCTACAAAGCCAATTGATGGACTAGGAGTAACTCAGAAAGCACTAGAAGGACTTAGGAAAATATGAAAGCTTACCTTCTGAGGTACCATGTGAGTCTTATTTATAGATTTTCTGCATTTGGTCTACCAACAGAATAACTATGTTGTTCTAAAGGGATATTTGCAGCCCAAAGTGGCCTGTCAACAACCAAACTCCACTGTTCTAAGGAGCTAAATGCAGACCAAAGTGCATTCATGTAATTTCTCCTCTGGATCACACTGGGCAGGAGCCCTTCCGCCACTACCTTTCTGCCTGCCCTATGCGAAACTGAGGGGCAAGCCACAAAGCGCTGAGAGCGCTGAGTGGCGGAACCGAACCTGACGTCAACCCTGAGGGCATCCCGTTTACCCAAGCGTAAGCCATCTCGCATGCCCCGGACGGGAACCCTCTCGGCTATCTAACTGTTAACTTCGGCTTCTAGCCTGAAGCAACCCGAGGCTAGCCCGACCCTGGTCCTTGGGGTGTCTAGGTCCCACCCAACGAATATGGGGTTGTACACACGCAGGTTGACTATCCCAAGCCAACAACAATTGTTCTTAATACAGATTCTATTTTAATTAAGCACACATGTTTAATTAAGCACACAAATATCTCAATACATGTTAGGTATAATTTACACTATGTATTCCATGAATCATGATATCTCAATACTCAAGAAAAATGAACCGGAAAAGTGAACACAAGAATATCATAGTATAATATCATAGTCAAATCCAAAATATCATTATCATACACATTAGCTTGTCCTCATAATATCATAGTCAATTATAGCATGAAACACAAGAAAAGTGAACCAACATGAATAATGTTTTTAACAAAAATTTTAAATAATCTTAAAAAATCAAATAGAATCATCTAGTAAGTGATCATTGACATTGTTTATGCCCGGTTGGTTTGAGGTACTTATTATTTGCTCATATTTATCATCAATATCTTCATCATCATTGGCAAATCCAAAATATTCTAAATCTTCATCCCCTTCAGCTATAAGTTGAAGATTAGATCCAGCTCCATTTCGTAAATTTCGAGTCATAGTCCCAATAGCTCTCTTTACAGTTTCTCATGTGAAATTATCATCATCAAAAGCTAAAGCTTCATCTGGTTGGTTTATCATTCACTCACTAATCCAATCTAGCTCATCGAGCACTAAATGATTGTAATTTCTTCACTTTTCACGTCTTTCTTGTAATCTTGCTTGTAAACAACGATTATGCTGGATATATACAAGATCATTAAGCGTTTGATGTTCCAAACTATTTCTTTTCTTAGCATGAATCTGAATGAAGATAAATATAAATTTATTAGTATATATAAAAATATCAAAAAAATTATTGAATATTAGTATACTTATACTTACAAACTCAAAAAGTACTCTAGTTGCGCTCACAACTAGAAGAACAACAACATAAGTCAAGTATGCGCAATACTACCTTTATAAGGTCAACATTCGGTCGTCCATGTGTACCCCATCAATCCACTATTTATTCAAGACAAATAAACAATATTTAACATATAAATAATTTAAGAAAAAAAAACTTAATCAATACTTATCTGGATTTAAGGTGGTTCGTTGCCTAATATTCATATATTTTCCAAAACTATTTTGAGATGCTTTGTAGCTAGTATCTTACTCTACAATCTTATTTTACAATTATTAATAGGGCACTAGTCTTGTAATAATATCATTGAAAGTATCTTGAAATTTTAAAACATCATAATTATATTTTTCCTCATATTCAAAATATTTGATTGGATTTGAAAACAAAGTCGCTCTATATAATTTTTGCTTCATTTGATTTGTCCACATATTTTCAACAATCTCAATAATTTTTTTAAATAATATTTTTTTATTATCAAAATATTATTTGATCTTTTATTTAGCTTCTTCTATTGTCACATATACTTTAGACATAGCTGGTCTTTTATTTTCATCTACTAATCGCAAAACAACAATCAATGACTTTCCTCCTTTTAGGCAATCTCTTACTCCATTCTAAAAAAATAGTTGAATGTATTGTTTCAACAACTTATTTTCCGGCTTCAGTTTTTGTCAAATTAGCAGCATTCCGCGAAGGTGACACAAATAATAATTTCAGTTTCTTCTCATGCTTAAGCACACTTTGTAGAGTAAGAAATGATGTGGCAAATCTAGTCACTGAATGCCTCACTAAATCACCACATATAATAGTCCTTACTGCATCAAGTAAACGTGCGTGTCTGTAGATGAAATTTGTAATCATCTTTGTCTTTTTTTATCATCATTTTGTTTGGTTGTAGCTTGTCTATATCTTCTAGCATGAGATCAATGAAATGAGCTGCACAAAGAGTCCAGCATAATGTGGGTTTTTTTCAATTAAAATTTTATCAGCTGCCTTATAATTAGAAGTATTGTCAGTCACCACTTGCATATAACATAACTTTGTATATATCTATAGTTGTAGACTATTAAATATGAAATATGAAAATCAGTAAAACCAAAAAAATTTATCTGAATAATACACTCTGCTCATATCTCTTTAATCTCACTATCAAGCGACTCTGAAAATATTGTAGCATCTTGAATATGATTGGATGCATCTACGGAACTCATAAAATAAGTTTCTTCTAAACAAGAACTAGAAAATTGATCAAACGTCACCCTCTCCTATTTGTCCAACCATCTGACATAAAAGTGCAATCATATCTCCTCCAATACATTTGAGACTTTGTCTTTGTCACATTAACTTTATCTTTTGTATTTAATATCAAAGAGACTCGTAAATCATGATAACTAAGGCCTTTATAATCAGACTCATTTTATCAAGCTGCTTCAAGCATTACTTCAAAACTTCGTGCTTTTACAATATTGAATGAAATTTCACATTCATAAAACCAATCAGTAACATAACTATCAAATCTTTTTTTCTCTTCAGAAGATAAAAAACATCTCTCAATAATAGTTTGTGCAGTACCTTTAGCACGCCAATTATCAACTACATCTTCAGGAGCATGTCTCGCATGAGCATCCATAAGTCTCTTTTTGTGGTAAGTGGATTACTTTTCTCTTTTTGGCACTTGTCCTAGAACTTGAGATAAATGAAGATTTAGCTGTCGATAATGTCGGGAATATATTTTGTGAACTTATTCACTTTGTTTCTTGTTCACTCTCATTATCATCATTAAAAGTCAAATTCACTTTTTTTTATCACTTAAAGTTGAAAACATCTCAGCTGCTATTTCAGAAGTTGTCTTTAAATACTTTGATACATCTTCATACCCACCACATAGATGTTGCTTTAATCTTTTGATTCCACCTTTAATTAATCTATCACACATATTACATTTAATAATTTTTTATCTTTTAGGTTGAGCCAATGATCATACTTCTATCCATGATCATTTGACTTTGCTTTTCTTTTAGGATTTGTTTTTAGATCAAGATCATTGTTATCAACGGATGGAGCAAGATTGTTATTATTTCTGTATTCCAACTTTCACGAACAAGACCTATAAAGTGCAGAGTTAGGTCAGACTAATGTTCATACTATAAAAAATGAGCACATGATAAAGTGATTATATTAATGAAATAACTAGTTATTTATAAGCTAAAGAGAAGTTAAAAATGATATAAGACATTGAATTTAATAAAAACATAACCATTTATATATTCTGGAGTGGTGCGATGGTCAATAAAAAACTTTCCAATCTTCAAGAGTAATAAAGTTGTACTTAAGAGGTACATTGTATCGATGCTTCAAATCAACATTATTTACATAAGTGACAAAATTTGGATTTTCAAATCCTTCAACTTTCACCCATGTTTTTCAGTAATGCATTGCGAAGACCATCAATATCATCAAAATAAAACTGAAAATAATAGACAATATTAATTAATAATTAACTAAAAAATACAGTTATGTAATAACTAATAAAAAAGTTACGTCTCATAATTGATCTTTAAGGTGTTTATCAACTTCCTTCCATCATCATATATAATTGGCACATGATACTTCACAAGTGAACCCAAAAAACTCATCAATTTATTTGTGTTAGGCCCGAGAATAATACGGGCATCATCACTCATAGAAATATTAAGTTTCTTCCCATCTAGTGTAAGCTTATTCAATTCATCCATTTTAGTGGTGTCTCTTATTGACTTTGATGAAGATCTTTTATCAAACATTTTCTAGTAATAGGGAAACCCTAACAAAATATTAAACCATCCAAAAATCATAAACAAAATTCATAAAAAAATGCAATGCTATTAAGGTACAACCACACAATCACACATATAAATATATATGTTAGTGTTAATATAGAAGCACTAGTAACTTGGAAGGAGACTAAGTCACTCAACAAATCTTCAGTTAATCAGTTGGCCAGACATATGAAATAACAGTTACAAATAAATAATTAAATATATAATTAATATTGCAATATTCAACTTGATGATCAAGTATAAAAAAACACTAATATTGTAACATCAATATAGATGATATAGGATCTCGTGCTCAAAACCATTTAGCCTTTCTTCTAAGAGGTCATAATTCATAAAGGAAACACATTTACAGTATAACACAGTCAACACTACATCAAGACTGATTTTGATATAGAGGATCACTCAAGATAACTAAACCCTTTATCGCTGTGCGGAGGATACTACCTTCATGACTTTTTTCGAGTTTGGGGGAACTTCGTTTCTCACAAACGATGCCAAACTGTTGCAGATCACTCAAGGCTCCTGTAGACCAGACTAAATTGAACCATCTTAGCCCGTGAGCCGTCGAGCGTGCAAACAATCACAAAGAAAGAAAAGCTGATATGTGTTTTTTGACGTGGAAAACCCCAAAAAGAGGTGAAAATCACGTGGTCGGATCTGTGCCGTCCAAACTTCCACTATTTGATAGTTGTTGTTAGTATGAATTTTTTGAAGAACTCGATGGCGATAGGACGCCTCTCATTACAATTTGAGGGAGAGAGAGAGATAGTTGCTCGAAGGGTGACAGGTCACCACCCACGGTGCTAAGTATTTTACTTGCAGCTATATGAGGCTTCACGCTCTGGATGCTCTAATGTCTTTGAATGTTATTTGGAGACGGGAGCTGATTGCTTGGTTAATCTTGGATTCGACAGCTTGGAAGTTTGAGCTGCTCGTTATGCGCGCCTTGTCCTCTTCAAATTATCTCGGATTATCTTTTGGAGGAATCTTGTTGTGGTTGTCCTGCCGGTGATTGGAGCGCTTGTTCTTAAGTGTATTAGGTGCTAGTTGGCGGAGAGCACATGGAGTGCTTTCTGGAAGAGAGCACGCAAAGCGCTTACTGGAGGAGAGCGCATGAAGCGCTTGCTGGAGGAGAGTGCACGAAGCGCTTGCGGGTGGAGAGCACGTAGAGCATTTGCTGGCGGTGGGCGCGCAGGGCGTTTGTTGAAGGAGAGCTCACAGAGTGCTTGCTGACAGAGAGCGTGTGGGGCACTCGCTAGCGGAGATCGTGTGGGGCGCTCGTCGGCAGAGATCGCGCGGGGCGCTCGCTGGCGGAGAGCATGCGGGGTACGTGCTTGTTGAAGGAGAGCGCGAGAGCGCATAATGGGGCAGTGCGTGTGAGAGCGCGTAAGGAGGTGGCGCACGGGAGCGCGCAAGGAAGCAGGGCACGCGGGAGCGCGTAGGAGCGCACAAGGAAGAGATGTGCGCGAGAGCGCGCAAGGTTGAGACATTCGTAGGAGCGCGAAAGGAAGAGGTGCGCGCGGGAGCGCGCAATGAAGAGACGCGCTCTAGAGGTAGTTATAGTGGTTATCAGGTTAATTGTAGACCATAACCACCGTAAATACTGATGACAGATCGATAATATTACATATTATGCGCATATTATCTTATTAATTTTATTAGACGCAGACCGAACCTATTTTTGACAATGCACTTTCCTCACTACAGGATGTCATGTGGGCAGTAAATACAGTGTAAAGATCTTATGATAAAAGGCAGTAAACACAGTGTAAAGTTCAGAACAATCTTTCAGGAGATAGAGCCAAGTGCACCTGGAGAAATCATCAATGAAAGTGACAAAGTATAAGCTACCTCTACCAACAGTGGCAGTAGGA
Source organism: Platanthera guangdongensis (assembly GCA_039583875.1). Classification (NCBI taxonomy): domain Eukaryota; kingdom Viridiplantae; phylum Streptophyta; class Magnoliopsida; order Asparagales; family Orchidaceae; genus Platanthera; species Platanthera guangdongensis. Next base: position 3,830,083 of record CM077164.1, read on the forward strand.
GCAGGGCCCCAGATGTCAGAATGAACAAGTTCAAAAGGACGCAAAGAACTACGTCCCGTGCATGCTGGAAAAGAAGAGCGATGATGTTTGCCATACTGACAGGCCTCGCAAGTCAAAGGAGAGTTCTCATGAGGAAGATCTGGAAGAAGCTGGTGGATGAGACGAGAAGGAGGATGACCAAGACGACGATGCCACTGTTGAAGAGTTGAAGAAGCAGAAAGAGCAACGTCATGGTCAAGAAAGAAGAGGCCACCACTGACAATCCCAGCAGCAATCATAGCTTTGGACATAGAATCCGAGAAGGAGCGAGTGGTACCCGTAAAAGTAACAGTGCAATTTAACTTAGTGTAAAGAGCATGAACAAAGAGTAAATTGTACAGGAAATTAGGGACATAGAGAGTGTCCTCTAGCAGCAAAGGCGAAGAGAGACACACAATACCAACATCATGCACATGAACAGAAGTCTCGCCAACAATAACCACAGGGGACATCATGTTCTATTCAAGCAAAGAGTAAAACAAACAAGAGTTGTCAGTCATGTAACAAGTGGCCCCAGAATCAATAAGCCACTTATCAGAAGAGGTCACATGAGCACGAGTAGTAGAAGAGAGAAGAGGAGCCATCCGCAAGAAGAAACATGAAAGCAGAAAGACTAACTGCACGGTTAGAAACAAGCCGGACATGAACAAGTCGGCAAAGAAGGTACAGAAATTAACCGACCTGAGTAAAGGTCGCAGAAAAAGGAGAAACTGCACGGTCACAGTGGCAATATACCAACGGCTAGAGAAGAGCCCGCGACCAAAATGCGGAGAGAAAATAAAGGAGAAGAGGAGACCGCACGGTCATGGTATCAACACACCAGCGACAAGGAACATGTCACGACCAAAATGCGATACTTGCAGGAAAGAACAAACAAGCAGCAAGAAGATAACCCGTGGGAAGAAAGAAGAAAAAAAGATCAAATAGCGAAGAAGTCGCGCAAACAGAACAAGCCGCAATAAATACTGACAAATTAGGGCGGCTAGAGCAAAAGAAGTTGCACAACAAACCGCGCGAATAAGAAGCAAGAGTAGAGCACGAGCCCGCCCGGTCAAGGTGACAACACACCAGCGGCCAGGAAGAAGCCGCGACCAAACGGCAAAACTCGCAAAAGAAGTGCAGTTAGCAAAGAAAGTCGGGCGAACAGAAAAGCCCGGTAGGAAGCAAGACGCAAGCACAACAAGAAGCAAGGGAGGGTAGGGAAGGGAAAGAAACCGGACAAACCAGACGAAGTCGGTGGAAGAGGTCGTGCGGTTAAATCAACAAACCGCGATCTTCTTGAAGCAAATGATCGGTTCGCTCTGATACCATGTGAAAAATGGACAAAGAGATAAATAAACCGCAAATTTTATTGCTCCAAAAGATAATTATTACATAGGTATGCCTCCTTATTTATAGAAACTGAGAGAGATGAAAGAATTACAACAAATAATATGAGACTAAATACAATCCGCGCGACTTATGCAGTTAGACAACGTCAAACCGCACACTATACAGAAGAATAACAAAACTTTCAACAACACCAAGACAAACTGCCAGTCTGCCGGGGAAGACCACTGGGCAAGCAGCCAGACCGCAACTGCGGGTTACCATCAGGCCGTAGTTGTGGCTAATCATCAGACCAATGTTGCGGGTTGCCACATGACCGCATCTTTGGGTATCCATCAGACCTATGGTGTGACAAAGCAGACCATTGCGGCTTTAACTAGACCACTGCGGCTAACCTCCAGACCACCACCACTGTTGTCCACCAAACCACAAGCCGAGGTTTATCACCAGTCCGCCGGACCAGACCGTTAGGTCGCTTGATCAACTAGACCGTTGCGGTTAGACTCCAGTCCGCTCGATCTCTTCAATCTTCAATAGAACTGAATCTCGACTCCAATATTTTTGTGCGATGAGCATGGACCGTAGCTCATACAAAAGTTCCTGAGCAAGTTCCATGGCAGGAGATCATGGAGGTGGAGATGACCCCAACGAGCCCCCAACCCAGTACCATTTGTAGGGACGGAAGAGTTCATGACGTCCATCCAAGGCATCATGGAGATGCTGCAAAGAGTTAGAACCTGCCAACCCATTAGTTCATCTCAAAACCCAGGTGTTGAGATGAAGGGTGACGGGATACATGAACATAAAGTGGAGAAGTCTGCGGGCGATGTGGGATTAACCCCAACCACATGACCGCGGGGATATTCCGCCACACAAGGGAGCCCACCGGGGTCAACACCCAGACCTGGAACGCGATGGGGAAAGCCCAAACATGCGGTCCCACATACACGTGTCCTGCTGGCTAATATAATCTCAACACACCCCCCCAGGAGACGAAGGTGGGAAAACATGGAGAGGTGTGGAAGGAACGGAGATATCAGAAGGAAGAGAAGAGGGAGGAGAGAAATAGGAAGCATTTTCGAAAAAAGTCACATCCGCGGAGACAAACTGCTTGCGGAGAAGGGGGTCAAAGCAGCAATAGTCTTTTTGAGTGGTAGAGTACCCCAAAAAGACACACTTGGTGGAACGGGGGGAAAGCTTATCGCGGGTAGCGGAGGGAGCGTGAACAAAGGCCGTACAGCCAAAGACACGAAGAGGAAGAGGAAAAGGTTCCTGGTGGGGGTAGAGAAGGGAGAAGGGAGTCTGGCCGTGGAGAACCGCGGAGGGAAGGCGATTGATGAGATAGCAGGCGAGGAGCACAGCGTAGCCCCAGTAGGAGCGAGGGACGTGCATCTGCGTCACGAGAGTACGCGCAACATCAAGCAGGTGACAGTTTTTACGCTCCGCCACCCCATTCTGCTGGGAGGTGTAAACACAAGTCGTTTGATAAAGGAGGCCATGTTGGTGAAAGAATGCGGAGAACTCATGAGTCAGATATTCTTTAGCATTATCAGAACGTAAGACTTTAATAGAAGTAGCAAATTGAGTCTTAATCATAAAGTAAAATGATTGCCAAACAGAAAATAGTTCAGAGCGATCTTTTAACAGATACACCCAGGTACATCGAGAAAAATCATCGATAAAAGTGACAAAATAGGAATTGCCCCGACCAACTGTAAGGGTAGGAGTAGGACCCCATACATCAGAATGAATAAGATCAAATATGCGAGAGGAGACACGGCCTTGCTTCGGTGGGAAGGAGGAGCGATGATGTTTGCCAAGCTGACACGCATCACAGTTGAGCGGAGAACTGGTAGGAGGTAAGTGGGGCAAAAGCTGGTGAATAAGCCGAGGAGGAGGATGTCCAAGACGAAGATGCCACTGAAGGAGATCGGTGGAGGAGGAGTAGGCAGAGAGAGCGGAAACATCGTCGAGGAAGTAGAGGCCGCCGCTCTCAGTCCCAGTAGCAATCGTCCGCTGGGTCCTCGGGTCCTGAAAAGAACAAGTAGTGGGAGTGAATAAGACGGAGCACTGAAGTTGCCGGCATAAAGTAGTAACTGATAACAAATTGCACGGGAACTTCGGGACATAGAGGGTATCCTCCAAGCAAAGCGATGGGGTGAGTTGAACCATGCCCGTCCCATGAACCGGGGACGGGGAACCATCCGCCACACGAACCGGGGGTAAGCGGTCATGGGTCTCAAGACGGGAGAAGCAATGAGGGTTGCCCGTCATATGATTTGTGGCACCGGAGTCAATCAGTCATTTACCTTGGGTAACGACGTGGGCACTACCTGACGTCGTGGCCACAGAGGCAGACGGCCGAGAAGAGGCGGAGGCCGAAGACGGAGCATCACCGGAAGGGCGAAGGTGAGGATGTTTCTGCCAGCAACGGTCAATAGTATGGCCAGTACGACCACAGTGAGAGGATAGGAACCGAGATGAACCTCGTCCGCCAGAGGAGCCGCGGCTACTAGGGCCCCCCCTCTGAGCTTGGTGAGCAAAGGAGTCCTGGGAAGGGGGGGAGGCCAACAGAGGTCGCTGGAGTAGCGAAGTAACAGCGGCAATGCGAGCCGCAGTGGCATCCAAAGTAGGAGATTCCGCCTCACCCAAGATCTGCTGGTGGATCATATCATAAGAGTCGGGAAGACGAAGAAGATAACAAACAACCAGGAGTTCCTGGAAGTGTTTGTGCTGGTCGGCCAAGTCCGCGGAGAAGGGGCAATTCTGGAGGATTTCAGCACCAAGAGCCTGAACCTGCTGATAAGCCGCAGCCGGTGACATGGAAGGGCGGGCGAAGAGGTCCGCATAGAGAGTATAAATGCGGGGCGTCTGGCCCCCCTTAGAATAGAGAGCAGCGAGGTGAAGCCAGGCGGCCTTGACCGTCTCATCATGGCGAATGACGGGAAGGCACTCATCAGAAAGGCTGTTGGCCAGCCAGGTGCGGACAAGAGCATCACTCGCATCCCAGTCATCAAACTCAGGAAAGGTGCGAGGAGGAGGGTCATCGGTGAGGTGATGACGCTTGCGTTGAGAACGAAGGAGAAAGGTGAAAGAAACGCTCCAATCGGGGTAGTTGGAGCCAACAAGCTTGGAAAGGGTGCCAAGGTTGCCCAAAGGAGGAGGAGGAGGAGCTGCAGGAGTAGTGGTGAGACCAGAGGTAGTCATAGAACCCGGCAAGCAGAAGAAGCCGCGCGAACAGAAGCGGTTAGAAAACAGAAGAAGCCGCGCGAACAGTAGCGGCTAGAAAGAAGTCAAAGGCACATCGGGGAAGAGGTCGCACGGACTGAAAAGGCCGAGCGAACAGAAGAGAGGAGAAGAGCAGGTGACCGCGACCAAGATGCAGGTGAGATAGGAACAACCCGCACGGTCAGGCAGATCACAGCAGCAAACCGCGAGTATAGAGACAAGCGGAAAAGGGGAAAGCAGAAGCGGACAGGGAGAAGAAGTCCGCAGCGGGTAGAGACAAGGCCGCAACGACTAGGAAGTCGGAGAGGCAAGAAAGAACAAGGAGCGCGGCGACAAGGAAACAGGTCGCTGCGACGAATAGCAGCAGGAGAAGAGAACCAAGAAGAAGCAAGCCGCACGAACAGGGCAGCGGACAGAAACAAGCCGCGCGAACAGGGCAGCGGACAGAAGAGAAGGCAAGTCGCGAAACAGGTCGCACAAAGCGGAAAACAAGCCGCGAACAACAGAGAGCGCACAGAATCAGGAGGAAATGACCGTGTCCTCTGATACAATGTTAGAACCCGCCAACCCATTAGTTCATCTCAAAACCCAGGTGTTGAGATGAAGGGTGGCGGGGTACATGAACACAAAGTGGAGAAGTCTGCGGGCGATGTGGGATTAACCCCAACCACATGACCGCGGGGATATTCCGCCACACAAGGGGGCCCACCGGGGTCAACACCCAGACCTGGAACGCGATGGGGAAAGCCCAAACATGCGGTCCCACACACACGTGTCCTGCTGGCTAATATAATCTCAACACAAAGTATTTCCCCTCGGGGTGACTGCTCAACTCCCACCCCCAGGAACCAGCACCCTAGGGTCTCGACGTGACAGCTCTCAGGGTTCTCGACAAGACAGCTCCCAGGGATCTAGGCGAGATGACCCCAGGAGGGGTAGAAGAAAGTGCATCAGGAAGACGCCCCGGGAAGGAAAGGATGAGAGAGGGGGTCGAGCAAGACCTTACCGATCGGGAGTTATTCCCCAGCCCAGCGAGTGCAAGCCTCCCAGGCGAGCAGGTCGCGTGAGTGGAGCATGCAAGACCACCAAGTAGGGGGTCACCCTTCAGTGAGCTGATTGTCTCAGCTCCTATTCCCGAGAGGATCTCCTCATCCAGGCTCCCACTAGCTGGATGGGTTGAATGCGCCTCGGTAGTAAGTTCTCGTGCCGAAAGGATCTCCTCATCCAAGCTCCCACTAGCTGGATGGGTCGAATGTGCCGCGGTGGCGAGAAAGAATTGACCCCCAAGAGGATCTCCTCACCCAGGCTCTCACTAGCTGGATGTGTCGAATGTGCCTCAGTGGAGAGAAGGTTCCAACCCCGAGAGGATCTCCTCATCTACACTCTCACTCGATGGATGAGTCGAATGTGCCTCAGTGGAGAGAAGGTTCCAACCACGAGAGGATCTCCTCGCCAGACTCACACTAGCTGGATGAGTCGAATGTGCCTCAGTGGAGAGAAGGTTCTAACCCTTAGAGGATCTCCTCATCCAGGCTTCCACTGGCTGGATGAGTCGAATGTGCCTCGGTGGTAAGTTCTCATCCCGAGAGGATCTCCTCATCCAGGCTCCCACTAGCTGGATGAGTCGAATGTACCTCAGTTGTGAGAAGGAACCGACCATCGAGAGCATCTCCTCACCCAGGCTCTAACTAGTTGTATGGGTCGAATGTGCCGCGGTGGCAAAAAGAAATCGACCCCCGAGAGGATCTCCTCACCCAGACTCTCACTAACTGGATGAGTTGAATGTGCCTCGGTGGAGAGAAGGTTCCAATCCCGAGAGGATCTCTTCACTCAAGCTCTCACTAGCTAGATGAGTCGAATGTGCCTCAGTGGAGAGAAGGTTCCAACCCTGAGAGGATCTCCTCATCTATGCTCTCACTAGCTGGATGAGTCGAATGTGCCTCGGGGGTAGAGTCCCAAGATAAATCCTACCCCGAGGGGATCTCGCCACTCAGGCTCCCATTAGCTTGCATGACAGGTTCACCCCTCGGGGAGGTTATGTGAATTTTATCTTGAGGGCATCTCCCCATTCAGGCTCCCATTAGCTGGTAGGGCAGGTTGACCCCTCGGGAGGTTAAGTGAATTCTACCCGGAGGAGATCTCGCCACTCAGGCTCCCGTTAGCTGGCATGATAGGTTGACCCCTCAGAGAGGCCAAGTATTTTTGGCTCCAAGGAGGAATCTTTGAAGATTTACATTTGCTACAAGGATCATTTGGATGCTATAAGGAGGAGGCAACACGTCTCGTCTATTGAAGATAGTGAGTCTGAAGTGAAAGACGAGATAAATAGCTTAAGTTTGGGCAGCGCGACCGAAAAATAATTAGGCAAAATGTATTTTATTTATCACTTTATTTCATTTTGAATATTTAAATGTAATTTTATTTTAACTTAAATGTAAGTTTCATTTTCGTTCAATGTTATTTAATTTTTGTCAAAATGTAAAATCCAAATTTGTAATGCTATTTAATTTTTAATAAAAATCAAATTTTATTTTATTTTGAATTTTTATATTCATTTTGTATTTTGTAATTAGAAGTTTAAATTTTTTAACCCTAAAAATTAAAAACTATAAAACATAGAATTTAATTTTTTTAATCTAAAAAAAACTTTTTTAAAGATAAAAAAAACCGGTCCTCCGGTACCAGCCGGTCCTCCTCATGAGGAGGAAAACCAATCCCGGACCGGGACTGGTTTGAGTGAAACCGGTCTGGGACCGGCCGGTCAAAAGGCTGGTATTTTAAAAGACCGGTCCAGGACCAGTTAGGCAGTCTTTTTGGGCAGGACTCGTTTGAATAGAAGAATTCTAGATTAAAAACATGAGTTGCCACATACAATGGTCGATAAAGCATATTTTCCCATCTCTTGTCCACAATTTCTAGGACATCCTTGTATTTTTCTACAATCAGCGAATATGTTGGGTTGGACGTTTCTTTCAGAGCGTGAAACTTGCTCGAAAAGAGCGGGGATTGTGTACACTCCCGTATTCGTGGAGTGGGGTCCCCAACCAAGCGCAAGGTGTAATCCAGAGAATGGTCCGGGACAAGTGAGCCTAAAGGCTAAGGGGGCAAAGGGGGGAGGCCGACACCCGCCCCGGCCCCATTTCAGGGGGGCAGGTGCAGCGGGAGGTCGACACCCTCCCCGACCTATTTTCAGGGTTCGGGTGCGGCGGGAGGTCGGCACCCACCCCGACCTATTTTTAGGGGGCGGGTGCGGCGGGAGGCCGACACCCAATCCGACCACTTTTCAGGGGGCGCGTGCGGAGGGGCGCTGACATCCTCCCCGACCCCATTTCAGGGAGGCGGGTGCGGGGGCAGACCGGCACTCACCCCAACCTATTTTTAGGGGGCGGGTGCGGCGGGAGGACGACACCCACCCTGACCCTTCTTCAGGGGGCGGGTGCAGCAAGAGGCCGGTACCCGCCCCGAACCTTTTTCAAGGGTCGAGTGTGGCGGGAGGCCGACATCTTGAGGGTCTCACCCAGCTTGAGCAGCTCGCCCGACTGGAGGTCTCGCCCGGCCTAGTTCTCGCCCGACTTAAGCAGCTCGCCCGGCTTGAGGGTCTCGCTCTACATGAGAAGCTTGCCCAGATTGAGCAGCTTGCCCGGCTTGAGGATCTCGCCAGGCTGGAGGTCTCGCCCGACCTAGTTCTCGCCCGGCTTGAGCAGCTCGCCCGGCTTGAGGGTCTCGCCCGGTTTGAGCAGCTCGCCCTGCTTGAGGGTCTCGCCCGACCTAGTTCTCGCCCTACTTGAGGGTCTTGCCCGGCTTGAGCAGCTCGTCTAGCTTGAGGTTCTTGCCCAGCTTGAGCAGCTCGCCCGGCATGAGGGTCTCGCCCGGCTTGAGCAGCTCTCCCTGCTTGAGGGTCTTGCCCGGCTCAAGAATCTCGCGCGGTTTGAGGGTCTGCTATTTTGCATCTGGTGGGTTGCGAATAGCTGTTCAAAATAGCGAAGTTTGGATATTGGCAGACCAGCCCAGGGTATTTCAATAATTTTAGAGCAGCGGGATTGCGCTATTGGCAGACCATCCGCAAAAAATCTATAAATAGACCCTTGAGGTGCCTTGGAGAGGGATCCGTTTTCACCAATTCTCATCTTCTTCCTTCATCCTCCAAGACACCTAGCTCAACATTGACTAGGGAGGGGGATATCTCAAAGATCTTCCGGGTGTGAGATGAGACGTTCACGCTAGAACCAAGAGTCATTCTCCAAATTCAGGTCTCTCACCAAGGCACAGCTTGGGAGAAGTAGGTGTGAGTTGCACCCCTTGGTCTAAACTCTAGGTGGAACCGAATCTCAGTTCCAACAGTTTGTATTTTAAAAAACCATAAGTTCTTTTTTTGCCCGGACGCGATTTTTTTCTTTCAAACGCATTTTTTACGCCCGGGCTTAGATTTTATGCCCGCACGCAAAATTTACATCTGGGCGCTGATTTTTAACCTGAGGGTTTTTTTTTTGCCCGGACGCGAATTTTTCGCACGCGCGTAGATTTTTCGCCTACGCGGTTTTTTCGCTAAGAAGCGGTTTTTTGCCCGTGCCCATTTATTTCGCCCGGGAGCAAATTTTTCGCAGGCCGCAGATTTTTTTCCCGGGCGCTGATTTTTCGCCCGCGCGATTTTTTCGCCCGGGAGGGGATTTTTTCGTCCGAGCGTGATTTTTTCGCCCGGGCGTGGTTTTTTCGCCCGGGCGCTTTTTTCGCACAAGTATGAAGTTTATGCCACCTAGGCACGAAGTTTTTGCCCGAGCGTGATGTTTCTGGCCTGGTGCGAATTTTTCGCCCGGGAGAAAATATCGTGCCCGGGTAAAAATATCGTGTCTGTGTAAAAAATTAAACGTGGTCGATTGAAAAATTCACGAACGTGCAAAAAATTCACTCCCGGTCGAAAAAATCTTGTTCGGATGAAAAAACCAGTTCGGGCAAAAAAATCGCATCCGGGAAAAATTATTGCGTGCAGGCGAAAATATAGCGTCCAAACGAAAAATTCACGTCTGGGTGAAAAAATCACGCATGGGCAAAAAAAATGCGCCCAGCCGAAAGATACGCTCAGCCTAAAAAATCGCGCCCGGTGAAAAAAATGTGTCCGGGCAAAAAAATACGTCCCGGCTAAAATTATCGAGACAGACTACTATTTATTCATCATTGTTTTTATAAAATCGATGTTCAATCATCACTTCTCAAACAAAATCTCAGTCTCAATACTGATTTCCTACCGCTCATCCCAAACAAAATCATAGTAATTTTTTTAGGTGATTGTTATGGGTAAATCAATATTGAATAGATGCAAACCAATTTTACGGGCAAAGCAAAAAATTTATATGTGCAAGCAAATTGTTACGTGCAAAACCAATATAAATTTTTTAAAAATTCTTTAGCAAAATATGAACAAATAGTTTAACAACAATATTATAAAATTTAACGTATGACAAAAGTTTGAAATTCATCGTAGAAATTTTCTTTTATTGATAAGTGCAACTTTTCGATATTCTTTTTATTCGCTGGAGAAATACAAAAAACAAATGATGCAGATGAAAAATAAGAAAAGAAAAGTTCAAATCTACGACTTGGTTCAGATCAAAGGAGCTGAAAATGAGCGAGAATGCCCAACACAAATAAATCTGGAGCTCCCGCAGTGATCAGAAGTGAGGATGTGTGGTAGGTGACACCGCGTATGGCTTGCGGTAGGCGTTGGCGGCGGTTTCGGTGGCTGCGGTTGCGGCGGCGACGGCGACGACGAAGAGAGAGGCGTCGTGGGTGCTGGCGGTGTCGTCGCGTATGGCTCGCTCCTGTCGACGCGATGAGAAAATGATTTGCTCCTATCAATTTTACCGTAACATTTAAAATACTTGTTTAAGAATTTTTATTTTAAAAGTTATTTTGCTCCTATCCAAAATAAATTTGCCCATAACAATTACTTTTTTATTATTATTTTTCTGCTTTTAAAAGCACACAATTATAATCTATTATTAATAAGGGTCATCCGATTTTCCGTCCCTTCTCTCCGTCACGCCGCTCTCGCCGTCTGCAGCGTCGCATCCCCGACCCCGCGAGCCGACGCGTGCCCTGGTGTGTGTCTTCCGCCGAGGTGAGCTCCCGCCGCTGATTACTTAAACGCATGGCGGGGTTCTCTGTTAACTTATCTCCCCGCCGCCTGGTTCACGCAGAAACCCTAAATCCCCAAACATTTCCCATCGACTATGGACGATCTCTCTTCTTTCTTCTCTTCCACTCGAATCCAAGTTCGCACTTTAGCTGCTGCAACTCATGTCACCAGATTCTGCTTCCCATGGACGGAGCAGGAGAAGCGCCTGATTGATTCTCAGGACCCCAAAAATGCAGTCAAAGAGGATGCAGCTTTTTTGTAGGTCTTTATTATCCCGGCCGAATCCCTTCGCCTGCACGATGCCGTGTGCTGCCCTCGCCGCTTCCGCCTCTCCCCGCTACCGCCACGGATGTTCGGCGCTATGCTTCGAGACCGCCTTCCCTCCGCGTGTCATCGCGCCGCTCTCTTCTTCCTCTCGCCCGGCAAGCGTTACTCCTATTTATCCTGCTCCTCATTCACTCCCTCCTTTACTCTTCTCTCCATCAGTCGCCACGACGTTGCTTCACGACGTTTACCTCCGCCGCTCCCGTCTGCCCCTTCCGATTGTCGCGCGGCTGCCGCAGTCAGCCACCAGTCCTGCCCTGATTCCATTTACCTTCGCCGCTTCCGTCTGCCCCTTCAGACTGTCGCGTCCTAGGTCACTCCGGCAGCGGTCTTGCCCGACTTGCATTTACCTTCGCCGCCTCCGTCTGCCCCTGCCGACTGCCGCGTTGCTGGGCCTTCCTGCTCTGCAATTAGGTAACTCTCTAACCTACCTCTGTTTCTCCCAGCTTTACTTTGCCCTTCCCCCAATTTTTCCTCTGTCATAATTTCACTGAATAGGATATTTCAGCTCACTGTACGCAATATCTTCCTCCTCTGCAGGTTTACTTTAAGCCGCACTTCTTCCTCCTCTGCAATTAGGTATTCTCTAACCTACCTTCGTTTCAGCCATGACTATGTGCCTCTTTCCCCAATGTCTACTCTTTCATCAGTTTACTGATCTTGCTGTTATGCCACGAATAAAGTTTTTTGCAATTACCTGATCAATTAGCAAGCTTTTGAAGATGGTTACCGAGCTCCCCAAGTTAGCAAACGCCATATATTTGTTGTTCCACTTCATTCTTTTGTATCATATATTTTGGCTTCCTCTGCTGTTTGAACTATCCCACTGTTTGATCAAAGAAGTCACCTTATTGTCTGCAATCAGTTTAAATGTGTTGCTGTTTGGGAATGATGTCATAGTTCTGGGAGAAACATCCGAATAGAACTTGCAATTGCCAAACAGACATCTGTTTCACCACATGCTATGAGTATCAATAATGTATGTGATTGCTGGAGGTAATGGATATAAGATTGCATATCAATATATTAAAAAAAAATTCTCATTCCTTGAAAATAAAGGGATAGAAGTATTTGCAAATCGCCAGCCAAGAAAACTTCAGTAGATGACTGAAACATCTAGGATGCAGAAAATAATAAATGATAGAAATATAGACTAGAAATCTAAGTAGCAAAAGGGAAAATATCTCAACAGTGAACCCCTCCTATCATAACATATAAAATCCAAAAGACCCTGCTGTCAACTTTCTATAATGAAATCTTCGAGGAAAAAACTAAACTTTAAAACAGGGAGAAACATCCTAGAATGTAAAACAACACATCAGAAATGGCAGGCAATAATTTTTTTTTAGAAATTAATGAAGCAAAATCTTATGGGCAATTGTAGGACCTAATCGAAGAAGGACCTTGGTGTGAGATGTGGAGTTATTAAACCCGCTATTGAAAGAAACAAATATACATTGAGCGAATGTGAACTCGACTCTCTTCCCCGGACTCATGTATTTACATTGGTGTCATCATTTATAATATGCTTCTAAAATTGAAAGGTGTAGTGGAGGTACAAACTCTACCCCCGTCATATGCATGGGAATTTTGGAGGTAGGGAGGCTGTTGGGAGGGGTAACAAGGTTTCAGGGGGCTGGGGACATGTTACTGCTAGCTGGAAGATTACTAATACAGAACCACCGTGACCAGGAAGAAAACAACAGTCATTGGACGACCTTGGGTATGTAGAAATGGAAGGTCCGGCTCCAGGAATTTAATGCAGGTGCATGCTATTAGTTTGGAAGTTAACTAAGGGAGGTTGATGTACGGTATGATATGTGTATGTGAATACTTGAATGCAACCCTAATGTGAAGTGCAGAGAAGATAGATCTATTACCATTGAACACTATATTTAGCACACATGCAAAGTCCTGACGGAGAGATCAAACTAAATAGTCAACAATTAAATCACAACCAGATATTTTAAGCAAGAAAAAGTATTTCTTTTAGACAAAGTAAGATTCGGTCTTCCTTCGCGTGGAGGGCCAAAACAAGAGATTGCGATGAATTGGTCTTGCAAATAAGAAATAACTGTTGTATTGTAGATCCAAACAATAATAAAACCACAACACCATATTTTAATGTCAAAAACAAAGGCCCATACAACAATAAGACACTCACAGGGGAGGATGTTGTGCATTGGAGATCGGTGACTCTCGCGGCGGCTGTCCGGAGGAGGAAATGTTGTATGGTTGTTGTACGGAGGAGGAAAGAGCATTGTAGGTTGAAGTATGTTGTTTGGAATTGCGGCACTGCTGATGGGGAGTATACGTGGCTGTTTGCGGGAGGGCACGAGAAGATTTCTGCAGGAGGATTTCAGGATTTTGGGGTACAAGCATTAGGCGGGCTGTGGGGATTGAATGTTCTTGGTGGTGGGATTTTGTGGGGCAAAATAGTAAGGGAAGGGGTTCCAATGAATGGGAGAACTTTAGGTGGGCTGTAGATGATGTGGTGGAGGCAGAGAGGGATTTTTGAAAAAATGGTGAAGGAGTAGGGATTTAGCCGTGATACAAGAGATGATTCAAACATGGACATGCTATTGGGGTTACAAGAGAGGATTTTCCTAAAAATAGAAGATAGTAGCAAGTGGGTAATGCAATGGAATACAAGAACAAACCTAGGAGTTGTCACTTAGGACCTCACGAAGTCAGCACCGCGAGAAGACCATCGGACTCCATGAAGAAGCTCACCAAAATCTACAATACCATGATGATTGCCCCCTTACTCTTATTTATAGCAGAACTACTATAGGGCACCCTTACATCAACGACTATAATTGACCATTAATGTAATGAACCCGATTTACATTAAAAATAACTAAAAACAATAATACGATATATTAAAGGGTAAACAAATGAAAATTTGGGTGCATCCGTGGAGCCGAATCGTCTATTTGGAGACATCAAAATGACAGTTAGGCAATCGGCCCTGAACGGGCCCAAAATTCGTGCTCCACCGCGGGTCGCGTCGCCAATCCACATCATTCTCCGCTGCTTGAAAGGATTCATCTCATGATGAATAGAGATCAAAATCCTCTTGGTGTATCTCAAGTAAGAATTGATGCGGGCTTTAGGCTGGATATAATGGGAGTGGTTCAGTAGGTTATGTGATGCAGAACAGAGACGAGGACGAGCGTTGGGCCCATTCGGGACTGATTTGGAGACTTACCATATATGACATAGGCAATATCCTCTTCCATCAATCTTCAGGGTCAACTTCAATAAGTGAATTGATCTTAAGAAACTTGGTAGCAATATATGCACCAATAGCATAGCAAATGAAGTGAATGCATGACACTGTCAGAGGAAATTTGAGTTCTAGGTTCTGCAATATGTGAAGTCATGCAACTTACATGCTGGTGTTGTAAGTGCATCATGCTAGCTTCAGGTAATATTCTGTCCCAATCTCCAAATTCTTTTTTTTTTAACCTGATATTGAAATAATTTTCCTTTCCTGTACAAACTTCTGAAATGAGGAGGTCCTAATAAACCGAGTGTAGACAAGCATAAGATGAAGGGTTGGAGTTATCTGGTATACTAACTATTCGTCAGCCAACTTCCTTCTCTAAAGACTTTAGGTTAAAATAATACATCGCCTATGTTTGCCGCAGTGACGTTTTTGCTCCGGTGAATTTGGCGAAAAACACCACCGTCATATGATGTGTTTCGCATGACAATTGACAACAATGATGACCGTCATCAAGAAAAAAAGCTATTTTGAACATAAAAGCTCATGAACTATAGTTCCTAATCACTGTGTTCATGACCACCGCCACCATGCCAAACGGAACCTAAGGTCTCCCTCTGCTTTCAATAATGTTTAGTCGTCTTAGTGATAGAATTCAACAAAATAGCAGAGCTCATTTGTATAGCAATGAAGTGACTGTTAGGATTCTGGTTCATGATGAGACCACCTGCAAGAGCCAAGATCTCAGCCAAGGGCTCCGTGGCTTCTTAAAAGTGTAAATTTTACTCAATTCTTTGTATATGTAATAAAAAAATATATGGGAATTTTGATGTACGAATTAGTTCTTAATTGCTATTAATAAGTGATGCACTGTTTCTCTATTCATTTCAAATGTCATATAGGAGCAATCTCATTTTGATTCATCATTGGGAAACTACATCATAGTAGAAATCCGATGTTTGCTTCAATATGATAAGCACAGATAATTGTGGCAATCATAGTGAGAATCATAGTGGAAATCATAGGAAAAACTGCATAGGTACGTGTATCTGTGCTTGAATGCGGGTACGGGGCCGAGTAGGTGAATTACGTGAAAAAATCTCCACGTACTTCACTAGGTCGGCCCATTTAGTGGCATTTGCAGCGGCGAGCCGGTAAAATGCGGGGACGCGAGCGGCGGTTGCGGCATCAAGTGGGTGAATTACGTGGAAGTGGTGTCCGCTTTTATGCGGCCGAAGACCGCCCTAAGCATCAAGCATGGGCTAAGCCCGTGTGCAGGCGGGCGAAGCCCGCCTGATGCGGCCGAAGGCCGCCCAAGAGCATCGAGCACGGGCGTAGCCCGTGCGAAGATGCTCGTATAAAAAATAAGGTTAAAAGCAAGCCAAATGATACTTGTTTACTAAAGATAATTTAAAATGAAACTGAAAAATCCTTTATTATTATTTTATTTTATTTTCTAGGAATATGTGATCCATGCAAATCACTCTTGTTTGAGCGATATTTGCTAAAGCATGCAAAAAAAGTATTAGGCTCTCATTTAAAAATCCAAAAATTGATAAAAAAAAATCATATTTATTGACTAAATATTTTTTGGTTGATCACTAAAGTCCTTTAGCGGCAGAACGTTCCTGATTTCTTTGTGATGAATTGAATTTGATCATTAAATGTTTTTAGCAATATCCAGTGCTGAAAAATTTTGTTACAAAAAAAAAATTCAACTTTGATTGATTGTCATAAAATCAAGTTGATGTCACCACGTGCCCAAATATGGAGGGCAGCGCTCATTGGTGAGGAAATTGTTGTTATATTTAACTCCGAAACGTAACAATAATTTACAATTATGATGTATGATCTGTTTGCAAGGGCGGTGATAGTAGGAAAAGTTCAATTCCAGCAGCCACAACTCTCTATAAGCGTTTGATTTCACAATGGTTGGAAAGTGATTGTTCCATAAAGATGCTTAATTACATGATTATTTTTGAAAGTAGTGAATTCCAATGTTTTGAAAATCAGATCGGAGCGGCCGGTTCAACCGGTCGAACCGCTGACCGTGAACTCAGGCGGTCCGGTCCAGCCCAAAGAGCTGCTCTCGCCACGGACCGGCTGAAAACCGGAGAACCGGGCGGGCAGGCACTACAAGAAAAATCCTTATTAGCTAGGGGAAGAATCTCTTGCTAAATCAAAAAATTCGTTGCTAATTTATATTAGCAAGGAATTTAGCAACAAATAACATTCCTTTCTATATTAAGCCTACCTAAATTTAGCAAGGATATTTTTCGTTGCGGTTTTGCAAGGATATTTTAGCAACGAATATATTGCTTGCTAATTTAGCAAGGGATAATACCTACAAAAATTTCGTTGCTAATCACCATCAAATAATTTTGATCATAATATTACCTAGCATTAAAATTGTTGCAAATTTTGATGCTAATAAATGTCAAATCAAAGAAATAAATATATTTATAATACATTATTTCATGAATAAATTGATGATGAATCATTTTTTAAAAATAATTAATAATAAAAATATTTGGTGTCAATTTTATTTTAATAATAACACTATATATCACAGATAATTTTTAATTAATTTTATTTTAAATTAAGCCAAATTAAAAATTTAATTAATTATAATATACAATATTATTTTGATTAAAATTATGCTCATAAATTTTTAGTAACATGCACTATAATTAAAAGACACGTGATTAAATATATACGATGCGCGCAGACCCAATGTCGAGCTCATATAACCAAATTTTCATATATATATTAACAAACTACGTATACACTCAATATCGAGCTTATATAACCAAATTTTCATATATATTAACAAACTTTAATATAACATGAAACTTGTTTTCATACATAAACAAACTAATTACATATATATATCATCAATCATTTATATATACATCATCAAACTTTCATGCATCATCAAACTTCCATACATCGTCAAACTTCCATACATCATAATCATCAAACTTTCCAATATCATGATCACCAAAATTTAATATATAACCAAAACATCAATATAACAAAAATAAAGTGATCTAACATAGAATTGAACCCCAAAACTACACAAAAATAAACAAAATCAACAACTATGATTGAGTATTTTGTGGATCTGAAGAATGACGATTTTCAAAAGGTTGACGTTGAGTGAAAGCATGAGCTTGACTTTCAACTTGATATTGAACATGAGGATGTTGACTTGGTACTGGAAAATAACCATGAGAAGTATAATATCCGGGAGCTGCAGCTGAAAAATAGCCAGGACCTGGAGCAGAGAAATGACCTGAAGAATTATATAGTCTTGGAGAAGGAAACTGCCCGGAAGAAAATTGATGACCTTGATAAATACCGTGCATCTCTAGAGCTGTAGAAATGGCATTCTTAACAATATTTTGAACAGCTTCATCAACTCTTCGTTCAAAATTATTATTCATCTCCATTTGTTGATTCTCTAAATCTTTAAGACGGTCCTTGTACTTGTCATTTTCAACTTGTACGCTATTATTTGAGCTAGTATCAGAAAGAGTCATATTTTCACTATATGAATTACCAAATCCATAACAACGGCCATTTTTTGGACCCCCTGATGCCTCAACCCATAATTTAGGATAATATATGCATGAACCTTGAGTAGAAAGTAAATAGCTCTGATCAGATTGCTTCTCCTTTAACTTAGAAGTATAAATCTCCTATAAAATAAATTGAAATATATTTAATAATATCAACACATTGCAATTTCTTCAAAACATAATAAATAAAAAACTTACAAATGCTTTTTTTTATTTATCATCTACAAAAGGCCCTTTCCCTTTATTTGTTCGATGAGTACGAGTAAAAACTTTTTCATGAGACACCGGAATTCCTCCATTATCCCTGGCCTACAGTACAAAAAAAATACTTAACAATTTTGCATATTAGTCACGCTTGTTAATTATTAGGCTATCTAAATCATTATAATTTCGAATATAATGCCTCACGGTATTATAATTGTTTATAATACAATGGCAAACACGATCTACTGTAGACCATGTTTACCCACCATATTCAAAGCGTCAAATGCAATCAGCTTTTAAATAAAACCTGATAAGATCGTAATGGGAGATCGTATCAAATAAGAAAGTGCCATTATCTAATATTGTGTTGATATCGTATCTCAAGCCGGTTAACCCTACTTAATGATAGTTGTTAAGCAACATTATACTATAGGATCACCCATTGTTATATACTTATGAACAGATAATATTACCTAGTTTTATCTTACGTTGTGTGTCAATACAACGTTCTAATAACTTAACAAAGTCATCACAAAATCACCTAGGTGTATCTTATTAGCATCTTAAGATTGCACACTTAATCGGAGAGTCTTAAACCTAATGAGATAACAATGACCAATCGTGAAACACGCTATTGAGGTCATTACAACTTGCTAATTGATTTAACATCCAAAGCTCATTGATGGAATAAAAAAAACACACAAAAAAAATTAAGATTCTCTTGGGCATTTGATCAAACAAAATGTGCGCATATTGTAAAAGAGGAAACAAAAGATGCTATAATACATCAAAATGGCCGCCACTGGGAGTTGCAAAGGGGAGGAATGTTATACCTTGCCGATGTCAACGAAGTGGAGGGGCCAGAGTATATGGGATTTCCGTTGTGCTCTGCTGCACGGGATGAGATTTCCGGTGTGCTCTGCTGCTCGGGATGGGGTTCCTGTGTGCTCTGCTGCTAGGGATAGGGTTTCAGGCTCTGCTGCTCGGGATGGGAAGGATGATCCCCAGCTGCTCGGAATGAGAAGGACGAACCCCGATGAGTTAGAAAATCACTGAATGGTGAAGAGGGAGACGAGATCACGCAGAGCTTACCAAGATTGATCGGACTGGGATTTGGAGGCCGATTCACCTAGAGGAAGAAGCTAGAGTCACATCACTCTAGATCAGGGCCGGAAAAACTCGCCGGAGTATAGAAGCTTCGCAGCGATATCGCCGGAGGAAGAAGCTTCGCGGAGATTTCACGGGAGAGGATCGCTCTCAGCTGCGCGAGATTTCACGGGAGAGGATTGAGTGCTAGGGTTTTTTTATTTATATTAAATCTAATTTATTTTATTAAAGTGGTAATTAAATAAAATGGAGGGAAACAAAAAATTTCCCTCCATAAAGTGCATTATTTTTTTTTGTAATTTTGATTTTAGAATATACACAACTATTTATACTTAATTTATTTGTAAATTATTAACATTCAAATAAAGTGCTTTATACGTAATATTATTTTGTTCTTCATCAGTCTAGATTCAAATGGGTTAATGACATTGATAATGACGTACAATGCAAGTATGAATGTTTAGTAACCTTCGTCTCCATTCTTTTTTAGTTTGTTTTCGATAAATTATCTGATCGATCCTTCAAAGAAGCAATATTTATATATTATCAGATCATACTTGTGATAGTTACACGATTGATTTTCTTGTCACCAAATGTATAACTTTCACAAATATTTAATGTGTTTGATTTTATCGTATATCTATTAAAATAAGTTTTCTTCAAATTTTTTTTGTGGTTTGCACGTAACAATTTGGTCTGCACTTAGAATATTTTGATGTGCACATAAAATTGGTTTGCACGTATCCAAATTTGGTTTGCACATAATATTTGCATATTTTAATGCAAAAAATTTAGCATGAAATTTTTGGAAGGAAAAATTCCGTTGCAATTTAGCAACAAAATATTTCGTTGCTACTTTTGCAACAAAAAATTTCGTTGCTATTTTTGTAGCTAAAACCAAATATTATATTCGTTGCTAAATTCGTTCCTAATTAGCAACAAACTAGTTAGCCTTTCTAATTTTTGTTGCTAAATCATGTTTTTCTTGTAGTGAGGCAGCATAACCGGGGACCGGTCCCGGTCCCAGTGAACCGCCCGGGCCAATTAACCATTTAAAAAAAATTAAATTTTAATGTCCAATGCCAAAGATTCAAACCAGCAACCTATTGAAGGTATTAGAAAGTGCTAACCACCTGAGGCACTAACAAATGTTGAATTTTTTTGCTTAAACTATATAAATATAAATAACATATTTCTAATATATCAAAAAACATTAGATATTTTTTATTTAAGATTTAAAAATATAATAATATGTATTTATTCGTTGTATATATTTGAGCCAACTTTAAAACTATTTTTAGAAATTAGAGATATTTTATAATGTTTTAATGAATGCCTAATTATAATATTTAGATAAATTTGAATACTATATTTCATAATAGAGACTTTTTGTATGTTACAATCGAATATGTTTTATTTTATATGTGAGATGTTAAAAATATATAATAATACTACAAAATGTTTTATATAATTAGGTTATTACGGTCCAACCCCGTTCGGATCGGTTGGACCGCTTTGACCTTGAACCTCTCTTTCTTCTGGTTCAATCTCTGGTCCGGTTCTCAAAAACTTGATGAATTCTTCTATTTTCAGAAAAAGCTAAAATGAGCTTTTTTACATTTCCATGCTTTTGTTGTCAACTTGTCATGGGTCTACATACATCTCGTTTCTATTCATACCGCACACTTTTTCGACCCCTACTTTTTTGACGAATCTAACATATCTCACCAAGAGTGACGGAACTATAGTCTTTAAGCCTCCACCTCTGTTAATCCATAAACCTTAGGGAATTTGGATGGGCAATGTTCTAGTGACAACGACCCATGGTTGTAGATCACGACCTAAGACATAGTTCACAGTGGTCCGCAGTTAATAATCTTTCTACTCTCCTCGATTCTGTTTGGGAGGACTTATTTTACCGGTCAAGTGATTACGACCACATGAACCGACGCTTAATTATGATCCGCTTCAAGCGATCATAATCGCTTGACCGATGAAAATAAGTTCCCCCAAACAGAACTTTAATCTACAAACACAAACTCAACTTGACTTGCAAACTTGCAAGGGTGTAAACAATCGTATTTATTATCCATCATATCAAACAATCCACAAATCCGCATTAAAGTTAAGTTATTATATTATTTATTATATATATATGCACACACAACTCACAAGAGTGACGGATACGACGCTCCGCTCCTACGATCAATCACGATAGTGCCTCAACTGAATAGTGCACGGGGGGCTGCGTGCCCCACGCGACATTATTTCGGCCACGACAATTTTCTGATGCGACGGCGCTCCCTCCGGTCACAAACCCCTAAGTGTTGTTTTCCGCTAGTCGCTCATTTTTGCGGCTTGCACAAGAGCTTGTGAGGGCGAAGATAACATATTTTTTTTATTGTAAATAGAGTACTTTATTTATATTTATATGAGAGCACATTTTTTTTAAATAAAGGATTTTTTTTTTAAACTAGATATTTTTTAAATAAATAGAAATAAAATAGAAAAATAAATATTTAATTAAAGATATTTTTCTTTTTTAATATAATATAAATATACACACGTATTCAAATATACAGATATACTTAATATTCTCTCACCACTTCTCATTTAATCTAAATAAATTCTTATTCCCTTTAACTCAAATAAATAATTTTTTTTAATAATTTAATACAAAGATTATTCAATACGTGCCCCCACTCATTTTTTGTCATGAGTAAGATAAAGAAGAGCGGAGGATAATATTTCTTTATGCATTTTTTTCTTTATGCATTTTGTTCTCTCTAATGTATCTATAATATATTGTTGCGGGTTGAGCTCCTTTTATGAATCGGTCAAATTGAACCATCTTAGCTTAAAAGTGAATTGAGCGTGCAAACAGTCACAAAAAAGATCTTTAACGGCTGATGACAAAGAAGCTTTTTACATGGAAAGATTCCGAAAATGAGAAAAAACACGAGTCCAGATCGATGTTGACCAAGTTCCGCTATGCTTTGGAAGGTACAAAGGTTTTCTCTAGAGAGTCGGCTACCAGTCGTTGCAATAATTCTTTTGGACTGTAACGCCCCGAAACTCAAAGGAGCAAAAGGGGGACGTTTTGGGCCAGTTTGGGTTCTGGCAGCAGGCACACGGCCTGGGACACGGGCGTGTCCCAGGGCGTGTCAAGCGTGTGTCGACACTTAGCCGCGAAGACGTCGAGAGTTACTCGACGATTCGTCGAGAGTGGGCACACGGCCTGCGACACGGGCGTGTCGACCCGTGTCGACACTTAGCCGCGAAGTCGTTGAGATTTACTCGACGATTCGTCGAGAGTGGGCACACGGCCTGCGACACGGGCGTGTCGCAGGGCGTATCGACCCGTGTCGACGATCGTCCCGGGGAGTCGTCGAGATTCGCTCGACGATCGTCGAGACAAGGCACACGGCCTAGGACACAGGCGTGTCTAAGGCCGTGTCATCAAGTCGTCGATCTTCACTCGACGAAGTGTCCCGTGTACACGGCCTGGGGTCCAGGCGTGTCAAGGTGACACGGGTAAGGACACGGGCGTGTCCTAGAACCCGTGCAGTGCTCGGGTTGAAAATGGGGAAAAATCATGGGGTACACGGCCGGCCACACGGTCGTGTCAGGTGGAACATGGGCGTGTCAGCTCGAACACGGGTGTGTTCGATACCCGTGTGTCGTTCCAGGCGATTCGATTTTGACGGCGAATGAGGCACACGGCCCTGGACACGGGCGTGTGCCAGGCCGTGTTCGGTCCAGATTGGGCATTTCAGCCCCGAATCGAAGCCGTTCATTTCTTTAACTGAAGATCCAACGGCTGGGGGTTGTTCCTGAGAGGATATACCCGTGAGTGGACTTGGAAAACCCTCACTTTTCATACCTTATCATCTTTTTAAATCCTTGGAGAGAGAGGAGAGCCAAGGGAGGAAGAAGGAGCTAGATCCGCCATTGGAGGAGCTTCGGAGCTCCGAATCGCAAGCCGACTCCGGATCCACGGAGGCAACGCTAGTGCGGTGATTTCCATCCGATTACTTTTCAATGGCGCCAAATAGGAACTCAAGGGTAACGATCCTCATCTTGAGCATGAATAGCTCTCTTTCTTAGCATAGGAAGCCCGCTCTCGCGAGTTTGCGGAGAGTTGGAGGCGTTCCTTCGGGTAGATATGTGAAGTCCCCGTTGTTTAGAGTCCGTATGCGAGAACGGACATAGGCATGATGTGTGAAGCCTACCCGGACATGTTAGTCTGGATCGGTGATGTTGCATTGCATAAGGCCGGAGAAGACTCCGTGCTATTGGTTGTTTTTCGGGTTTTCTACGCGGTAGATTGCAGTAGGGAGCCTTGGGGACTAACCCAAAGGTGCACCCGGAAAACTGGGCGGATACGAGATCTTGCCAACTTGGTGGCCTGAGAGCCAACTTGAACATAACCGAGTTATGTGACTTGTGGTAGAATGGGACTCGGTGGAAGTTTGACCCGCGCAAATGGCTTAAATTGTCGTTGCGATGTGAGCACGGGTTAGATGGAACCGTACCCGCTCTATGTCGTTCGGTTAAAGAGACCTAAGGTTACGTGGCACTTGCCGTTGACATAGATGTGAGTCTTCGGCGGTCAATGGCTTAAATTGTCGTGACCCAGGCCAAAAAGACAAATTGCTCATAGGTTTGGCCGTCTAAGTGGCGGTGGTGAGTCTGGAATGTTAATGGCTTTAATTGACGTGACATCGACCGGTTCATCGAGAAGGTGCCCTGAGTGCACGGGGCGTGTGGCCGTGCGAGCCAACGTCTGTGATGAAATGACTATTGATATACATTGCTCGCTTATGCTAATGAAATGCAGGGAAGGAGCATCGCCGCCCCGAGCTGGGGGCGGGATCGTTATAATTTGGTCAGCATTGCTGACCGTTGCCTTATTTTGCCACTGTGCGGTGGTTTGTTGCTTGCAGGTGCAGCTGGACCAAGCGGTCAATAGCGGGCTAAAGCCCTTTTTGCGAAGCCGGCCCTCGAAGGCCCAAATGGAAGTGTTTACTGTTTTATTCATGTATGACCGGCCTGCGTGCCGTGGTTTGTAAATCATGTAATATTCAAGTGAAACATTTTGTAAAGCCTTAAGGCTTGTTTTGGGTATTTTGTATAACATTCCTATTTTGTATTAGTGGACATTCGTGCTTTGATGTTGGGTTCTCTGTTTACAACTTTTATAAACTGCTTCCGCTAGAATGCTCTGTGTAGGACGTTGAGATTGGTTGGATGGTTTCCATAAGTAACCACCCGGTCTGTCTGTGGCATACGGCGTCGGGCCCCGGCCGGACCTACTGCTTTATGCTATGTGACGGATATGGGGTGTTACAATTTGGTATCAGAGGGAGGTTTCGATCCTCCGACCTGGTATCAGACTACTGGTTTTGGTTGGGTTTAAACTGAATTCGTGGACGAATTCTTTTTAAGGGGTGGTGAGCACATTGTGTGCGTCATCGTAATAACAGTAAAAAGAACTCATGAATGTCCACTTAGGAATGAAAATACTCGTGTTTGAGGAACCTGCGTGTTCCTATAATTGATGTTTGCAATTTATTTGGTCGCTTAACGGTGTTTTGTACCACTATAGGTGACCAGAAGTGGTGTTGGGCCGTCAGAACGCCGAGTTTCTGAGGCTAGTAGTGCACCGGATGTTGCTCCCGCAACACCTCTGTCGGCCGAGAATATTCGATTGGTGGCTGAAGCGGTGTTGGCCGTGATTAATGCGCAGCCTGGAAGGCAAACGCAGCAGCCCGCTCCTGTGATGGAGCAAGAACCTCTGCAAGAGGCTGAGCCGAGGAGAGTGGAGCAAGTGGTTGTAGAACCGGTGGTGCCAAGGAGGGCAACTGAGAGACAGCTAAAGCATGTAATGAGCTTTAACCCTCCGTTATTCTCGGGGTTGGGAACCCCATCTCAGGCTGAATACTGGTTCTCCAGGGTGAAGAGAGTCATGACAGCAACGGAGACGGAGGAGTGGCAAATGACCACCATCGCTACGTTCCTGTTGGACGGTGAAGCGGGAATGTGGTGGGAAGGATTAGAGCTGCATCATTTGAGAGGTAGACAACTGATAGACGTTCCGATGGAAGAGTTCTCGGGATTGTTCTTAGCAAGATACCTCCCTTCTACTCAGAGGATTTCGATGGAGAATGAGTTCCTGAAGTTGGTGCAGGGTGAGAGGAGCGTGGATGAATATCTCCACGAGTTTACTCGTCTGAGTCGTTATGCTAGTTCCACCATCATGGACGAGGAGCGTAAGACTAATCGCTTCTACGAAGGCTTGAGAGATGAGTTGAGATTATTACTCTCGGGGCCGATGACCCAGGGTTTCTTAACCTTGGTCAATACTGCCCGGTCCTTGGAGAAGGACATGAAAAATGTACAAGCGAAGAAAAGCTTGGGTGAGAAGAAATCTGAATACAAAGTACCGAGTACTTCAAAGTCCGGCTATCGGAGGGCTTTCAAGAAGCATAGGACTTCGGGTCCAGCTCCTTCTGGTGCTTCTGGGGCGACTACGAGTCGGACCCCGGGCACGTGTTTTACATGTGGAAAGACGGGGCACTTTGCCCGTGATTGTTGGAGCGGACGTCCTAAGTCCGAGAGGAGACCGGGAGCTATTTATGAAGAGAAGGGAAAGACGGTGGAGTCGACCGCATCCCATTATGCTCCGGCCCAACCAAGGGTCTACAATCTTGGCCAACAGGAGGCCATTAAACAAGCTGATGTGGTGACAGGTACGGTTTAATTTATAGCAAGTCAATTTCTTCAAATACTTGTTATGCACATGTTACCTTACCACTACTTGTTTAGGATTTGTATTGATTTGTGAAAATCCGGCACGAGCACTCTTCGATACGGGAGCCTCACACTCCTTCTTGTTCGAAGGATTTATATCACGCATCGGAGTCCCTTCTTCGATGACGAAGGATAAGTTGGATGTGTTGTTGCTCAATGAGTGTTCGATGCGAGCGGATAAGATCTGCGATGTTAAGACTCGTATTGGGGAGCAGGAGTTCGACCTGCGGGCGTCTTTACTTCCGTTAGTGGAGTTGGACGTCATATTTGGCATGGACTGGCTCTCGGAGCAACATGCCCATATAGATTGCGGTAGCAAGGAAGTTAAGCTGGGAGCAAGTCGTGAAACGACTTTTACGGGCTTAAAGGGGTCGAGCAAGACATTGATGTCTTCAGAATGCTCCTTGCTGCCATCAGATGAGGCTTCCTAGGTTCCGCCATGTATCGATTTACTCGGCCTACAGCATATGCAATGTCTAGCCTTGTAATCGTCAAATAGGTAAGGCTCTCCACTAGAGTATGGAACACTAGAGGATCTGGAAGTATCCTCCCCTCATATCGATCACCAAAGTTTGATGTCAATGTCAAGTGGAGTAGAGCTACGTTTTCCCTCCATCATGCTGAATCGCTGAACGATCCGTTCCGCATAGCCTTTTTGGGAAATAAGAATACCGCTCTCTTTCCTCTCCACATCGAGTCCAAGGAAGTGGTGAATCTCACTCAAGTCCTTCATCTCGAACCTTATAGCTAGCTCTGTCATAAGCCTAGCTACCTCCTCATCAGAGTTACCCGTGATGGTCATATCATCCACGTACAACAGCACCACAACTAGAAGCTCCCCCTTCTTCTTAATGAACAAGCTCGAGTATGAGTTAGAAGCAAGATAAACACAGAACTGGAGGTATTCTGCGATCTTCTCATACCAAGCTCGAGGATCCTGATACGTCGGTAACATATATATAAAATAACGCAAGTGTACGTGCCGGTTCATGTAATACAAAGTTAGCAGAGATCGTTCCCTCGGAAAAATAACTAAATTAATGCTTGCAAATACTAGCTTGACCTTTTCTTTAAATTCAAGTAGATTAATTATAGCGAATATTGGATAATAAATGAAGTACGTGACACTAATACGATTACGTAACTCTAACAGAATGGAAAGATATTTTAATTGATAAAGAGAGATAGTCTTGTAAATTGGTTTCTCAAGCCTATTGCGTTGAGTTTTAAATGAATTCTTTATGCATCGCTTGATTGATACTTTGCAACGATTTGAAAATAGAAATTTTTATCTCTCGATCTCAGAAATCCATTTTCCCTAATCCCCCTAGTTATCTCTAACTTAGGCAAGAAAAAACATACATAAAGTGCACAAATCAGTGTTGTTAATATGAAGAGAAAATTTCTTTCTCTCTATTATATTATACTGAGATCTATGTTACACTTACGTCACTCATCTCTCGAATCTCGCAACATAGTATAAAAATGGAACTTGGTTAAAGATTTATGCGACTCCTCTCTCGAATCTCGCAGCGTAAAATGAAGCGTTCAGCTCTAGGTTAGCGTAACTCCTCTCTCGAATCTCGCCACACAATTTAGAAGAAGAAACATAATCCAACATTCCTCATAAAATAGAGCATAGATGCAGTAAAAGTAGTTTCCAAGAAAACATGAAAGAGTGTTGAATCATAACATCACACAACAGGACAAAGTACTACCAAAATACAAGACTTAGAGATTTTAGTTCATGATGATGGAAGAATACCACAAAATAGGAAAGATCTTACAACACATGATAGTAAGAATTCAAAATAGTGCAGAAAAATGCTCTCTAATTCGCGTCCAAGCAACCCATCTCCAAGATCCGGATTTGCCCTAGTTCCTCTTCTTCTCCAAAACAATGCCCCTCTCTTACTCCTTTCCAAGAATGGATCATTATGCTCATTTCCAGCCAAAATCCTCCTTTAATTTTGTGCCTCCATCTGAAGGGATGTCTCCCTTCATTTTGTAACCGCTGTAGTTTTTTCAAAAATTTGAAATTTGAAATTCCACGAGTTGTTATAACAACTGAAATAAGTTGTTATAACAACTTTCCCAGGACAGAAAAACTGCTCAGCATTACTTCTTCGGATTTAATTTTTTCGATGATTCTGACAAGAAAACATTAGAAATGGTCAAATTAATCAAACAAAGGTTAAATATAAATTTTATCATTTTTTCATATACATTAAAACATATTTTTCACCATTTATGCCAAAGAAAATGAACATAAATAACTTTTTTTAAGAAGTTATCACACCCCCACACTTGAGTCTTGCTAGTCTCGAGCAAAGACAATTCATAAGATTGAATTGGGTGAATGGATAATTATTAAGATGAAAGTTCAATGATCTTTTTTCTTAACCCAACTCAGTTAAAGCATACTCAAGAAATCTGCTTTACTCAACTGGTAAGTTTCTCAATCATTAAAAGTTCAACCATCACAAATCCATTAGTTTGATAAAAGATAAAGCGCAATTAAGAATTATGGTATTGTGTGTGTTTTTCTTCAAAATTATTTACTCCCACGAAATTTTTTTCATTGAATCTCCACATTAATTAGAAAGGATGAGAATAGACTAAGTTTTAGATTTAATCTCGACGAGAGTTAGTAGTTCACGTGAACGTGGATTTGGCTTTGTCTTGGTTAGCAATTTAAAGGTAGGCTTTGATAGTGGAGTGGAAATTTCCGAGATAATAGTCATAATCATTAACCATGTTATGAGACTCAATTCTTAAGCATTAAATATATAAATATTATGTCCATAGTTGGGACCATTCCAAGTATGTATTCGCCTACCTATGCCACATATCACTATGACAACACTGATTTTTTTTCTTTTCTTTTTTTATATGGTCATAGTTGGGATCATTTCAAGTAGACACCTACATACTTAGGTCGCATATCACTATGACATTTATTCTATTTTTCTTTTTTTATATACTGAATTGAAGCACACATAAATAGCTAGTGAATTAAGATACAAGTAGTAGAAATCTAAAGAATTTAATCATTTGGTAATGTATAGCAAAATGATAAGGAGCAGCTCAAAGAATCTCATGAATGATCAAAATGGTTTAGCTACATAATCTCTTATCTTGGCTTACATCATTAACTCAGTTCTTGCTCACCCCTTCCTTTTTTTAAGAAGTCAATATCAAAAGATTGTAGGGGAGTAAAAATAAATTGAAGAAAGTTGTGCATAAAATAAACACTCAAGTGTGCTTTACCCAAAAATCTTACTAACTTCAAATTCAAAATTCGAACTCTTAAGATTGTCTAGCCGTACCATTAATTAAGGTAAAAATTCGGATCATTAACGTTCATGCTCAATCAAATTATTAATCACCCAATTAGTAGATGATGAACCACCCCCCACACTTAAACCTTTGATAGACCCTAGCAAAACTACTTGTAGTTTATAAATTGTAATTGTGATATAACACATGATAGCAGTGAGGAAGCACATAATGACATAAATAACTGAATATAAATAACTCCCCTAAATTCAGAAATTTGGACGGTTGTCCAACTTTCTTCATGCTCCAAGTATCCTTCAGTACTCTTGTTCAATTGCATAATCTGCGTGTTGTACATCCTAAATATATACCAAAATTTAGAACATTCATATTCCCTGAGTACTTTTAGGGGCCACTAAATCATTTCAAAATGCTTAAATAAGAGGGGGCATAATCGCAATAAGTTCAACAAAAGAAAATAAATCTAAGGTTCGAACAATAAAAGTGTCTTCATTTTCCTGAAAAGTTAGCTTCAATGGTAACAAAAATTTACAGTACCAATATAACATTACAAGGATTAATCATTACTAAGTATTAATCATTACTAAGTATATATCATTCTAGAGCAGAGAGCAATTAAAGCATTACAAAACTTAAAGCAAACCAAAAATTATAGAACAATATGAAGCATTGGTCGGCGAATAGTATAGGCCAAAACAAGACATAATGTATCATGCATCCTAATAGTTCGAAATAGACGGATTAACGAACAAAATGCTCAAGATGATATTCGACTACAAGGGAAATCTGTCGTCTTCTTCCTCATCATCTGGCTCTTCTTCCTCATCGTCTGTCTCTTCTTCCTCCGCATGAGTAATCGTTGGGTTAACTCTAGACCCATCTGAAGTAAGTAAGAATCCTTCCTTGTCGAATTACCTCGTCATCTGGAAACTAGACTTAGGCACTGAGATCTTCAATTTTTCCATGACCCTACCCAGACTCGGGCGTAAGTCCTCAAACTGCTCCGGGGCATAGAGATAATGGCAGCGCTGATAAGCCTTCATGTACTCTATCTGCTCCATCATGACATCAGGATTAGTCTTACCATCCGCCACTAGAGTACCAATATCCATAGGGTCGGCCGCAGCCGCCCTCGAGGTCTGAGCATCTCCTTGCTCTTTCCTATCTCCTGTAGTGACCTTGATATTTACTTCGATGACCGTTTTATTAATGTGTCGCTTGACTTATGTAAGTGTCGGTAACGTATATATAAAATAACGCAAGTGTACGCTCCAGTTCAAGTAATACAAAGTGAGTAGAGATCATTCCCTCAGGGAAATAACTAAATTAATGCTTGCAAATACTAGCTTGACTTTTTCTTTAAATTCAAGTAGATTAATTATAACGAATATTGGATAATAAATGAAGTACACGACACTAATACGATTACGTAACTCTAACGGAATGGAAAAGTATTTTAATTGATAAAGAGAGATAGTCTTGTAAATTGGTTTCCCAAGCCTATTGCGATGAGTTTTAAATGGATTCTTTATGCATCACTTGATTGCTACTTTGCAACGATTTGAAAGTGGAAATCTTTATCTCTCGATCTCAGAAATCTGTTTACCCTAATCCCCCTAGTTATCTCTAACTTAGGTAAGAAAAAGCATATATAAAGTACACAAATCAGTGTTGCTATTATGAAGAAGAAATCTCTATCTCTCTGTTATATTATACTGAGATCTATGATATACTTACGCCACTCCTCTCTTGAATCTCGCAGCGTAGTATAAAAATTGAACTTGGTTAAAGATTTACGCGACTCCTCTCTCGAATCTCGCCGCATAAAATGAAGCGCTCAACTCTAGATTAGCGTAACTCCTCTCTCGAATCTCGCCACACAATTTAGAAGAAAAGACAAAATCTAACATTCTTCATAAAATAGAGCATAGATGCACTAAAAGTAGTCTCTAAGAAAGCATGAAAGAGTATTAAATCATAACATCACACAACAGGACAAGGTACTACCAACATACAAGACTCAGAGATTTTAATTCATGATGGCAGAAGAACACCACAAAATAGGAAAGATCTTACAGTACATGATAGTAAGAATTCAAAATAGTGCAGGAAAATGCTCTCCAATTCGCATCCAAGCAACCCTTCTCCAAGATCCGTATTTGCCCTAGTTCCTCTTCTTCTCCAAAGCAATGTCCCTCTCTTACTCCTTTCCAAGAATGGATCATTATGCTCCTTTCCAGCCAAAATCCCCCTTTAATTTCGTGCCTCCATCTGAAGGGATGTCTCCCTTCATTTTGCAA
Organism: Platanthera guangdongensis; assembly: GCA_039583875.1. Classification (NCBI taxonomy): domain Eukaryota; kingdom Viridiplantae; phylum Streptophyta; class Magnoliopsida; order Asparagales; family Orchidaceae; genus Platanthera; species Platanthera guangdongensis. Next base: position 3,861,670 of record CM077164.1, read on the forward strand.
CCACTGTAGTTTTTTCAAAAATTCTAAATTTGAAATTCCGCAAGTTGTTATAACAACTGAAATGAGTTATTATAACAACTTTCCCAGGCCAGAAAAATTGCTCAACATTACTTCTTCAGATTGAATTTTTTTCGATGATTCTGACAAGAAAACATTGAAAAATGGTCAAATTAATCAAACAAAGATTAAATATAAATTTTATCATTTTTTCATACATATTAAAACATATTTTTCACCATTTATGTCAAAGAAAATTATCATAGATAACTTCTTTTAAGAAGTTATCAGAGCCTGCTTCAAACCATAAAGGGCCTTCCGGAGCTTGTAGACGTAGCCTGGATGATCTTCAGACACGTATCCCTGTGGCTGATCCATGAAGATGTCTTTGTCGATTTTCCCGTAAAGAAACGCATTCTTTACATCTAGCTGCCACATCTTCCAACTTTGGCAAGCTGCCAAGGCCATCACCACACGAACTGAAGTCATTTAGGCAACAGGGCTAAACGTCTCCTTGTAGTCTTCGTCGTATTTCTGAGAAAATCCTCGAGCTACATGGCGAGCCTTGTACCGCTCGAAGCTCTCATCCGCCTTCTTCTTCAGCTTATATACCCATTTGCAAATCACTGGAGTAACACCATCAACCTTGGGCACAATGGCCCAAGTCTTTTTTTCTTGAGAGCGGCCATCTCCTCATCCATGACATATTCTCACTCCTTAACTCAAGTGGATTCATTAAAGCTAGAAAGCTCTTGCTCGTCTAGAGTGCCTGCGAAGAAATAAGAGACAAAGCTCACCATGTTTCCTACGCAGCACCGAGCTGGTTGCTTAATGTCCTCTTTGATCTCCGAAGAGTCTCACCCTTGCTAACCACCTTCGCTGCTTCTTCTAAATTAGCTCCATTCCCGGGCAAACCTGGAGCATCACTCCCCCTACTTCCTAAATCAGAAGCTTCTGCCTCGAAGCTAGAAACACCTGGAGCTCCTGGTGATACCGACAGCTCCACCATAAGGTCTTCAATAGCCTCCTTCTATCCTTCATCAGACTTGCTCTCCCGTAGCTCCACAGATGAGCTACCTCCATATGAATTCAATTCGTCGAAGACTACGTCCATGGAGATGACGAACTTCTTCGTCACTAGATCCATACACTTTCATCCTTTCTTCCGCTCGTCATAGCCCACAAAGACAAGCTTCCTTGTCTTCGCATCCAGCTTAGTCCTTAGAGCATTCGAGACGTGTACGTAGCATGTTGAGCCAAACACCCGAATGTGTTCCACGTTAGGCTTCTCCTTAAACATCATCTCAAAGGGAGACATCATGTTGATCAGACTTAGAGGCATCTGATTGATGACATAAGATGCGCAAGACATTCCCCCTGCTCAGAAGGCCGTAGGAATGCCTTTCGCATGAAACCATCACTTACAGGTCTCCATCAGATGACGGATCTTCCACTCTGCTACTCCATTTTATTGTCGAGTATGAGCACAAGTGAGCTCTCTCTGAATTCTGTGCTTCCTGCAGAAGTTAGAGAATACTGAAGAAACAAACTCACCTTCGTTATCCCTTTCTCAACTTCTTGATTCGTAGGCTAAGCCGGCCCTCCACCAGCTCCTTGAACTCCACAAACAACCGAAAAACATCTGACTTCTCCTTCATGAAATACACGCAAATGTATCTTGAATAGTCATCAATCAGCACCAACATGCATCTACTGCCACCAAGACTGGCAGTGACGGTCAGTCTCATTAGATCACTATTGATACACTCCAATGGTGCTTTACACCTAGTCCGAGACTTGTCAAATGGAAGGCGATGAGCTTTTCCGTATTGATATCCCGCGCAGATACGACCATCACCAAAGTATGACAACTTAGGTAAGCCTTTCACAAGATTCCTAGTCGCCATGGCCTTCAATTTGTTCATCCCAACGTGCCCCAGTCTTTCATGTCACATAGCAGTGCTGTCATTAGCCCTCATCCGATCAACATAGGAACTTGTTGATAACATAAACAAGTCCCTAACCATTCTCCCAACATGAGCAACATCAACCTTCACTGCTGATACGTTGCAGAGAAACTTCACTTCTGTCGGACCGAACAGAACGTGATAGCCCGCGTCACCAACATTGGTCACAGAGAAGAGGTTCTTTTTCATGCCCGGTACGTGATAGACACTCCTTAATGTGAGTGAACCATTATCACTACCCAAAGACACTACACTATCTTTCTCTACTATATGAACAGTATCATCAACGATTATAATAACTTCGTTACCTGAGAATGTTTGCAGCGATGAGAACTTTGACTCGTCTCCAGTGAGGTGGTGACCACATCTCGAGTCAATGATCCAGTCATCTTGGTAGTCGACAGTGGAAGGAGCACGGACACACGTGCCTGTCAAAAAAGCACTTCCCCACCCGGATTCCTCGGCACTGGAACCAGCTCCCTCCTTGTCTACAACATGCCAGGTTGCAGCTTGACCTTGCAGTCTTTCTTGAAGTGAGCCGACTGATTGCACCTGTAGCACTTCAACTCCTTCTTCCAGCCCTTCTTAGAAGTAGTGCTCTTCTCTTGCTGATAAGAAGTTGAAGGTCCATCCTCAGCAGTAGTCTTCTTCTTCTTCTACCATATCTTTTTCTTTCCTGTGAAGAGCATCTCACTACCTCCTTCAGAGATACTAACCCCAGTCATCTGCCTAGTCAAGCTCTCCTACGAAGCCAGCAGGTTCTCTAGCTCTAGTAAAGGTGGTTGAGTAGCCCAACCTTGAACAGAAGTCACAAAGGCCATATATTCCTTCCGAAAATCGTGGATTATGTGGCTCTTCAACTTGGCTTCAGAAATGGGCTCATCAGGGTACAACACTGAGATCTCAGCACACAAGTTCTTCATTTTCAAGAAGTAAGTAGAGATTGGTAGATCTTCTTGAGTTGCTCTAGCTAACTCATTTTCAAGGAACTGTAGCCTTGCTACGTTCTTCCCGTTGAACAACCCATCAAGGGAAGTCCATATCTTCGCAGCAGATCGACATCCTAAGATGTGATCAAAGAGTTCAGGTGAGATAGTATGCTTGAGAGCAAACTCTGCTTTCGTGTTGGTCTTACTCCAAGCTCTCACCGTATCAGCACCAGCACCTGCAGCAGCAGTAACTTCTTGCTTGTTGTCTCCACCGACGAGTTCCCACAAATCCTCACCCAGAAGATAGCTCTGCATACATGACTTTCACTTCTTGAAGTTAGTCGGTGTGAGAAGCTTGATACAAAGATCCCTTGCATGCCCAACTTCCATTGCACAACCCTTGGTTTACTTAGACTCACAGGAGCAAAAAGGCAAGCTGACGGTTGAACACTACTATGGCCTCTGTTCCCTCTGAACCATGAAAAAATGTAATAATCGCGGGAAATGGGAAAGCAGGCGTAGGAACACTCAACCCTTTTGAGTCAAATAAACCAAATGCACAAAGCAGAGCAAGTAACTTATAATATCAAAAATCTTCTTTACAAATCAAGGCATACATGACGAGACATGCTTCGCCGATGTACTCGAGGACAACAAGGAAAAGAACAAGCAAGAAGAAATAAGCCGCACAGACTAAGAGAGAAGTCGCTGACCTTGTCGTTAGCCGCTATGAAGTCCGCTCAAACCGACAGGTTGCCAGACCACAACCTTATCGTGCGGACTGCCCGTTATTCAAAGGCTGAACTCTGTTCATCGATCTGCTGCTGACGAACTGAACAAACCGCCAGAGCGGATAGTTTATTGAACTGGGAAAAGTTGCAGAATATAAACTGCCTGGTCGCAAGTGACCTGCTGTAAACCGTCGATTGCAATCCGCAGAGTCCGCACTGCCTTAGAACCAAATCTCTGGCTCTTCAGTGTTATACGCACAACTTGCACAGCAAAAACTGGTTAACCTCTTCAACCCGCGCAGATAGAAAATTCAGGCCCCAGTAACTAATCGCGAGTAGACTTATTGTTCATTCAGTTAATTATGATGTGACAGGGGAGGTCCTATTTATATGCACAGAGAGGATTGTGATCACCGCCCTAGATGATAGGATCACCACCCTATCTCGTGGAGGGCACCAAGAGTATCCGCACATCTTGCGGACACAATCCGAGACTGCAGTAGACCATGCAGATAAACAAACTAGCCGCATAGATAGTCCGCTAGAAGAACCACCAAGGCCGAATAGAGCCATATCTGCCTTGTTGCCACAGCCAACCCAAGAACACCACAGTAGACCCTGCGGATAAACAAACAGTCCGCATATATGCGAACACAGAACCAGTTCGCATGCCACTACTCAAGCCTCTCCAGACCACACCCCGAGCCCGCAGTCACAAGCAATACTGAAGGCTGCCGGACTCAGCGGACAATGAACACAGTCCGCACAAACCATGCGACCTGGATTTGGTACAAAACCAAACTAAGTCCACACCACCACCATCCCTGGTGCGAACACAACACCAACAGATACAAAAAGCAGTCCGCACAAGACCGGCAAACTCCAGAACAAGCAGAACACTAGCTGACCTAGCTAGTCGCCAGCTCAGTCCACACAGACTGCTCGGTCTGCCCACCAAATCCGCCATGACTGTCCGCACAGTCTGCCCGAACAGCCCACCCAGGCTGTCACTTTCACTTCAGTAATTTCAACAAAACGTCATTGTCATAGAATGTGTATGTTTGATATCACAAATGTTACAAAAAAACTAGTTTGAGACATAAGATTTTGATATGACAATGTCATTTTTGTCCAACCTTACCTGAGCAAATAAGTCGCGATAAGCCGCGCCAAACTCAGCCTAAAGTTCCGTTTGGGGAGACTTATTTTCAACGGTCAAGCGGTTACGACCGCATGAACCGAATTATAATTAAAGTCCGGTTCATGCGGTCATAACCACTTGACCGGTGAAAATAAGTCCCCCCAAACGGAGCCTAAATCTACAGAAATCACAAGCACTCTCATTCAAAATTTTTGCAACTTGTTAGTGCGACATATACACAACACAATCCAGAAAATATCATGTTGTGTACCAAAATATCATGTTTTGAGATTTCAACACATAAGACAGTTCTTGAGGATGACTGTTATTGAGATTTCAGAAAGCGACATATACAACTTATTAGTGCACCAAAAAATATCCAGATCTATAATATCTAGTGTACACAGATAACAAATCTACACAACACTATCGAGATCTAAAAAACCCGGAGAAAATCAAATCTCTGGAGGTGTCAGATTGAGAGGAGGAGGGATTCCGTTGGTCAAACTGAGAGAAGCAGAGCTTCTGTCGGTCGTACTAAGAGATACATAGCTTTCTTCAGTCAAACTGAGAGAATGAGGGCTTCCGTCGGTCGGACTAAGAAAAGGAGGGCTTCCATTGATAGGACTTGAGGAGGATCTAGGAAATTTATAAAGGCGATGCACAATCTTTTTTAATGAAATATTATAAATAAATATCTTTTTAATTGAAGGAACATTTTTTTTTCAGAAAAATCTTTGAAAAATCATTGTAGTGTGGATCGAATATCAAACAATGAACATAGTACTCTTAGATGAACTCAGCTCATCTGTGTCGAGTGCACAATATTTTTTGGCGATTGTTATGTGCAAACCGAAATTGGATACGTGCAAACTAATTTTACGCGCAGACCAAAATATTATAAGTGCAGACCAAATTATTACATGCAAATCGAAATTAGAATTTAAAAATAATCATGTTAAAATATCAGAAGTTGAAATAAAGCTTAATGATGAAAGTACTAAAAAAATGTAACATTAAATTTTGAAATATAAATTATAACAAAATTGATTTTTTTTTGAAATAACTCTTCTTCTTGTTCCAACTTTAGCTTGAATTATTGCATCTGTCAAAAATAATATATTAAACTTTTAAGATTCATCATACAATGTAAGTTAATTGAATACATGGTTACTTTATTGTACCTGTAGTCCCAAATTTGAGAAGGAAAACATGTTTTACTTCAAGTTTAATGAAATGTATTAGTAAGTCCATTTTGACACTTGTAAAATGTATATTTATTAGTGAACAATATCAAAAGAAATGAAGTCATAGCCACCATTAGTGATACATTTGTATAGAAATTGTATTTGAGTCCCCCCCATCCAATTTTACTATTTGCATCTTCGCTCTTTTATTATAAATAGTTCTCATTACAGTGGTGTTCGAAGGATCTCTCTTCTTCAAAGTCGATAAAATCTTTCTAGGTTTTACCCCACCCACAAACATTTCCTTAACAATGTTTTCCTCATTTTTATTTAGCTTACCAGCATAGGAATGAGCTTCTAGATGAACCATTTCATGGTTGTGCACTCCACACTTCACTTCAAGAGTCCACTCATTTATGTGTGCATTTTTTGACCTTTTAGTGAAAACGGACAACCACATCTCTTTGTGCTACTTCTTCGCATATCTTTTCTTACTCATCCTTTACCTCACTGTTTCTCACGATAAAAACTAGCTCTATCACAACCCAATAAAACCCTCGATTTAGGTCGACTTGTTAGCTTATCGGCACTTTGAATAGTTACAACAAATCTCAGTCCCTTTGCAACCTTTTGGGCCCACAATATTAACTCCTCCTTTGGTTCAAAACACAGTTTGTGACAAAGTGTACTCCAACATCAACTTGTGTTGTTTGCGACGATTCAACGCATGTCAACAATTTAATATTTTTCAAACTCATTTCAACAAACTATAACAAATTGACCAAACTCAGGTTTTTTGCACCTAATATAACAACACAGTCAGAAATAGGATGAAGCAAACTAACTTCAATTCTAACTCATTTAAACATTCACAAATTCACAGTGCGACTGAATACCTCAAACAAATGCAGGAATCGGTCCAATTTGAAAGCGGTGAGTGAGAAGGAACATCGTTGAACTACATTCAAAATGAAAATATCATTTAGATCAAACTATAACAGAGCTACCAAATGCTATGCACATCTTTTATAACTGAACTCAAACTAATGCAAATAATAATAGATTTGAAGCTGTGGGGAGAGACAACAAAGAAGGGAGGTGTGCCCAATTACCTTGAATCCAACAGGACGACCCCTCGACGACGAAGAATAATGCCCTAGTCTCGCTGACGGACGCTGGAGAGGGCCGATTTTACTGTTCTCGAGGAGACCTTCCAGGCGGCCCTAAGCCCTAAGCGGAAACGGGAGAGATGCGGTGGTGCGGGGAGCGGCGGTGTGGGGAGAGGCGGTGAGGGGAGTGCCGAATTGAAAACCCGGAGAGCGGCGGTACGGGGAGCGGCCGGGTCAGGCGCTAGACGAAGCGGGGAAGGGGCGGGAGCGGTGGTGTGGGGAGTGTCGAAAACCTGAAGAGCGGTGGTGTGGGGAGCGGCCGGATCGGGCGCCAGGCAAAGTGTGGAAGGGGCGGGATCGGGCGCCAGGCGAAGCGGGGAAGCGGCGGGATCGGCTCACAGGATGAGGGGAATGGTTTGCCCTCCATTGTATTAGAGTTCATATAATAATTATTTAATATTCTTTAAATTTATTTTTTGGTTTGCACATATCCAAATTCGGTTTGCCCATATCAATCGCCTATTTTTTCCCATGTCCGCCCCTCACCATAGAAATGTGTCACTGAGTCCTAGAAATTTTAACAAGTGAGCTCAGACATTAACTTTCTCCAACAAAAATAGAATTGAACTCGTTCATCTTATCAGAATTGTTTCTCACACATCTGATCACCGTTTTTGACGTATAAGTAGTCAAAATTCATTGTCTCGGCGAGAGTAATCCAAATCCACGAACCATTTTCAAAAATAATGAGGGGACAATGTCCCTTGGGCCCCTCTAGATCTGCCCCTGGGTAGGACTGAGAGGAGAAGAGTTTCTCTCAGTCGGACTGAGAGGAGGGCTATCGTCAGTCAAACTAAGATAAGTAGAGCTGCGGTCGGTCAGACTAAGAGGAGAGCTTCTTCGGTCAATCACGACAATCACAATTTCATTTTTTTTCTTCAATGTGGGCAACCACCCACACTCGCCCTAACATAAATTAGCCAATAAATAGAGGGTATATTGTCGCGCCGGATCCGAAAAAACCCTGCACCACTACTTTGTATATAAAAAAAACAGAAGTATAGCAAACCTCAAAACAAACGAACCAAATTTCGGTAGCTTATTTTACGATTCTACCCGTCGTGATTTTCCTTTCGGGGAATGTTTGCCTACAATTAGCGTAAATTGCATTACTTCCCGTGGGCCTATACTCGCGCCAGGGACTGTAATTCTGCCACGTATACAAAAATAGCTGTTTCGTGTATTACAATGACAGCTAATTCGCGCACCACCAGATCATCTTCAATTCACACAGATGCCTCCCCTGCTCATATATATGGTTCGGCTTCATGTTTTCTTCCACAATCGACTCCAGCGGAGAAAATAAATAAAAAAATATTTTAAAAAGAAAAAAATCGATGAGAAATGAAGAGAGCTACGTATAAAGACGGGCGGAGAGAGGTTGGGGTGGAGCTGGAGGTGGAGAAGGCGATGAGGAGCTCCTCCGATCTGCCGGCGCAGGCTCGCAGATCTTAGACGCCGGAGAAATCTCATCAGAAGGTGAACAATGATCGACCTGTGAGCGTTTCACGTTCAATTCGATCTATCTAGATTTCTTTTCGGTTTAACCGATTTGTGTTATTTTTACGGATTTCACTTCGTTTTTGTGTGTTTGTGTGATTTGATGACGATCTGAGCTTCCGATATTAACTTACATGGTGTTCTTCTTTCTCTAGTTCTATTGCAATGCTTTTGGGGGACTTGATTTTATCCGTTCTCGTCGGATCCGAAGTATGCGTCGGTTGTCTTGATTTGGTTGAGAAGATGAATCGGTTGTGATAAGATCGAGTTTCTTGTACTAATTACTGATTCATTTGCTTTCATTTTTACTACGACGGGTTGGATCTAGCTGGTTCTAATTTTATTGGCGATGACTTTGTTTGGATTGTGGAGTCTTCCTCTAATGGCGTCTTGTGATTTTTGTTTTTAGTTATTGAGAATAATGTATTGGATATTGCAGAGGGGAGAATGGAGACGGATCTCGGAAAACTTTTCATTGGGGGGATTTCGTGGGACACCAATGAGGATCGCTTGCGGGAGTACTTCAAGAACTATGGGGAAGTTGTGGAGGCGGTGATCATGAAGGATAGGACCACCGGCCGTGCACGTGGTTTCGGATTTGTGGTTTTCGCGGACCCAGCTGTTGCAGAGAGGGTTGTCATGGAGAAGCATCTGATTGATGGTCGGATGGTAACTGCCATTGATTGTTGTTTGATTTCTATTTAGGGATTTAAACCTGTTTCTGGAGTTAAAAATGAACTTGCATGAATCAAACAAAGAGTCATTTGATCAGCACTTGCTAATTCTCTGCTGTTGATTCTCTGTTCTTCTTCAGATTGAGTTTCATTTGTTCACATTATGTGTAATTCTAGTTCACAATGATGCAAACAGGCCATTGATTGTTGTTTGATTTCTATATAGGGATTTTAAACCTGTTTCTGTTGCTTAAATGAAATTACATGAAACAAACAATTAGTCATTTGATCAGCACATGCTAATTCTCTTCTGTTGATTCTCTTTTCTTCTTCAGATGGAGTTTCATTTGTTTACTTTTTATTCACATTATGTGTAATTCTAGTTCACAATGATGCAAACAGGTGGAAGCCAAGAAAGCTGTTCCAAGGGATGATCAACACATACTAACTAACAGAACCAATATCAGCCTTCCAGGTTCTCCCAGTCCTGGCCGCACCAAAAAAATATTTGTAGGAGGCCTGGCTTCTACTGTAACAGATGAAAACTTCAAGAATTATTTCGAACAGTTTGGGACAATTACAGATGTAGTTGTAATGTATGATCATAACACTCAGAGGCCAAGAGGATTCGGATTCATAACATTCGACTCAGAAGATGCCGTCGATAAAGTTTTGCACAAAACATTTCATGAACTCAATGGGAAGATGGTGGAGGTGAAGAGAGCTGTTCCCAAGGAGCTCTCTCCAGTACCTAACGTGAGGCTACCATTGGGAGGGTATAACTACGGTCTGAATAGAGTTAACAACTTCCTCGGTGGTTATAGTCCCGCATACAGTCCAAGTTCCGCTGGAAGTTATGATATGAGAGTGGATGGTCGGTTGGGGCAATTGACTGGCAGTCGAAAGGCTTTCCCTTCTTTTAATCCTGGTTATGGGATTGGAATGAATTTTGAGCCTGGACCAAGTTTAAGCTCTGGTGGAAACACTAATTTCAATAGCAGCCTTGGGCATAATCGACCCTTAAGTCCATATTATAGTGGGAATTCAAACAGATTCACCAATCCTATTGCATATGGTGCGGGTAGTGGTAATCATGGTTTATCGTTTAATTCAGCTGCCCGCAATCTATGGGCAAATGGTGTTAACTATAATACAACTCCTCCAAATTCAAATTCTTACTTGAGCTCTGGAAATGGAAACGTTAGTGCTTTCAGCAACAATAGCCTTAACATGGCTGGTTCTTCTTCCCTTGCTTCTCATGGTGTGGGCAACAATTCAGGATTTACTACTGGAAATCTCGGCTATGGAACAGGGGAGAATAATTTTGGATTGGTTTCGGGTAACTATGGAAGGAGCAGTGGTGTTGGATCTGTCAACACCACCTTTACATCGAGAAGCAACAGATATGAAGGAAACTATGCAGATTCATTTGGTGGTAGTTCAATCTTTGGAGACCGGACTTGGCAGTCAGCTTCATTGGAGTTGGATAGGTCTAGTCCGTTTGCTTATGGGCTTGGAGCTGCAGATTCAGACATAACAGCCAGAGGTTCGACAGGTTATATTGGTGGCTATAATGCTATGAATCGGCAGATGGATAGAGGTAAGAGAATCCCCCCACTATTGTCATTTTAATTTAGATTGTGCAGCTTTAATTATGTTTTTTTGGGGGAATTAGAATTTAGAAAAAATTCCAGTTTAGGTTATTTCATATTATAGCTTTGTTAGCACCAAGTATCGTAAATGATGGTAGAGTTAATTTGTGAAGTTGTTTTTTTCAATGTGATATTTTTTTCATCGTAAATGTTCATATTATGCCTTGAATCCTAACCCAAAGACGACGCCGACCCTGATCTCGATCTGCGGACCTTGCCAAAAAAATTTCGGGATAGTTATCAGAGGTATTTTGTAAATTTACGGAGTGTTACATAAACTCATTGTCATTCTAGAATTTGGATTATTCTGAAATGTGAAATCCGTCTGACCATCTTCTGTAACCGCCTTTTTTCTTGATTTATTAAAAACAGACTGCTGTTGCCCACGGACATAGCCCATCTTGGGGTGAACCATGTAAATTTACGTCTTCTGTGTATTCATTTTCTGTTTGTTTGATCATTCTACTCTCGTTTTTGTAACAATATTCCCTTCTCTTTTTTCCGTGCAAATCCTTTATGCTAAAGTGTTGATGCTCGAGTTTAGGAACTTAATATTTTGCCAACTACTATGTGTTGTCAGATGGTGAATATGATACGCATACACATTATTATGTATTTTGTCATGTAGTGAAGGCTCCATCTATATACGGAGCATTAGGTTATGAGTTCTCATCATACTTTGACTGTTATTCTTTGGGTTTCTCACTGGAGAGGGACGTGCTTTGGAGGACCCAGCCTACGAGTGTTTGGCGAGAGCTCTTCTCTCAAATGTATCTTTTATTTTATGCAATGCAAGTTCTTAATTTGATTTTAGATCTTGATATGACCTCTGCTTATCAATTGGTCCGACCTGCCGCGCATTTAGGGTTTCTGATGGAACCCTAATTGGATCTTCCTCCTATGCTCCATCTATATACAGAGCATTAGTGACGCGGGACAGCCCGAAGTGAAAATAAATGTGCCAACACGCTAATGTAACCCTACGTGTGTGTGTAACATGAATGCTATCAAGCCGGACCTAATTAATGTTGCATGCATGTTTTGAATTAACCCGGAATTAAGCGTAGCAATAATTTTTATACAAGCTCGACAAAGTAATCACAATGTGAAATAATAATTTCAAGTGCACGAAAAATATCAAAGCTTTCTTCGCACTGAGGATTTTCAACCACGTTTTCACGAATAAGTTTTATAGAATTCGAATAAATTGAACAACATTAACAATTTCAATACCCAAACAAATACAACATACCATCCAAAATTTAATATAGAAAAATAAAACACATTAAATTAAAGTTACTCACAAAGCAATGGAGATGATAATGGACGGCTGCTGCGTGGCGATGAAATTGGGTACAGTAGACTGAGAATGGCACAGGATTTGTGGAAAACATGGGAAATACAGACTATGGCTTGACTGTGGAGATGTAAAGTAGAGGGAGACTTAGGGTCTGTTTGGCTAAGCTGTGGTGGTGCAGGAAGCAGTGGTGAGAAACAGTGGTGCAGGAATCAGTTGTTTTGCAGTGGTGGAAAAATTTATGAAACTGTTTGAAAAACTGTATTTGCAGTGTTGTGTGAAACAGTGGTGCAGAATTAAACAGTGGTAGTGATAATTAAACAACCCGAAGAATTTACGAAATCTAAAAATAAATAAACAATTTGCTCGACATTAATTTTATTTAATTATAAAAATAAATATATTAATATTGATGGGGTTCCCCAAAATATGTTCGGACGAGCCATAGATTTTTTCCTGATCTTGTCCGACTCGACGCTACAATTCCAACGAGCACATTCTCGCATAATTTTGAGTACGTTCAGTATTTCAAACAAACATCAGGACTCATGCATGCACCCTTGATTCGCTCACGAGCAAGGACGATTCAATTTTGACCAATTTATGAGTGTCTCAAGTGACCCGCAATAAAAATTATTAAACAGTCCGCAAAATTTACGAAGTCCAAAAAAAATAAATAATTTACTATACATTAATTTTATTTAAATATAAAAGTAATTATATTAATATTTTTTAATTGTAAAAGTTAATTTTACTAAATGTTAATAGTGATGTAAATATGTTCGAACAAGCCGACGAATTTTTTGCGACCTCGCCCGGCTCGACGCTACAATTCCAACTGGCACATACTCACACAATTTTGAAGTCGTTCGGTCTTCCAAACGGACATCAGGACGCACGTATGCACGCTCAACTCGCTCATGAGCTAGGACGGTTAGTTTTTGCCCGATTCACGGACGACTCGAGTGACCCGCAAGGCCGCAATAAAAATAAAAAATTAAATTTCACTTTTTATAATTAAATAAAATATCATTTTAATTTCTATTTTATGTATATATATAATAGTTTAAAATTTAAAATATATTCATTATATTATAAATATAAAACGTTTTTAAAAAAAAAAAATTTAAAAACGTTTTTTTTTAAAAAAATACAGCGCTGCAGCTGCCGCCTGCCGCGGGCAGTGGCTTCTTGCCACCGCCCGCACCAAATTTTCGTTTGGCGGAGCGGCAGCAAAAACTGCAGCATGCAGCTGTGCTGCCGCTCCGCCAAACAGAGCCTTACTGGGAAGAGGAAGTAGATGCGTATGGAAGGGGTGAGCGTTCGGCTTGCTGGATCGAGGTAACAATGCCTCTGCAGGAATGGATTTCAATTGTAGGAGAAATGGTGTGGTGGAGGGAAATGCGATGAAGATACGATATACCCGCGATCGACTAAGCCGGTGGAAGAGGGCGGTTGGGAGAATCGAATGGGAGGAGATGACAGTGAAGTGAGGTCGACGGGGTTTTTCGGTTTGGTGTTGCAAGATGACAGGAAAACCGACTGGGAAGTTGCGACTTGCAGGGAGGATGATGAACATGAAGTATTGAGCAACATAAAGAAGATAACAAGCTGATTTCTGTTGACAGGAGGGGTCAATTGAAAGCGCTGGGTTGTGGACTTCCTAATTGGAGGAGCTTGTTCCTTCGCAGAAACGAATTGGAGTTGTGGTTTTCTCCTTCCAGATAAAGGGGGTTCGTGTTATAGGTGAGGTTATCCAGCGGTTAGGAAGACGAATTGTGGGAGAGGGCTGGTTCACGGGAAAAAGAAAAGATAACAGTTAAATTTTAAAAAAAGAAATAACTAAAAATAATCTGAAGTTTCGCACCCCAGGCTCGCGGCGTCGCACTACAAATGATTGCCGAAATCTGGAATCTCTCACAAAACTCAGCAATGCCTGCAAACTGCAGCGCCCGCCCCTATTTATAACGAGTGGTGGCAGTTGGACACCCGGTGTGAACGGCTATGATCGTCAGTTACGTCGTGTCCTAAAACACTAAATATACACCAAAATAAATAAAATAAAATACATATGAAATGAAAAGCAATGCTCCAGACGCGCTCGCGATCTCAGATTGCCGATTCAAGCAACGCTTCTCCGCCAAAAATGCAAAAAAAGTCCCGCCTAGTGGTGGCTCGATCTCCTCCGATCACGAACATGTGGTCGATCCCCATCAATTAGGTTGTGAGTTCTCATCATACTTTGAGTGTTAAGTCTTTGGGTTTCTCATTGGAGAGGAGAGTGCTTTGGAGGACCCAGCCTACAAGTGTTTGGTGAGAGCTCGTCTCTCGATTGTATCTTTTATTTTATGCAATGCAAGTTCTCAAATTGATTTTAGATCTTGATACGGCCTCCGCGTATCAATTGGTCCGACCTGCCGCTCATTTGTGGTTTTCGATGGAACCCTAATTGGATCTTCCTCCTATGCTAGTCTTTTCCCCCTCTTTCACGCGTCAATCAACATCATCAGCTTCCAACGTGACCCGAGCCTACTCATCTTGGTCCTCTATCACGACCAATCCTGCGATCGACGGGTACTGCGCAGCTCATATTGCCCGTCCCGCTGCGATCACTCAGGCATCGACGAGCCCGACTCGTTTTCCATGGCTCGTCTCATCAGTCACAACCCGATCCAGCTTTCCTATTTGTTGATTCCCTGAGTAGCACGACCACCGCTTCTTCGTCAATTCTTGCGATCGCCTGCACACACAGCAACAACTCAACGATTCCAATAACGAACTTCTTCTTCGGCTATTATAGCACCTTCTTCAGCTACTTTGACGCTTCCTTTCCCCGTGCGCCTCCGCCAACCCGCCACCTCCTTCCAACAATTGTCTTTTGTCGCTGTCGTATTTGATCGCTCCTCATGGGGCTCCTGGAGCATTCCGACAACCCTCCTACAACATTCCAACAACCTTCTTGTGACTCCGTCTGCATTCCAGCGGCCCTCCAAAGCCTCCTGCTGCTTTTTGTCGGCCCTCACCCTCTTTTCCACCATGGCTCTCCTCCCGGACTCAATGCATGCTCGCTGTGTTTGAGTTAAAGTTGCCCTGGATGCTCTCCTCACCATGGTGCTTTAGATTTGTTATCGACTTCTTCCACATGCCCCCTTACGGCCCAAGCCCGCCTTTCTACTTCCCGAAGAGCCTCCTCCTCTCTTCATTCCACTGCCACCTCTTAGTGGGTCTTCGACCATGGGAACCGTTTTGGCTTCCTCCATTCTCAACACCCCCTTTGTTATCCCACAGCCGACTGTGACACGCACCCCTTAATACCCCATCTTCTGATTTGCACCGGTTGTCCTCAATTCCTCTTGCCTTTTGACAAGTCTGTGATAGAGGCTCCACCTGACGGCTCATTAGCCTTTCACTCAAAGCCACATGAGTTTTCTGCTCTGCGACGTTTCTTGGAGACCCCTGCCCACCTGTCAACTCTCTTATCTCCTGATTCATCTTTTCCCACATCTCTTGAGCACAGTGTTACCCTACCCTTCAGACTTTGTCACTCTCCCACTTTGACCAGCCTTCCCATCGGGTCTCCTTCCAAATCATCATTACCTACTCATCAAATCTAATGTCTGGCCCTACATCCCTCATTCAAGACCTGAATGGGTTTCCCCCATCAGTTTTCATAACATATGGCCTCTGACCGCGACCCTAGCCCCACTGGCGTGTTCCTCGTTCGTCCTTGAGGATGAGATATTTTGCAGACATGACAGTGTTTCATTTCTCTGGCAGTCTCATGTTGTGTTCTACGCCTGTTTTGGTCGCCCATCCCACAGACCTGCAACAACCAGCCCGCCCGACGTCTCTTCTGATGTTTCACCTGATCCGCCCACCGAAGGAGCCACCCGAGTCTCGCTGACATGCCATTGGGACCCTTCCAGGCTCAACCTTGGGACAACAGGCCAGGTGTGGTGATACATATACACATTATTTTATATTTGATCATGTAGTAAAGGCTCCATCTATATAAGGAACATTAGGTTGTGAGTTCTCATTATACTTTGAGTGTTAGTCTTTGGGCCTCTCACTGGAGAGGGGAGTGCTTTGGAGTACCCAACCTCCAAGTGCTTGGCGAGAGCTCGTATCTCGATTGTATCTTTTATTTTATGCAATGCAAGTTCTCAATCTGATTTTAGATCTAGATACAGCCTTCGCGTATCAGAATATGAAGTTATTGCAGTCAAAACATTAGTCTAGCCTTCTGTTGCATGTCTTTTTTTGTACTCTTCTCTACTTTATAACTTCTTTTCCTTCCTAGTTCCTTGATCCTTTCCATATAACTAATTTAATTCAGGTATCACATAAAGTGTGATGTTAATTTGATAATTGCTTACATATGATTGATAAAGTTTAATAATAAGCTGTATTTTACGTCCTACCCCGGTACCCCATATATAAGTTGCATATCTAATATCAGATTTGAAAACATTGATTGCTCAGAACTAACAAACAGCACACTGGCTATATTGTAAATCTTAGCTTATAGTCACAAAAACATGCAATGCACTCATATTCAGATTGGAATGTTCCATGTTTAGTATTGCTCTTATTTATATTACATGGAATGGAAGCCTTCCTTGTTAAACCTGTAATTATATTGAATGAATAATAGAACACATAACCATTATAATATGTTGGGGAGTAATGAGTAGTTGGGTAAAAATTCCAAGATTGGAGTCAGTCCCGAGGTATTATGTCGCATAAAGAACTCGTCAAAGTTAGTGGGGACAACATAGTTAATATATCATCTAGGCATGGACTGGGGGAATTTGTAGCAAATGGTCAAACCTATCATTTAGGCATGGAATGAGGAATTTGTAGCCAATGGTGAACTTATTGATCATTTGGTTGTCTATGTACATTTTCCAAATCATCTTTGGTGTTAACAATGTCCTGATTGCTCATGGACTTTTACTTTCTTGGATGTGTACCTTCTGTAATAGTTCTTTCACCTTTACCTTGAGAATCTTGCTCTCACATGGACTGATTCGATATTGTGGGAGATTTGTTTAGCTTGCCCCTAGGGATGATGCTCGTGCAATGCAATGTATCCCATTAGCTACAGTCCTCATGGAAACTCGTGTAGAAGAATATCATTGAATTCACCGAAGATTGATTATACTTCCTCTCCATGATTACCCCAACACCACAGAGTTCTCGTCCTCAATACTCCCCTTGGCAACTAGTATGTGCATTTCACTTATAAAATTTCTTTCTTATCCGGCTTCTTAATGATTCCATTATCTAGATGATGGTCTTCTTTCTGTCATGCGAGTACTGTATTGGGATATACTTCTTTGATGGTCTGGGTGTTAATTTTTACCCCTTCCTTTCCACCTTGTAAGTGTTGAGTTGACAATCACTTATGACGTCTGTGTCATATTGCCAATGTCTTCCCATCAACTTGTCACAAACATTAAGAATGTAAATTACATTACAAAAAGTCTCTTATAGAACCGATGGTGAACAATACTCAACATATTTCAGAGATCTTGATATTCAGCACCTTCCGAACTCAATGGATTTAGAATGGATCAGGCTGCACTTATACTTTGAGATATCAGACTTCACCCATTCGTTGGATTATGATTTTTTTTTCTTAATTGTTGTTATGATGACTTTGAAATACTTATCGTTAACTGCACATTTGGTTTAGGAGGGACTCTCTTGTGAAGAGTCGTCTATGTGGGTGGTAACATAATCTTTTGCACTACCTAATAGATTTCTTCATGATCTATGTATCCAGTGTTACACACTTTGTCGACAGAGTTTACCTCTCAGTCATCATCCCATTGCTTCTCATTAATGTTATGTTGTTTTTCATCGTTATTGTTAGAAAATAATTTTGTAAATGCCCATTTAGTGGTCCATTATAGGCTCTCTTCTTCCTCATGTAATAGTCCCACATCTTGAAAAAGGGATTACTCTCTCTCTCCTCTCCCTACATACTTGTACTCATACTTGTAATTTGACGTTCAAGAAGTATATACAAGTTTTAGCTAAACTGATCCTTCCTGCGGTTAACCTCTTTCTGACCATCGACCTGTTCTCCTATCTCTTTCCTAACCACAATCCTTTGTGCGGCTTCTTTTTCTCTAACCGCACTCCTTGTGCGGTCTCTCTGCTTTCCTAACCGCAATCCTTTGTGCGGCCTCCTTTTCTTAAACCACAACCCTTGTGCGGTTTCGTTTTTCACCGCCCTCCCTCCCGTCATATCGCCACATCTCTCCCTTTTATAGGGATTTGTTTCGACCCCACTCCGATTCTGAACGCTCTGGTCTCGTTCCACTGCTTCTCGCGAACTGCCCTTATCCGCTGCTTCCTAGCGGTCTTCTTTGGTTCGCTGATAACCAATCTGCCCCGCGATCTTCTTCAGCTCATCTTGCGGACTGATCTTGCAGGACTGCTCTTGTCGTGCGGCATACCCGTTGCTTGCCCCCTCTCTGCTGTTCACCTCGGGCTAACGATTTCTCGTCTACCCGCTGCGAACTCCTGTGGACTCGTGTGGGCTCCGTCAACATATCTCTTGCCCCCTTTTATCGCGTGGATTGCTTGTCGCGCGAACTGATCTTGCGCGGGCTGGTTCTCCTCTAACCGCCGCCGACCACTCTCTACTCTCTCACTGCTCGTCCCGCGAACTGGTCTACTGCTCCTCTACCCGCTATGCTTTTCCTCTAGATAATACGGGCTTACTGTTGTTCTACCTGCTGCGGACTTGTTTCTCTACCCGTTGTGGGCTTGCCCCTATTCTAGCTGCTACGGGCTTGCCCCTGTTCTACCCGCTACGGACTTGCTTCTCTACCCGCTGCGGCCTTGCTTCTCTACCTGCTGCGGTCTTGCTTCTCTACCCGCTGCGGACTTGCTCCTCTACCCGTTGCGGACTTGCTTCTTTACTCACTACGGACTTGTTGCTCTACCCGCCACTCATTCTTCTAACCGCGACTTCGTTTCCAGGCCGCTCTCTTCTCTTGCTACAATGGACTCCACAACAGCCTCCTCTCTTCCCGCTCGTGCAGCTGCCCCCTCTTCGGAAGTTCGTGATGAGCTTCAGATCACTACCATATCTCTCAGTGGGAAGCACAACTTTGTGGAATAGGTGCATTCTGTTCGACGAGTTCTGCAGCCTAAGGGTCTTCTTCATCACCTTACTCGGGACGTTCCTGTTGTTCCCACTGACGAATGGATCCGTGATGACGGCCGGGTCCAATCTTGGATCCTCAATTCCATGGACGTCGAGTCATACTGCATGACCATGTATCATAAGATTGCTAAGACGATGTGAGAAAAGCTTCATTCTCTCTACTTTGGCAAAGACTGCTTGCTACATCTACTTGATATCATTTCTACGCTAAATCTGGATCCCGACACAACGAGTGATTTGACCTCTTTCGTTGTCAAGGCCAAAACTCTGGTAGAGGCCTGGATACAACATTCGGACTCCCTCCACGAATCTTGCTACACAACGAGCGCCAAAGGAAGTTGTTGGGATTGTGATGATGATGACCCATATTTCTCCCCATCTTCACAGTGTCCGGGCTCAGATTCTTTCCTCCTCTACAACGCCATCATTGTTTGATGTCTGTTCTATACTGCTCAAGGTTACACCTCTCTTTGAGGTTCCATCAAATTTTTCTCCAGCTCTCCTGCAGCAACCACTCCTACCTATTCCAGTTCTATCTCGTGGCTCTTCAGCTAGGGGGGGCCGCCACACGTCTCGGGGACGAGGACGTGCTAGGCGTTCTATCTTCAAATGTACTTATTGTGGTCGAGTGGGTCATCTTGAAGCTGCATGCTACCGCAAGCATGGTCTGCCTCCACACCTTGCTGCCTCTCCTACAGTGGCTGCTACTCCCACTTGTGCTGCTTCTCAGGACTCTGATTCTTCTACCCGGCAAGACATCAACGCTCTCCGCACCCAGCTTCAACAGCTCCAAGGCGTTATCAGTCGCCTCTCCGCCACTCCAAAAATTTGTCATCTCTCTTTCCTCTATTTCTATTACTAATTCTGTGCGTGAAGCGCTTCAGCACCCAGGGTGACAGGCGGCCATGGATCATGAAATGACTGTCTTTTGGGCTAACCAGACCTGAGATCTTGTTCCTCTTCCTCTCGGCCAGTCCCGTGTCAGTTGCAAGTGGGTATTTGTTATCAAACATGTTACAGATAGAACTGTTGAACGCCTAAAAGCTCGCCTCGTGGCCCGTGGTTTCACTCAGCAGCAAGGCATTGATTATAAAGAAACTTTCTCCCCGGTTGCAAAGTTGAATATCGTCTGGGTCCTGATCTCCTTAGCTGTCCGTCATCAGTGGCCCCTCCATCAGTTAGATATTAATAACGCCTTTCTCAATAACGATCTTCAGGAAACTGTTTATATGAACCAGCCTCCCGGGTTTGAGACCACGGGGAAGTCTCTTGTATGTCATCTCTGGAAGTCTATATATGGTCTCAAACAGTCCCCACGTGCTTGGTTTGAAAAATTCAGTAGGGTGGTTCGCGACGTCGATTTTACACGAAGCTCAGCTTACTTCTCCCTCTTCACCCGTCGTCAGCCAACAGACACTGTGATTCTCCTTGTGTATGTTGATGATATTATAATTATTGGCAACGACTCTACAAGGATACAACAAATCAAACAACATTTGAATTCAACATTTTAGACGAAAGACCTGAGAAATCTTTGATACTTTCTTGGGGTTGAGGTCACAAGACGATCTGATGGTTTCGTCTTATCCCAACGAAAGTACTGTATTGACCTCCTTCAAGATGCTGACTTCTCATAGTGCAAACCTGCGGACACCCCTATGGACGTAAATCACAAGCTTTCTGCACATGGTTCTGATTCCGACCCACTGCTTACAAATCCAGAATATTATCGAAGCTTGGTGGGGAAGCTGATTTATCTTACAGTTGTTCGACCTGATATCTCATTTGTCGTAGGGGTTGTGAGTCGTTTTATTCATGATCCTCTGACATCTCATCTCCAAGCTGTTGTGCGCATTCTCAGATATTTAAAGACCGCTCCGGGATAAATACTCGTTTACAAACCATCTACCTCTCCATCTCTTTGCATATTCTGACGCCGACTATGCAGGTTCTCTTGATGATCAACGTTCCACAATTGGTTTATGTACATACTTCGGTGGACACTATATTATCTGGCGTAGCAAGAAGCAAACCAGTGTTGCTCGCTCGTCTGATGAGGCCGAGTACCGGGCTATGGCTACTGTTGTATTTGAGTTAGCCTGGCTTGAAAGTCTTCTTAATGATTTGAGACTCAAACTCTCATCACCGACGACTTTATTTTGTGACAGTCAAGCAACGATACATATTGTCAAGAATCCCGTATTCCATAAACGAACAAAGAATATTGAAGTTGACTTCACTTCATTCGAAAAAAAGTTCAATCAAAGAAAATAGAATTGGTGCATGTTCCCGCCACAGGACAAGTTGTTGGCATCCTAACTAAAGCCCTCTTTCAGCCATTATACTATCAGTTCTTATCCAAGCTTGGCACCTATGACTTGTACGCTCCAGCTTGTGGGGGAGTGTTAGAAAACAATCATGTAAATGCCCATTTAGCGGCCCATTAGAAGGCCCTCTTCTACCTTATGTAATAGTCTCACATCTTGAAAAAGGGATTGCTCTCTCTCTGCTCTCCCTATATACTTGTACTCATACTTGTAATTTGACATTCAAGAAATATATACAAGGTTTACTCCATTATTCTACAGTTATCAGCAAGCCAAGTTCTATGATTGTGGAAACAACTCTCCCAATTACCTCTATGTAGATCACATCTTTGCTCATGTGTAACTGATGCATCTTTTGTCGCATCCAAAATTACATGATGTCACTATGCGTCGTGGATTTTCATTATTGCATTTATTTTTGTGTACTTCTTTCGCGCACTTGTTTTTTATTTGAAATTGTTTGTCTCTTCGGGTTGGCCGCCCAGTGAGACCCTGAATCATGCAGATATATCGATCAATAACTTGAGTCTACATCAATAACTTGGTCATGCATCTTATAAGTGCGAGAGATTGAAATAAAAGAATTTAGTATTTCAAAAAAATATAAGTTACTGCTTGAGAGTTCCCCTCTTTATATGTTAAAGTAGAGGAGGAATAAGTATGTATAATTTGGAGATGTAGGACTAAATACAAGGAAGAAAAATAACTTGGGCCATTTTGTGGGTTTTGTTCTTGGGCTTTAACACTCCGCCTGAAGGTTGAGCATATATATCAATCATTCTCAGTTTTGCATAAATATCAAAAAAGTGGTAGAAATTGGTTTTGTGAAGATGTCAGTCAACTCCTTATTTGAAGGAACAAACAAAGTTTATATTTGCTGTTTGATAATTTCCTCTATGATGAAGTGACAATTAATATGTTCAGTATATTTTGTTCTTTCATGAAACACTGAATTTTTAGATATGTAGATTGCAAATTTATTATCACAAATCATTGGTAGAGGATAATCATTTCTCCCAAGTCTTTTAAAAATGTTCTCAACCACTTCAACTTACAAAAAGTCTGGGTCATACTTTTGTATTCAACTTCAACACTTGACCTGGATACTATTGCATGTTTCTTGTTTTTCCATTTTCCTCCGACATATGTGTAGAATCTAGAAGTGATTTTCCATCTCATTTATCATCTGCATAACTTGCATCAAAATTGTCAAGTGATTGTTTCTTTGAAACAATAGTTCTTTTCGTGGAGACCATTTTATATATTCTAATATTTCTATAACAATTTGTTGATAACACTCTCTGTGAGCCTGCATGAATTATCTGACCCTTCCAGCAACATATGAGATGTTGGGTATGGTTTCAGTAAGATATGTCATAAGTGAGTTTACCAACTAGATGTATCAAGTAACGTCTTTTAGGAGAGGGGGTGTCTCGCCCCAAAGTTTACCAACTAGATATATCAAGTTACGTCTTGTAGGAGAGGGGGTGTCTCATTCGAAGGATACCAACTTCATCAATTAATTCTAGAGCATACTTGCGATCAGAGAGAATTATGGAGTTATTGCGTCGCGTAATTTCAATTATCAAGAAGTATCTTGGATGACTCATATCTTTAGTAACAAAATGCCTCTGAAGATGTTTCTTAGTTTTCAATATTCTAGAGGAGTCATTTCTGGTAAGAAGGATGTCGTCAATGCAGACAGCGAGAATAAATAGGTTGTGGTTGGTTTTCTGTATAAAAAGAGAGTGATCGATATTGCTTTTGGAGAAACCAATAGTATAGACTATAGACAACCTGATTGAATTTGTCAAACCATGTGTGAGGGCTTTGTTTGAATTGACTAGTGCTTCCAACATCATAAGAGATGTCAGGTCTGGTTATGGTAAGATAGATGAGTTTACCAACCAAACATTTATATCGAGTAACATATTGTAGGAGAGGGGATACCTCGTCCTAAAGTTTGTCAGTGCCCCATGGACATAAGATTTCGAGCAGGTTTTGTTTCAAGGAGACCGTCTTCATTGAGTAGATCTACAACATATTTGCGTTGAGAGAAAACTATGGAGTAATTGAGTTGCACAATTTAAATTCCCAAGAAGTATCTTGGAGGACACATATTTTTGGTAACAAAAGATTCCTGAAGATGTTTCTTAGTTTTCTCTATTCTAGAGGAGTCATTTTCGATAAGAATGTCGTCAACGTAGACAAAGAAAATAATTGGGCCGTTGCTGGTTTTCCATATAAAATGAGAATGATCAACATTGATTTTGGAGAAGCCAATAATAGAGAAAATCTGACTGAATTTGTCAAATCATGCGTGGACTTGTTTGAGACCATAAATGACATTTTGAAGCTTACACACCTGAGACTTCCCCTAAATAACATAACCAGGAAGTTGCTCCATATAGACTTCTTCGTGTAAGTTATGAAAAACATTTTTGACATCAAGCTGAGACATTTCTCAATTTTGATTGACAACAACAAAGAAGAGGACCCAAATAATACTAATACAGACAATCCGAAGGTATTGTGTCAAAAAAATCAACATCATATGTCCGTGTGAACTCCTTAGCAATAAGGCGAGCCTTGCATCGATCCACAGTGCCGCCTGGGAGAAAATTGGTAACAAAGTCCCAACAACACCCAACATCTCCTTCAGAAGGAATATGGACAAGGGTCCAGGTACCTTGTGAATTTAAAGTTGAATTTTCACATTCATGCCCGCTTTCCAGTAAGGTATATAAGAGCTTCCACATGTATAACAGGAATAATGGTTGTAGAGATTGACCATGCAAACTTGTTGCAAACGGGACTGAGATTGGCATATGAGACAAGATTAGTCAAAGGATTTTGCGTGCTCCTTCTTACCCCTTTGTGTAGAGTAATGAGAAGATCCAAGTCCGAGCCTACTGAAGTGTGGGAATCTTTTGAAGAGGAGAGCATTGGCCTGAGAGTTGTCGGCGGGACTAGGGAGTGGAAGGAGCTGGGACAGGTTGGACGTCGATGATAATGATATAGAAAAAGGTGAAATAGGAGCAACACGTTCAGGAGTTGGTTTCGAATGCTGGATATCAGGAGAGGAGCATGAATGATAGAGAAAAATGAAACAACGAGAGAGGAGAGGTTATTGAGAGAGGAGAGATGTCGAGAGAAAGGCTCCCTCCGTTCTCGATAAAATAAGGGGTAGACTCAAAAAAAGTGACGTCAACTGAGACAAACTGTCATTTGGTGATAGAGTCAAAATAACGATATCCTTTCTGAGTCGGAGAGTACCCCACGAAGATAAATTTGGTGGCACGAGATGAGAATTTATCGCGACTAGATGCCGGAGTTTGGACGAAAACAGTACAACCAAACACATGTGGTTAAGGGGGAAAGGTGTACTTGTCGGATATAGAAGAGAGAAATGGGTCTTACCCTGAAGGAGAGAATGTAAACGGTTAATTAGAAAACAAGAAAGGAGAACCAACCACATCAATCAAATAAGAGTGAGAACATTCATCTGACACAGGAGTGTCCGAGTAACATCAAGAAAATGCCGATTTTTCTTTTCGGCCACCCTATTTTGTTGAGACGTCAGACGTATGCATACAAATGGGCTGATGAATATTACCGTTAGAGCATGGTTGGCTCATGTATTCTTTCACATTATTTGTTCGAATAATTTTGAGTGACATATTGAACTGAGTGTGAATTTCATTACAAAATTTTGAGAAAACAGAAAAAGGTCAAAACATTCCTTCAAATGATATACCCAAATGTTGGAGAGTAGAAGAGATATCTTATACATCCTCATATGGGGCTTTATATAGGAAATACAACAAGACTCAAAATACTGATAGCCGGTGTGAGACTTAACACATGGACACTAATAAAGACATACTTCAACACTTCCCCTCAAGCTGAAGGTGGGACCTTCAGCTTGGATACATTAAATAACGACAATGGAGGTAGGTGATGTGGGACAAAACAACAAACGAGTCATCAGGAAAAAACCAAACCGAGGAATCAAGTTGGGGACATAGTGATGCGGAGCAAAGACGAGGACGTGTAGTGGAGGACAAGTTTTAGGTCCATTCGGGTCTGATTTGGCGACTTATCATGTATGACGTGTCGAAATTGACGATCCAACTCCGTGGATGCGTCCGGATTCGCGTTGCAAATCAATTTCATATATATTGTTGTATTTTTCGGCTTTTATTTCATGCAGTTTTGACCCCGAGACCAACGACCAATCGTAGTCATTGATTCTGGGTGCCCTAATTTCATATTATTATATATACGTTGTTAGGGCAGCCGTGAATGTATGGAGAGTATTCTTCCTTTATTCCGGTGATCTCTTCCGCGGTGCCGACTCTGTGGAGCCCCCTTGGTGGCGACTCCTTTAGTAAATTTGTATCTTTTGATTTTTCCCTCCACCACCTCCACCCTTCCCTTGCTGGTCAGTCAACGATCCCCCCCCCACCTCAAAAATCCCCTCTCACTGCTGGCCGAACTCCTCCCCGCAACTTACAGGTCAACCATCTTGTTTTCCTTCCGACTCATTGGTTGAAAATGAAATTTACTATTCATCTGTAAAGTCCCCCCCCCCCCAAATCAGTCATCGCTGCCCCTCTTCTTCTCCAAGCAGGCCGCCGCCTGGGCTCCCTCCCCCTGTCCAGCCGCCTCCAGCCCTCTAGCCGCCAACCACCCCCTCCCCTGTCCTGCCACCTCCACCCCTCCAGCCACCTACCAACAGGCTGCCACCCTCCAAATCCCGTGGAGCCACCTCAAATAGCCCCCACTCCGGTTTTGCACATATCTAGGCATTTTAGCCTAGATACAACCACCTACCGCCCCGATCCAGCCCTCCCAACCCCGACCAGCCTTCCCCTTACCTGATCTAGTTCCATCAACCACCAGAATCTCTCTTTGAGCACTCCAATATTCAGATTTAATCTATTTACATCAGCCCTAATATTCGTATGGTGTTTTGTATTGGTTTTTGTTTGTAAATATTATCATGGTTTGGATATTATGTGCTTGCGTGAGATTATGGTTTTTATGTTGTTTGCTCTTTGATAAATCTCTAACTGCAGGAAGTATTCATTCGTCGTGTGCTCTTGCTTTGACCCTCCACGCGGAGTAAAACTTAAGTTTGTCTCGCTTTAAAAAATATTTTGCCTTTTTTGAATTATTTGCATGGGATGCGTTAAAATTATTATCTAACTTTGACTTAACCATCGGATTTGCATAACATGAAGGGTTAGGTCGTCGATTTCCCGCCGTTTATAGATTCCTCCTGCGTAAGTTGGTATCAGAGACAAGTTACACGCTCTTTTCGATACGCAGTCGTCAGTTTATAGATTTTTCTTTATGTATATGTATCACAATTATTCCTCTCTTCGATTTGGAGGTTTTGAATCCACTTACACTCACGTCAGGAAGACCCTCATGTTACTACGACGATTATTCTCGATTGCAGCACACCACTTTTAGAGATCGTATTGACCTACCGACAAGACCCCACTACACCAGAGACGATCAATATTATGATTATCGTCGTGCATATCCTTGCACGCGAGCGGATTGTGTTTATCCTTCGACATGACTTGATTACCTTAGGGATGACTATTATGAGGATCGTCGTTTTGAGAGAGATCTTAAGAGTCAGTTTCGTACAGTTGCCCCTTTATTTAACGACTCATTGAGTCCCGAGTCTTTCAGTTATTGGCTCGCGAATATGGAGTATTATCTTGATCATTTTGAGTTACAGTGAGCGTCACGTCAAGTTTGCTAAACTCGTCGTATCAGAGTTTCTTGCTCGACCAATTATTTTCCCTTCAGCAAAGATCCATGTATGTCGCTGAGTACAGAGACCGATTTGATGAGCTAGTAGTAAGGAGTGATATCCGAGAGGACCCAGCCATGACCACTCCCTGATTTCGGTCTGGACCTCGATCTGACATACGTACCAAAGTGGCTTAATCATAACTCAAAGTCCCTCAAGTAGACATATCAGCTCGCCCTTCATTATGAACTGTTTTTGAGATCCGCAAGAGTTGGTCGATGAGATTCTCACCTTGACCTCCGCGGTACGAGTCCCTCCCATACTGAACTCACCACGACGCCTACCATTGTCCTGTCAGCCACGATAGAAGTGATACCTGATGCGGATTGCTCTCACCTCCGTGAGATGGTTAGCCCAGTTAGTGACCTATCTCTTGTTTTTGAACCGTCTCTTGTGACCCCGACTGAGAGTGAGCCTGAGCGGCCTATTGAGTCTGTAGTGTTGTGTCCTTCACCCACACCTCTTCCTCTATTATGCACTAGGTTAGTTAGCACCCCAACCCCGAACCCATTTCTTGACACTGCACCGACAGACCCATTCTTGAGTGTAGGTCTATGTCGCTCTCCCGTTGTCATTATCCTGAGTCACATCACGACCGAGAGCCCAGAGTCTGGTGTTGATCTCGTAGTGCCTATGTCACCCATTAACTGGAGCACTACCCCTTATGATGGTACTCATCTGTAGAACCTTGACCCCAGTGACGAGTTCCACGACGAACCCCCAGTTGAGCCTCATGATGATTCAACACATCCTAGTGAGGATGAGATTCAGGTGATCCCCGCATGTATGAGTATTGATTGACGCCTCTTCCATTATCGTCCCTGACCTTGCCGTAGAGGATGGATATTGTGCAGAGCACCCATTATTTAGGGCACCGCCTGTTGATACATCGCACTCTCGTTGAGTTCTGGGATGCACCACCTATTGACCCACCGGACGAGCTCTTTATTTTCGGAGATACTCACCACACGATAGCGTCACGTCTTCTAGTAGGTGTGCACGATTTTCACTCAGATAGTTGTTGCATTCGCGATGAATTTTCTTACACACCTCCTGGTGAGCCCCCCTGATGTGTCACGCTCCCTAAGAGACATTTCGCTCTTTATGAGCTCGTATTTGAGTGTAGATGCCTCACACAGTCACTTGAGCACTCGTCGTGCACGGGATGAGTATTCTTACATTCCACCGAGAGAGCATCCTGATAGGTCACCTCCTTTGATAGATTTTCAGGTTTTTATTAGATTTTCTCATAGAAAACATGTAGTGTTTATCGTGTTTATCTTCATCATTTGCATGCGTCTGTTGAGTCATGTCTTCATCATTTGCATGACTCATTTGTGTTGTTTGTTCATCGTTTGCATGTGTGTCATGAGTCGGTCGGACGAAGAATCCACAATGATAATAAATTTTGTAAAAAACATTCGTATGTTCACTGGCAAGAACAAGTACTTCATGAAGACGAGCAGGTGATGGTGAGAATCTACGTTGTGAGGCTTCGTACGAGGCTTGCTAAAAGTTTGAGTGTTCGGCAAGTGGGTCCCTACTCAGTCCTAAGACGCATCCGGACAAATGCTTATGAGTGGAACATCCTCGCGAGCATGGGTACACATACTGTGTTCAATGTCGAGGACCTGATGTCATACTTGGCACCTCACGAGTATTCGGGCCCGCATCTTGGCAGCCTTCCCAAGCTTTTACTACCATTTTTACCACCCACCACTCAGCCCACTCCCGAGCCCTTGCCACCATATTCATTGCCCCATGCTCGGCCCATCCCTGACCACCCCCACTTACCCAGGATCCTGTCCTCAACGACTTCACCATTGGCACCTCGGATTCCACCGAATCCTTCTACTAGTGTGTTGAGAGATGAGCCTATCACTGAGATCATTGCGCATGAGTCTGCCCCCTCTACAGACAGTCTTGAGTGTCGCTACCTGGTTCGTTGGTGCGGACGACTCTTCACCGACGACACTTGGATGCTATCAGTGGAGCTTGATCGACTCGCCTCGGGACTTCGACTTCAGTACGACCATCTCCATTCATCGGAGATGGAAGCTTTCAGTCCGGAGGAATTGATTGACGAGGACACTTTTCCAGCGACAACACTTGGAGGCGGACCTCTTCGAGCTTTACCTGACGTACAACAAGAGAATTCTGATCCCTATTCATCAGGAGATGAATTCTTTCAAGCCGGGGACAGTGATGCGGAGCAGAGACAAGGAGATGCGGTGGATGATGAATTTTGGGCTCATTCGAGGCTGATTTGGCGACTTACCATATATGACGTGCTCGGATCGAAGATCCGACTACGTTGATGCGTCCGGATTCACATTGCGTATCAATTTCATATATAGCTTTGTATTTTTTTGACTTTTATTTCATGTAGTTTTGGTCCCGAGACCAACGACCAATCGCAGACGTTGATTCCGGGTGCCCTAATTTCAGATTATTATATATACGTTGTTAGGGCAGTCGTCATCTTTATTGCTGAATGTGTGGAGAGTCTTCTTCTTTCATTCTGGTGTTCTCCACCGCGGTGCCGACTCCGTGGAGCTCCTTTGGTGACGACTCCTGGGATAAGTTTGTATCTTTTGATTTTACCCTCCACCTCCACCTCCACCTCTTCCCTTCCCTTGCTGGCCAACCACCGCCCCCCTTAGAAATCCCCTCACTGCTAGCCGAACTCCTCCCAACAACCTACAGGTCAACCATCTATTTTCCTTCTTATTAACTATTTGAAAATGAAATTTACTGTTCATTTTTAAAGTCCCCCCTCCCAAATCAACCGCCACTGCCCCTCTTCTCCTCCCAGCAGGCTGCCACCCTCCAAATCCCGTGGAGCCACCTCAAACAGCCCCCAACTTCCGGTTTTGCACAAATCCGGGCATTCTAGCCCAGATCCCGTCACCTCCCGCCCCGATCCAGTTCTCCCAACCCCCGACCAGCCTTCCCCTTACCCGATCTAGTTCCACCAACCACGTTTAAGCCCTCCAATATTCATATTTATTCTATTTACAGCAGCCCTAACATTCGTATGGTGTTTTTTATTGGTTTTTGGTTGTAAACATTATCATGGTTTGGATATTATGTGCTTGCGTGAAATTATAGTTTTTATGTTGTTTGCTCTTTGATAAATCTCTAACTGCAGGAAGGATTCATTCGTCGTTGGCTCTTGCTTTGACCCTCCACGTGGAGGAAAGCCTAAGCTTTCATCGCTTAAATAGATTATTGTCTTGTTTTGAATTATATGTGTGAGATATGTTAAAATTATTATCTAACTGCAGCTTAACCGTCGGATTTGCATAGCATGTAAGGTTATGTCACTGATTTTCCGCCGCCTATAGATTCCTCCTGCGTCACAAAGCCACGCACGACATAGATCCACACACGACGCAGGTCTCACACATGACGTGGACTCGTAAGAAATAAATCAACAGACAGATGACCGGGGATACTCCCATACAATACAACCCATTGGATAGGAACGTCAACCAACATCACTTACACACACGACATGCAGAAGGGAGTCAACGACGTGGAGCAAATCATCATACGAGCAACCAGGGATAATTCTTCTGGGACAATCCACACAAAGGGTGGTCCCTCATGACATAGTCCCACACGACACAGTCTCATGCGACATAACCCGTTGAGATTAGAACACCAACATCAGTCGCGTCCCAACACGCGACCAATTGAATGACAAATTGGGGATGCTCGTAACAACATACGATATAAGCCTAGAGATCGTGTAGAACGAAGATGAAAGGTCGGGAAAGATCATCTGAGTTGCCTTTGTCCCAAACACTCCCCCTCACATGAATAACACATGCATATAGGCATAACAACAACAGAAAGCAAGAACAATAATAAAAAACGCAAACAAATGACTGAAAACACAAAACATGATCATCAACGAGATATTATCACCCTAAATAGGATCTGAGAAACAAGCAATTTGAGTCTCGGAATGCAGCGACAAGCAGAGGGAGTCGTCAAAAAACATGAGGGTCATTGTCGGACAGCAGGAAGTCGATGAGAAGGACGACAAATAAAGATGTCAGAGGAACAACATCACGGTGGCCAGAAGATGCATCGAGCAGTTGAAGCAAATCATCAGCAAGAACAGCCAGAACAAATAGGAGATTAGCAACCAAGGACGTTGAAGGGAACAACATCATCGACCGGGGACGAGAATGACATCGAAAGGAGACTTCATCGTAGGATCTGAGAAAGCACGATGCGGCGGGATTGCACGATGAGGAAGAGAACGTCGACTGGAACATCGGACGAGAGATGTCGTTGACTGATCAACTTGATCGGTTGGATCTCTCGACGAGGAGAAGCGCAGTGGACCGGAATAACAAATGCTGCGACAGGCTCCCTTCGATGGGATCAACGAGCGGGATCACCGATGACGTCGGGAGAAATGTCGAGGAGAAGAGCCTGACGGGATCAACCACTAGTATTGGTCGAAGTCTCGTCATCGTCGATCAGTATGGGGGAACGAGAGAAATAGAGCAACCATGTTACCATGTTGGAGAATAGAAAAGAAATAGAAGAGATATCTTATCCATTCTCATATGTGGCTTTATATAGGAAATACAACAAGACTCAAAACACCGATAGCCAGTGTGAGACTAAACACATGGACACTAAGTACTCTGATGTCATGTGAGAGTTTGAAATAAAAAAATATACTATTCCAAAAAATTCTAGTTGTTTCATGAGAGTTCCCCTATTTATATATAATAGAAGAGAAAGAAGTTTGAATAATTTGAAAATGTGAGACTAAGGCTCCGTTTGGGGGGACTTATTTTGACCTGTCAAGCGTTTACGACCACATGAATCAGACCTTAATTTAATATCTGATTCATGCGGTCATAACCGCTTGACCGGGGAAAATAAGTCCCCCAAACGAAGCCTAAATACAGGGAGGAAAATGCAATTTGCCTTTTTGTGATCTTTTGTTCTCGGGTTCTTGCAATCACCATTGTGATATCTACTTTGGCCCTTCCTAGGAAAAACATCCACCACTTCCTAGCTCAAGCTAGATGAATTGTCTTAGCCCACAATGGTCGATGAACCTGCGGCTATCCTAAATCCTCACCTGGGAGGTCTCGAGCTTAATTTTCCCGTCATACCATATCAATATCTCATATATCTTTTTGGGTCTTGGGTAAATTCTATGTCAACCAGTTGCACGACACAGCTACTCAGATCACTTAGAAAGGTCTTGATATGGTGAGGTGCGGCATAGAGTTGATCTTTGCCATGATGTTGCTAATTGTCATTACTGGCATTGGTTTCTGTCATATTTCGAGTATGTAAGAGCTCTAATTTCACCTGAAGTGGATTTAGAAACGTCAATCCTTGAGAACCAAAACCCCACACATGAACTAATGTTAAAATCCCAGTCACCACTCACAAACACACAATTCCGGTTCAAAAGGGATTCATCCAATGTTTAGCATTGCTTTCCTATGCTATTAAAGGCGCAGTGCGCAAAAGAGTCTTGGAGCTTTGGCGTAAGGGGTTGACATGCGCCTGGCAAAGGCAAGACGCAAAAAAAGAAAAAAGTTGCTAAAGTAAGATAATATGATAACAATACTAAATATAACAAAATTCTTAACATAAAACATCTATCATCTTGCATTAATGTTTAGAAATGCTGGACAACAATTTGGGACAGAAAACTGCTATCTGGATGTGTTGGACTGCAATTCAACACTTGTAGTCTGCTGGAGCAGAAGTTATAAACATGAAAACAGCAGTTTTGGCCCTTAAACCTGTTGCTCTCACGTTTAAAAATGCTGGACAGGAGTTTTGGACAGCAAAACTGCTATCCTGAAGTGCTGAAACTGGAATGCAGACTTGCAGACTGATGTAACAGCAGTTTGGAGAGAAAAACAGCAATTCTAATAGTAGAAACTGTATTTTACACGTTTAAAAATGCTGGACAGTTCCCGGAAGTGCTGGAACTCCAATCCATACTTGTATTCTGGTGAAACAGTAGTTTTGGAAAGGAAAACATCAGTTCTAGAAGTAAAAATATTGTTCACATATTTAAAAATTGCTGGGCAGCTGTTTTGGACAGCAAAACTGCTATCTATACTTGTATAGACCGGTGAAGCAGTAGTTTTGAAAAGGAAATCATTGGTTCTAGAAGTAAAAATGTTGTTCACATATTTAAAAATGCCTGGCAGCAGTTTTGGACAGCAAAACTGCTGTCCAGAAGTGTTGGAACTGGAATCCAGTACTTGTAGACTGCTTGAATATCAGTTTTGGAGAGGAAAACAGCTGCTCTACCATTTCCGGAGGAAGACCAACTGAGGGGAGAGACGTGCCTAGCTATTTGATCCAAGTGTGAGCTTAGGCATGCCTGGACTGCGGCTGGCTTAGATTGCCCGCTTTAGCGCGGCTGGCTATTTGCATGGGAGCCTTCTTAGTCAGTCATGTGATTAATAACATTGAATAGATGAACTAGTAACTTTTAAAATGTTGGAGTAATAAGTTCCAAGATAGGAACCTGCCCCATACTGTACCGAGCTGAGTGAAGAACTCGTCAAATGATTGTGTATTCCATGTTATTGTAGCCCACATTGTCTCTAGTTAAATCATTTTGGACATCAAATGGCTTTCCTATAAATTTCATGTTAGCCAAGAACATACTATTATGTGTCCCCACTATCCGTCGTCGATTAGGTTATGCATGTTTTATTATTAGTCTTTTATTTCGATTTGTATGCATCAAGTCATTGTTATCGAGTCAAGTCATTGTTATCGAGTCAAGTCATTGTTATTAAGTCACGTCATTGTTAACGAGTCAAGTCATTGTTATCGAGTCGAATCATCATGAGTCATTATGAGTTGAGTCTTGTTGGGTCATTTTGTAATATTATATATAGACACCTTGTGATACAACGCGGCCACCACATGCTATTATTAGTTTATGTAGCCCCGGGGGAATTATCGTACTTTGTATTTTCCCCCACTCGCCTATATATATGAGTGGTAGTATGCTTAAAGAGGTATCTTTTGGAGTCTTAGGTTTTGACTCTCTTGGAGAGTGGAGTGTCAAGGAGGACTCAGCATCCAGATGCTTGGCGAGAACTCGTTCTCGATTGTATTGTTTTATTGTTTAATGTAATGCAATTTCCTTTCTCTATCAACTAGTCTAACCCGCCCTTGATTAAGGTTATCCAGAACCCTAATTCCGTCGGCTCGCCTCCGTCCTTCCCGCGAGTGCGGCTTCCGCCCACTTCGAATCCTGTGATCCAGACGCACATCATTTACTCTGCCGCATCGCCTACTCCGCCGCATCGATCGTTCACCGCATTGAATATTCCACACTCCGCAACGTCGTTCCACACGCATCGCTGCTCCGCCACAACGCCTGTTTCACACGCATCGATGCTCCGCCGCAACGCCTGTTCTGCACGCATCGTTGCCCCGCCGCATCAATACTCACCACCTTGACTGTTCCGCGTGCTGCCACCGTGTTGTTCCGCCGTGTGGCTGTTCTGCTTACACCTCTAGGGATCGAAACGCTCCGCTCGTTGATCCGTACGTCATGCCTCCACTATTCGGCCTGATCGTCCATTCCGCGGACCGCCCCAACCCCTCCAGCGTCGTCGGCTGCCCTCTGCAACATATCTGATGAGTTTAGCATCGTCCTCCTCGGATGGCTCCTTCTCCGCCCCGCCACGCCTCCAGCCTACTCCTTTATATTTGTTCCCAACAACCTTCAACATCTTCCCCGCTTTTCGGAGGCCCTCTCGCGGCTTCGACGACCTTCCATCGGCCGCGTCCCCTTCTCCCTTCTATCCGTCGTGTCGAGCCGCCCTCCTACAACTATTGCAACCTTCTAGCGCTCATTGCTGCTACTCCTAGTTGTGGTTCATGCCCAGGACTCAGGCCATGGCCCGAGAACACCTCCACCACTGCAATCTCGAACTCTCAGCGCACTAATCAAATCGAAACCCAGTTGGCGGATCTCACGCTCCTCCTTCGAGGACTTACCACGACAGTTAATCACCCTCTGACACCTCCACCGCCACCAATTCCAACTGTTCCCGTCCACGTTGGGTTTTTGCACTCCGCTTCGAACAGTGCCCGATCCATCTCTGTCGGATTGAGATTCCTGTGTTCGATGACATCGACCCGCTCGGGTGGATCTCCCGCGCTGAGCTATTCTTCGACCTGCAAGCCACCCCCGCCGACCAGAAGGTCCCCCTCGCCACTATCTATATGGAGGTTGTTAGTTTTTTTATGATGATCTGGAAGTAGTTAAGCAATTATTCTCGCCGCCAACGCGATATGAGTCTATATGGTCGCACATAAGAGTGTTTGGAGAAATTGGAGAAAGAATTGTATTGGTCTCACTCATATGGGATATGGGTAAAGTACCGATCCTGTGACCTGAAGGAAATTGGTGGATTGCATTGAGTGCGTATCGACGCACGTTGAGTGCGTATTGACGCACGTTGAGTGCGTATCGACGCATGTCGACTAGCTGTCCATGCATTCAAACTCAAAGTTGACGTGAATCCTTAGTTGACGCTATGTCGAGTAGATGTCGTCGTAACGTCGGTTTTTATTTGTTGCAAGTGCATCGACTGCGTGTCAATGCAAGTTGCGTCGAGTGTCGTCGAGTGCTTCTCGACGTGTTGGTGCAACCATAGTGATCTGGAAGTGTTCAGGCAAATAGGCTCACTGTCAACTCAGTACGAGCCTATCAGGGTTGCACATAAGATTGTGGAGAAATTGAGAGATTGGATCTATATTGAATAACTCATGTGATGAGTTGAAAGAAAAAGGAAAAGGGCTTAAAATTTTTCTGTGGCACTGTCGTCGAACGCCGTTCGACGAATCTGGCCTTGGCGCATATTCGTCGAACGCTGCATCTGGACTTTGGCATTGACAGCGTTGAGATCACTCAACGCCATGACGCAGAAGCGTTGACAGCGTTGAGTTCACTCAATGCACTCAACAAATCTGGCCTTTGACGTTGAGTGTGTTGTGTTCACTCAACGTCGTAACGGAGAAGCGTTGACTGTGTTGAGTTCACTCAACGCCCGTGCTGAGTCAAATGTTGACTTGCTGAAATTGCGACGGAGTCTATTCTATTTATTCCTTGGGTATAAATAGGATAGTTTAGGGTTGTTCCGCCTTCACCGTCCCGATACCGATCCCGACGAGTGTCGTCGTCGCCTCTCCTTCAACAGATCTAGCAGTCTGTGGAGACGCTGAGTGTCCTCTCCCGACCTAGAACTTGTGTGACAAGTTGCTACAGGTTCTCCCGATCGTGTGAATTACTGTAGAGGCGCAGATATACTTTTTGCGCTCAAGACTCTAGCCGCCGAGTGGCCAGCCCGATTCTTCTGGAGCATCTAGGTTGAGTTCAAACTCAATCCCTCAAAGGTAATTTTATTACAACATGTTTTACTTCTTGATTCATAAATATTGTCAGATCCGAACTCGTTTGGGTTTTTCTTGTTCTTATTTCCGCTGCGTGCATAAGTGTTGTGTCATTCCCCAAAACCCAACAGTGGTATCAGAGAGAGTTTGCTGGCAATATTCTTTGTTTCAGAAGTTGCTAAATGCATGACGTGTAGAATTGGAGATTTAGAAGTGTTTTAAATGCCCAAGTCTAGTCTTGGATCTTTCCAAGAACACATGTGATTTATTTGAAGTTTACTCCTTAACAGTAACCGTCACTTTATTGGTTTGTGAAACTAACCATGTGTTAGATTTTGAATCTCACATAAAGTGACGAGCTTGTCTACTGTATAAGTGGAGTTGATGTTACTCATATCCAGTGCATGTAGGTCTGAAAATTTAGACATGTTCTAGATATTCAGACGTAGCCCAGTTCATCAAGTTTTGATGATTCTTATTCACATCTGGGATGCATTTGTATTATGCTTGTTGAATTTTATTTTGCTTGATGTGCACACTGGTTAAGTGTTAAGCATGATTAAAGAGTTAATCGACTATTTAAAATCCCTTAAGCAATATTAAGTATTCAGATGCCTTCCGATGGATGACACTCTTTCTGTCTCGATCGATGAAGTGTGGGCTTGCCAAAATAAGGTGCATTAATCTATCTTGGTGAGAGTGCGAGCAGATAATTGTGATATCTCACTGTCGACATCGGATTTAGCTTAACTGGGTGACCTCAAAGGTTGAGTGTCCAGAGGCATGGGGTTGACATGCACCATATGATGGATGCGAATAAAGAGTTATTCACCAGCCATATAAGAATTGCATAGTGATGCAATTGACAAACGTTGCTTACCAAAATAGCTGCATTGTGAGGGAAAAGTCAAAGCTGACTCATAGTGTTAGTAAAATATGGATCTTGTCCACTAAGAGGGTTACTCGTCAAACTCTTCGAATTGATATCGAGGGCTATCAGTTTGATAAAAATAGTGGAGTTATTTTGATTAAAGTCGTAATTGAAAGATAAATTATATTTTAAAATCTAGTACTGATTTGCTTTGCTTGTATTCTTGTAGAATTTCCATGAAAGTGGTTCACACCCCACCCTGTCCCTCCGAGCGATCTTTGAGAAGGAAAAGCTAAGCGAGACTAATTATTTGGACTGGTCCTGGGACCTGAGAATTGTTCTCAGGCAAGTGCGCAAGCTCTATGTTTTGGAAGAGGTATCCCCAGATAAGCCTGCCGGGAATGCACCCCGTGCTGATAAAGATACTTATAAGAAGTATCTCGATGACTCCTTAGACGTCGAATGTCTCATGTTAGCGACCATGAACTTTAAGCTTCAGAAGCAACATGAGAACATGGGTTGCAAGGACATTGACGAGCATCTCAAGAAAATGTTTCAAGGACAAGCTCGTCAAGAGAGATTCGACATCACTAAGGCGTTGTTCCAGTGCAAGATGAGAGCTCGGGACCTAGTAGAGGCTCATGTACTCAAGATGATTGGGTATATCGAGAACCTTGAAAGACTAGGGTTCCCTCTGGGCCAAGAGTTGGCTACAGACCTGAAGCCTGCTAGCCCCATATTGATGGTGCATTAAGGCAAGGGCAAGGCAAGGGCTTCAAGAAGACGAAGGTGGGACCTAAGTCTGGACTGGAGCCCAAGTCTTCTACACTGAAAAATAAAGGCTTGATGAAAGAGGGAAAGTGCCACCACTGTGGCAAGGCTGGACACTGGAGGAGAAAATGTCCTTATGTGGAGGGTCTGCAAATGCTGAGGGGAGGTATGACTTCCGTTCAGGTATTTATGTTATAGAGATAAACCTTTCTGCTCATTCATCGTGGGTATTGGATACCGGATGTGGTTCTCACATTTGTATAAATGTGCAGGAATTGGGAAAGAGAAGAATGCTGAGTAAATGAGAGGTGAACATGCGCGTTGGCAATGGAGCAAGAGTTGTTGCTGTTGTCGTGGAGGTTTATCGTCTTGCTTTGCCCAGTGAGATTGTAATTGAACTAGATAATTGTTATTTTGTTCCTTCCAGAACTAGAAACATTATATTCATTTCATGTTT
Source organism: Platanthera guangdongensis (assembly GCA_039583875.1). Classification (NCBI taxonomy): domain Eukaryota; kingdom Viridiplantae; phylum Streptophyta; class Magnoliopsida; order Asparagales; family Orchidaceae; genus Platanthera; species Platanthera guangdongensis. Next base: position 3,900,782 of record CM077164.1, read on the forward strand.
GGACATGGTGGGTTTTTCTTTTATTATTAAAAATAATTGTTGTTCAATATTTATGAATGATGTTTATTATGATGTATCTCAAATGTTTAATGGTCTGTATGTTTTGAACTTAGACCATCCGATCTATAATATTGAAAATACTAAAAGACTAAGAACAAATGACTCGAACCCAACGTACCTTTGACACTGTCGTTTGAGTCATATAAATGAGAAACGTATATTCAAGCTCCATAAAGATGGACTATTGGACTCATTTGATTATGAATCATTTGAGAGATGTTAATCTTGTTTGTTAAGTAAGATGACTAAAGTTACTTTCACTGGAAACAATGAGAGGGCTGATGATCTCTTGGGTATAGTACATAGTGATGTATGTGGACCCATGAGTTCTATGACTAGAGGTGAGTACTTCTACTTTGTTATGTTTACTGATGATTTCAGTAGATACGGATACATGTATCTTATGAACTGCAAATTCGAAACCTTTGAAAAGTTCAAAGTGTTTAAAAGCGAAGTAGAAAACCAGTTTGGTACGAATGTTAAAGCACTCCGATCTGATCGAGCTGGCGAATACCTAAGTCGTGAGTTCCGTGATCATCTGATAGAGTGTGGTATTGCATCACAGCTCACTCCACCTAGAACACCACAGCATAATGGTGTGTCTGAGAGAAGGAATTGTACTTTGTTAGACATAGTGCGATCGATGATGTGTCATTCAGATCTGCCTGTTTCCTTTTGGGGCTTTGCTCTAGAAACTGCTGCTTTAACATTAAATCATGCTCCAACGAAAGCGGTTCTAAAGACATCACATGAGATATGAACTGGGAAGCATCCCAGCATGTCGTTCATTAAGGTTTGGGGCTGTGAAACATACGTAAGACGTCAAATGCCTAATAAGTTGGAACCCAAATCAGATAAGTGTTATCTTGTCGGGTATCCGAGGGAAACCAAAGGGTACTACTTCTACCTACCGTCCGCGGGCAAAGTGTTTGTCGCAAGGATTGATGTCTTTCTTGAGAAAGAGTTCTTAAGTAGAAAGATAGTCCGGGTAAAACTTGAAAAAGTTCAGGAACCACAAACAGTGAATGAACCGGAATTGGAACCTGAGTCAGGACTACAATTTGTTGTAGCTGGAGAACCTGCTCAGAAAACACAAGTTCCACGTAGATCTGATAGATCAAGATTTGAGCCTGAGAGATATGAATTTCTCGTGTCTCAAATAAGTAATGTGTTGCTTATGGATCATAGTGATGAACCTGCAACCTACTAGGAGGCTATGCGTGGACCGGACTCCGAGAAGTGGCTTGGGGCTATGAAATCTGAAATGGACTTTGGTGGAGACCAACCCTGATTAGGTTGAAAAAAAAATGCCCGACGACGCACTCAAGGTGATCTATATCGGCTCTGAATTTACATGTAGTGTTTGTGTCTGTTGAAAGAGCTCAAAGCTTGTATGTATTATTTCCGTATGTAAATACAAGGAGAGAATACAAATATATAGGAGAGAAGAGAGAAGAATAAATCCTATACATGATGTGGGACTAAAGAAGGAGGAAGAAAAATAGGCCATTAAATGGGCCTTTTTACATGGGCTTTTCTAATACTCCCCCACAAGCTGGAGCGTACAAGTCGTATGATCCAAGCTTGGATAGGCACTGATAGAAGAGGGTACTAGGAAGAGCTTTGGTGAGGATGTCAGCAACCTGTTCAGTACCCGGAACGTGCTTGAGCTCGATCTTCTTCATGTGGACTTTCTCTCGGATGAAATGACAATCTACCTCAATATGCTTCGTTCTTTCATGGAAGACCGGGTTTTTTGGCAATATGTATGGCAGCTTGACTGTCACAAAGGAGGAGAGCTGGTGAAGGTAGTTTAACTCAAGGTCGGTAAGGAGACTCTCAATCCATGTGAGTTCAGAGACCACAGCAGCCATTGCCCGATATTCTGCTTCTGCTGAGGATCGAGCAACCACTGCTTGTTTCTTGCTTCGCCAAGTAATCAGATGTCCTCCAAAATAGGTACAAAACCCGCTAGTAGATCGTCGATCGTCGAGGGAGCCAGCGTAGTCGGCATCAGAGTATGCCACTAGTGTAGGACTGGAGGATGATGTTTTGTAGACAAGTCCTTGGCCAGGAGCTGTCTTAAGATATCTGAGAATGCGTTCCACAGCCTGGAGATGAGAGCTTCGAGGAGAGTGCATATAGCGACTCACAAGTCCCACAGCGAAAGATATATCAGGTCTTGTAACTGTTAAGTAGATGAGCTTCCCAACTAGACGACGGTAATATTCTGGATTTGGTAGAAGCGAATCAGAATCTGAGCCCTGAGCACATATTTTGTGATTTGCATCCATGGGAGTGTTAATAGGTTTGCAACCAGAGTAGCCTGCATCATGAAGGAGATCCAGGCAATATTTGCGCTGAGAGAGAACCAATCCATCTGACCGTCTGGCCACTTCCAGACCGAGGAAGTACCGAAGAGGACCCAGATCTTTAGTTTGGAAGACGGAGCTCAGATGTAGCTTAACGGCCTGTATGCCGTCCAAGTCACTGCCAGTAATAATGATGTCGTCGACATATACCAACAGGAGAACCGTACCAGTGGCCTGGTGACGAGTAAACAATGAGAAGTCAGCGAGCTGCGAGTGAAGCCAACATCCCGGAGAGCTTTGCTGAACTTGTCGAACCATGCCCGAGGGGATTGTTTGAGACCATATAGAGATTTTAGAAGATGACAAACCCGTGACTCCCCGTGGTCTCAAACCCGGGAGGTTGTTGCATGTAAACCGTTTCCTGAAGGTCGCCGTTCAGGAAAGCGTTCTTGACGTCGAGTTGAAACAAGGGCCACTGGCGATGGACAGCCACAGAGAGGAGAATGCGGACCGTGTTAAGCTTAGCGACCGGAGAGAAGGTCTCGTCATAGTCCAGCCCTGGTTGCTGGGTGAAGCCACGAGCAACCACCGAGCTTTGAGGCGATCAATGGTCCCATCAGGAGCATGTTTAATGACGAAAACCCATTTGCACCCAACGGGTTTCTGGCCGGGAGGAAGGGGCACCAGGGTCCAAGTCTGGTTGGCCCAAAGAGCAGCCATCTCTTCTTCCATGGCCGCACGCCACCCGGATGTTGAAGAGCGTCCTGGACAGAAGTAGGAATAGAGACCGAGGAGAGCGAAGTAGCCAAGGCCTGTAGAGGCGGAGAGAGGCGGTGGAGAGAAACATAGTCCGCCATTGGATGAGCGGTAGAGGCCGACACCGGAGCAGCAGAACACGGAGAAGCCGAGGTCGAAGCCGACTGCAGAGGAGCAACGGGAGGAGGAGGGCGACGAGCATAGACCCGAATAACCGGGGTCGAGGAGGGTCAATGGTGGCAGGAGGCGGAGGGATGGTGGTCGGTGAGTGGACGTGGATCACCGGCCGGGGAAGGGAGGGTGTTGGAGGAGGTGGTGGTAGAAGTGGTGGCAAAGGAGGAGGGAAAAAGGGTTGGTCCTCCCGGAAAGTAACATCAGCCGAAACGGAGACCTTCCGGGTGAGCGGAGAGTAGCAAACATAGCCCTTTTGGGTACGTGAGTAGCCGACAAACATGTGTTTGGCCGCACAGGGATCCAGTTTGTCAAGAGTGGGGCCCAGTTTATGGACAAAGCAGGTACAGCCGAAAACCCGGGGGTGAGGGGGAAGGCGGGTGTGGAGGGAAAAAGAAGGCTGAAGGGGGTAGCGTTGTGGAGAACGGGAGAGGGGAGACGGTTGATAAGAAAACAGGCTGTGGACACCGCAAAGTTCCAGAAGACTTTGGGAACATGCATGTGAAGCATGAGAGAGCGAGCCACATCGAGCAAGTGGCGGTTCTTGCGTTCAGCGACCCCGTTTTGTTGAGGGGTGTAGGGACAAGAGGTCTGGTGAACAATACCGAAGTTTGCGCAGAGAGTGGCAAACTCGTGGCTAGTGTATTCCCGAGCATTATCAGAGCGGAAAGTTTTAATGGTGGTAGAGAATTGCGTACGAGTCTCTAACACAAACGCCTGAAAGACACGCGGAAGCTCAGAGCGATCATGCAGGAGATACAACCAAGTAGTACGAGAGTAATCATCAATAAAGGTTATAAAATAACGATAACCAGAAATGCTAGGAACTTTATAGGGCCCCAAATATCAGAATGTATTAAATCAAAGGGAGCTGAGCTCCTAGTACAATTAGCTGGAAAAGATGAGCGAGGCTGTTTGCCAATAATACAAGAATCACATTGAAAAGCAGGAAGAGAAATGTCTGGAAGCGCCTTCTGGAGGATAGGTAGAGGGGCATGCCCAAGCCGACAGTGTCAATCAGTTGAGGAAACGGAGGAAAGGGATGTGGGAGAGATATCGAGGAGGTAGAGCCCGTTCTGCAGCCGACCCCTACCAATGGTAATCCGCGTCTGCTGATCCTGTATCAAAAAACCAGAAGAGGTGTAGGTGATAAAGCAATTCATATCAGTAGTAAGACGACCAACAGAGAGTAAATTAAAGGCGAGGCCGGCACATAAAGAACGGAGCGTAGAGAGAGAGAGGGAGGAAGGAGGAGGTCCGCGCAGCCGGAGACCGGGACAAGCGCACCATTGGCCACAGTAATAGACTGGGGGTGAGCAGCAGCAGAGAACCGGGGCGGCCGTATGGAAGTGATGTGGTGGGTGGCTCCCGAGTCCAGGATCCAGCGAGAGCTGGAAGAGAGACAGGCAGTACCTGTAGCGGAGGTGGAGACAATACCTGCATGTGAGGTGGAGGCATGGGAAGCAGAAGGGGGGTGAGGAACCCCTGGAGTTGTTGCAGCTGTAGGCGAAGAGCCTCAAGATCCGTACCAGGCGGAGGTGAGCTATCGGTAACAGCAGCAGTAGGCGGGCGAGGGGGGTAGCCATGTTTCTTGTGACAAACGGCTTCAGTATGGCCATCCCGGCCGCAGTAGGTGCACTTGGGCCGTCCGCGGCCCCCACGGCCCCGCCCACGGGAGCCCGTACGACCACCCCGAGGAAAGGAGGGTTGTGGGAGTAAAGGAGGAAGGGCCTGCTGAAGAAGAGCTGGCGAGGGTGGTGCAGGAGCCTCCGGAGGAGGTGGTACGCGAAGTAACATCGAGCAGACATCAGAGAAAGAAGGGGTAGCGGGTGAAGCCAGAACCTGAGCTCGAATACTATGGAGGTGTGGCGGGACGCGAGCCATAATCATAGCAATACAAACAGCCTCCTTCTGGGCACGTTGGGCAGCGAGATCAGTAGTCGCGGGCTGGTGCTGAATCCAGGCTTCCGTGAGAGTTTTAGCGCGGGCCACGAAGGAGGTCATGTCTAGTGCTTTGCCAACATCCAAGGCTTGAAGATCAGTGAGGATGTCGAAAAGGTGTTGAAGGCTGTCCTTGCCGGAGTACAGCGAATGAAGTTCATCCCACATGGCTTTAGCAGTCTCATGATACATGATCATCTGGTACGGCTCACCCTCGACCGAGTTTAGGATCCAGGTCTGGACACGGCCGTCATTGCGGAGCCAATCATCAGTAGACGGAGTTGGTGGTCCCTGGGTAAGGTGACGGGCAAGGCCCTTGGCCTGTAAGACCCGGCGGACAGAGTGGACCCAGGGAATGAAATTAGCCTTGCCAGAGAGAGAAATAGTAGTAATCCGAAGCTCATCCCGGAGTTCGAGAGGAGCTACGTGGCTGGCAGGGGGTTGAGCGGTAGTGGAGTCGCTGGAGGACATGGCGACGGAAGAGCAGCAGAGCTCGGAGAGAACAACCCGCAGCGGTCTGGCTGTCTCGGCGGCTGGAGGTCGCGGCGGACTGGAGGCCGCGGCGAGTAGAGAGAGGCCGCGACGAACAGGAGCAGTCCGCGTCAGAGGTTGCGGCGAACTGGGGCAGTCCGCGACAGAGGTCGCGGCGAACTGGGGCAGTCCGCAACAGAGGCCGCGGCGAACTGGGGCAGTCCGCGACAGAGGCCGCGGCGAACGGGGGGCAGGGCGCAGCAGCGGACAGGAGCAGTCCGCAAGAGGTCGCGGCGAACTATGGGCAGGTCGCACAGCGGATACAAGCAGAGCCCGCAGCGGACAGAGGCAGTCCGCAAGGGAAGGCGGAGAGAGAGAGAGTCCGCGAGCAGAGGCTCGAGCGGACAAAGAAGGAGCGAGCTAGAGGGAGCAGTCCGCGAGCAAGGAGGCTCGAGCGGATACAAGCAGAGCTCGCAGCGAGCGAGAGAGAAGCTAAAGGGAGCAGTCCGCGAGCAAAGAGGCTCGAGCGGATACAAGCAGAGCCCGCAGCGGACAGGAAGATCGTCCGGAGCGGAGGGAGAGAGGTGGGCCCCACGAGTCAGAGCAGAAGATGGCTATAAGAAGCCTGGGGAGGGTGGAACCACGGAGGGAGAGGAGAGGAGCGAATCAGAAGGGCAGTCCGCACGAGACCGGAGCGGATGCAGAAAGCAGTCCGCACGAGTCCGGGCGGACAGAAGCAGGGGCAGTCCGCAGGAGACCGGGCGGACAGAGAGGGGGCAGTCCGCAGGAGACTGGGCGGACAGAGAAGAGGCAGTCCGCAGGAGACCGAGCGGACAGAGAAGGGGCAGTCCGCGTCTAGATGCAACCTGGCTCTGATACCATGTTGAAAGAGCTCAAAGCTTGTATGTATTATTTCCGTATGTAAATACAAGGAGAGAATACAAATATATAGGAGAGAAGAGAGAAGAATAAATCCTATACATGATGTGGGACTAAAGAAGGAGGAAGAAAAATAGGCCATTAAATGGGCCTTTTTACATGGGCTTTTCTAATAGTGTCATTTTGTAGTTTGTGGAAAAAAAATATGTATATATATATAATTATATATATATATATGTGTGTGTGTGTGTTATTGATTGAGTGTGAATATATATATATATATATATATATATATATATATATATATATATATATATATATATATATATATATATGTATGTATATATATATATTCATATCAGAAAGCAGTCGCAGGTTTAGGTCAACAGCCTGGTTCAGCACGATTCAACGCGGCCCACCACTGTTCATCTTCCAGATCACGCGACGTCGAGGGCTCGGAATCGACAGCTCCCAACCATGGCTTCCCCGACATCAACGTTGCACCACTCCCGCGCGGCTTCCGCCCACGATACCTCCCCGCTTTCTTCAAAGCTCCAACCCCGGCGGTTATGCAACCGCCCGCTTCCGCCTTTCTCGCTCCGCCAAGCTTTCGCCATGACCGACACCGTCAAGATCTACCAGTACCTGTTAGTTTTCTTTTTGAAACCCTATAAAAGGGAGAGCTTGTAATTTGTTTTTTTTGGTGATGAATATTGAAGAAATGAAATTGTGAATGTTGCTTCCCGTTTGAGGAGTGCCATGAGTTTGTAATCAGGAATTAGGTTGCTGTTAGTTGGACTTTCTTTCTGGTTAGAAGATGATGGACAGTGAGATTCATCATAGCGAGCTGTAGATTTTCCTGCTTAAAAGTTGAGATGATGAATAGCAGTTGCAGATTCATGAATTACTGCTTAGTTTAGGTTTTCCAATTGATTGCTTCCAGTTAGCTTTGCCTTTAAGGTGTAGCCTATAGTTTAATGTTTCCGATGAACAGTAATCTGATGTTACTGTGCTTGGCCCTATCGTGAAACAAAGAACAAGGTTGTAGAGGAATGAAATCGATTGCTACTTTGTTTGTCCCGTTAGGAAACAGTGGTTGTTAGTGTTGTAATTGCTAGGAGATTTAGCTAGTACGTGAATGGTTAGAAACTTGAGTTGTTTCAGGTGTGTGAGATTTCGTGGATCCACCTTGAGTATGAGAGTGAAGGAATTTTAGTTCGTGTGTTAGAGATTTCGTGGAGCCTCTAGTGTGGAGAGCGAGCGAATTTTAAGCTTGTTTAGTTTGTGACTTCCTTGTTGAGTGATTCCGTGGAACCACCTCGTGTGAGGGAGTGATTTAATTCCTTGGTGCCCGTGTGCAATAATGGCCAACCTCGGAGCGAAGAACGAAGGTGACGAGGAGTTACTCGCGTGATCACTATCGACTTCGAAATACGAAAGATGTCTTTTCCGTGGGTAATTGTTTCTTTCTCCTTCCTTTGTGTGTATCTAAGTTTTCTCATTAGGAAATTAGATTATTGTTGGGTTTTCGCCCGAGTTTTGTCAGCAAACGCTACGTCGAAAACTCCAAACGGAAACGTATTTGGAGTTCACGATTTTCGTTGTGCCACGACAAGGGGAACAGAACGAAAGTTGCGAACTTCCCTCCTTGGATTTAAAATTGAACCATTGTTTAAGAAAATTCATTTTAAAACGAAGAAGTAATTTTGTTTTTTTTTATAAAAAATTCCAAGTTGCATAATTTCTTAAGTGTTGCGCCCGCTTTAACTTAATTTAAGAATCGCATGCTTATAGATAGTTTTATCTCTCTCGCGCTAGCCTTCTGAATTGTGGCGTCGGAGCACAGAATCAGTAACCTTAGACTGAATTGATCCAAATATTTTGAAGTAAGGATTTTCCCGGTTTCAACAGTAAACTTCTAATATGAACTGATATTCATATTAGACAAAAGATGCTCTCGACAGACCTCTATGATGGTAAACTTCTTGATAAAATGATGTGCAGGAATGAATTGATATTCATACAAGAATTGAAAGAAAAGTTATCGAGTTTAATTAATAATTTGGACCCCTAAATGTCAAAACAGTCTAATTTGAGGAAAAAAGTGGTGCAGTTCTGTTTTGAACTCTATAATTAAGCGACCTCTAGGTAGGGGATAATTCTTAGATACGTGTCCTGAGAATTATCCGTAGGCCATTAAAAAATGATAAAACTGCAATTAATATGGGATGAGATGAACCAAAGCGGACGTACAATCAATTCACAAATTTTGATAGCTTCCTAGTAAATGTTTGCATGACAAGTGTATTTTGAGATAGCAACATTGCCTTTTCATTGTTTTTCTAACTACGAAACTTCGGGTTGACAGATGGATGACATTCTTGTGCGCATTTTTCATCATTAGATACATGTTCTTATCGCCGTTGAGCCGAGTTAGTGTGAAAATGTACGAATCTTCCATCCCTTTTCTCTTAAATCAATAAACCTCTATCTTCTCCTGTCTACAGAAATCTAAGCTAATATTTCACCATGTTCTTTGTTTATTTTTTCTTCTGCAGGAATTTGCTGCCTGGGGGGAGGTATGGCAGGTGTCATTCTTTTGGTGTCAGATTTCACAGCATGCTGAGGGTTCATTGAGAACAGGTGCATGTCTGTGAATTCATAAGCGGTTGGTTAATTATTTAGATCTAACCAGCAAGTCCGTCGGTCCGTTAAAATTCGGAACTCTAGGGTTCCCAAATATATAGGATTTTGTATTGAGGTTCAAGAGATTTGAGTCATTTTCTACACTTGTTGGGCTTAGGCTTTTCTTTCTTCAGATTGTGTAGACATGTAGAACCTGAGTACGGGATACTTTCAAACAAGTGTTTGATTTGCGACATATTGAGAGTGATATACATTTTCCATTTTATTAGCGGAAAACTTCGCGTGTCGAGCGAATTGTCGGGTTTTGTCAGGTATGTGTAATTTTTCTTCTTTCTTTCATTCATATATATATTATGCAGATGCTCAAGAGTTGTGGGATTGATGTACAAGTGTTAAACTTGATCCTTAAGAATAAAATACTATTATGTTTGATTTATTAAAGGAAGTTTGCCTTTATTTTGTTGCTTGAAGTTGTGAATATAGAGTCTGGCATCTAGAAAATCTTACAGTTTTGTGCTCTTAATATATAGGACCCTCCACCTACACCGTTTGGTTTTGTCAGTGCAGGATTACACCAAAAAGACGAAATCAATGACGCAATTTAAGAGAAAAATTCACGTGTTTAGTGGCCAAAGACCCTTTAGTTTCACGTCGTGAAATGCATGTAGTATGCACTTGAATATAGATTGTGAGCTCCTCCATGTAATCTATTGGTTTTTGTGGTCAATGCTTAGAATATACAACGGTACAACTAGAGCTATCATCAACTCACTTTCAGTTTTGGAATCACAAAACTAACTTTTGTGTAATGTTTCTTATTAGCAGATCGGAATCTCTTTGCGTCTCCCTGATTACCACTCATGTTGCACTTCTCCCACAGTCCGTTTGGCATGGCAGTAGTGGACGTTGGTTACGAACCATTGTTAGTGAACTCCCAACCTCAACCTAAAGAACTCCATTTATATTTATGTTCACAAATAATTTTTCTTGGTTGCGGGCAAACCTGTTGTTATGTCAAATATTTATTATAGGATGTTAGCATTTTTTGTCTCAACTCGCAAGAGTAAAAATAAATGTTGTGTCAAACTCAAACATACCTTGAATTGTGCATATCACTATTTCACCATAGATGTGTGGGATGCGTTTAATCACTATAAATTTAGGTGATTGTTTTGGGCAAACCGATTTTGGATAGGGGCAAATCAAGAAATTATTTGTGCAAATCAATTATGCGGATGAAGGGAAGGGAATGTCGTGGTGGTCAAAATCTGTGAACGTGACAAATGCGCCGTCGCACTGCGGCAATGACAGCGCCGGAGGAGCGTATTGGCTGGGAGAGGGGACGAGGGAAGATGAAGGGAGAATGCTTAGAAGCCAGATAATTGGAGCGTAGATTTCGCGGGCGAGATTCCTCGATCGATGCCCGATTCGGCCGGAGGATCTCTCCTCTGTGACTGTGGTGGATTCTGTCCCACATCTCATTGAGTGGGCTAATGTGGTCTGTGTGATGCAGCTGGAGGCAGGGCTTATTCTTCTTTTTCGTTTCCCTTCATCATTTTCCTTCCTAGTTCCTTATTCTCCAACTCCGGCAATGGTAGCCGCCGACTCTTGAGAGGCGTTATATAGGAATTGGTTTGCCCCAATCCTTTCTAGATAAATTAGTTAATAGTTATTTAATATTTTTTTTTATTTTAAATTTTGGTTTGCCCCTAATCAAAATAGATTTGTCCATAACAATCACCTAAATTTAAAAACTAGATGGAATCGATCCTCAACATTTATCGCACCCTTAAATTTTGTGTGGTTATCAACTATATTATTTGGTCCTTAGAATAATAGAAGAGGACTAGAGAAACCTTATTAGTGATAATCTCCACGCCCCTTCCCCTCCCCTTCACTTTTGTCAAAGGCACTAGTGATTATTGAGCCTGGTTTTGCATTCTATTCTATACCTAAATTTTGTGTTTGCTATGAATTTTTTCTTTTAAGGAGAGGAAATAGGATCTATTGGGCACTGCGGTGGCAATTGTGAATGCGGTGATTATGAACCGTCATTCGTGAAAGCTCAGCCGTCCTCAAGGACCCCAAACACAGTTCGTAATTACCGTGTTTACAACCGCCATCGCCGGGCCAAAGGGACCCATAGTCGTTTGGGACAACCTAATATTTTCTTAGTACGGAATTGTCAATTAAAAATGTTTCAATTACGGAAAGTGGATTCTTCTCCCCCCTTCTGTCTGCGCCATCCATCCATTTATGCTCTTATGAAAGGGCAAATTATTGGCTTTGTGGTTCAGTAAATCAAAGTTGGCACATTCGGGGGGCAAATTGGCAAAAACAATGATATTAAAGTTGTGCTACAAAACCACTGAGCATAAAAATCAAACATAACCGCTAGCGGTTTTAACGGTCATGTTTTTTTGATCTGAAATCCTAGCCAGCGATTACGCGTTGTTTAGCTTGGGCGTAAAATCGCTAGTGTTGGGCGCAGATAGTGGAATTTTTTTTGATACCTAAAAAGCACTATGAGCATTCACCATGTGTTATAGGAACTAAGTTATATTTTTACATATCTATTTTTTTCAAATAAATTGCAAAATATTAATTACGATATTTATACAATCATTTTAAATACTGTTGCGGATAACTCAAATCTGCTAATAGACTGGACTAAACTAGACCGTCTTAGCCGGTTCCACTGATGTAGCTAATTCGGAGGCTGTTGCTGAGAGTGGATTCCTGCTTTGGGGCAGGTCAAGCCCGTGAAGCGGTTGAGCGTGAAAACAGTCATATAGTAAAAAAAAAGTGCACAATACGATTTTAATGTAAAAAAATCTCATCAACTGGGTAAAAAATCATGTGACCGGTTCGGTGTCAATCAAACTTCACTAACGGCGGCAGTTTACAAATTGTCAGTAAAATCGAGCACGACAGACCGCTCCTCGTTACAGCTTGGATATGAGAGAGAACACGAACTCGCTCAGTGAGCGATATACTGCCTCACACAAAACTCAGTTTCTATCAATTTCTCGTATTGGCAGACGTTCTTGGACGTTGTCTGGCTGTTGAACACTGCTGCGTGGTGCGTAAGAGATTTGCTAGTGGGGACTTGCTGAATGCCACAGACGTAGGAGACTTCTGGGAGAAGTCGACGAATCGTCTTCTTCCCTGGAGTGTTGTGTACTTAGTCAAATTCTCGGGTTGTTCGGCGGGAAGAGATGACTCGTAGGAGGATTTTGGCAGAGCTCCGACCTGAGGAAAAAACTGAAAGGAGAAAAGCTAGAAATGAGAGGGGTCCGAGTGCCTTTTTATATGCCTCAAGTGATCGTTACAGTAGACGTAGCTATCCGCACACCGTAACCACCCAAATTACCGATTACAAATCATATTTAATATAGTTTAGTTGCACATTATTTTTATGATATTATTACACGCACTCTGTAATTACTTAAATGAATTTCCCAACACTAATAATAGTGGTTGAGTCGGTGGTTACGTGGGTGGTTACCACGTAACGTACGACGACGATCGCAATGGAACGATCGGGCGATGGAGGAGGGTCACCATCAACGGTTCACGGGCGACGAGCCCCCGACGGAGAGCAGCCGCCAGGGGAGTAAGAATAGTCGTGGCCGGCGGAGCGGCCGACCGCCTGAGAGCAAGGAGGGCGGTCGGCCTTGACGTCGGCCGACCCTAGCGGGGGCTGCGTCGGGTGGCCCTAGCGCGGTTTGCCAGCCAAACCCGCCCGGCCGCACCCCTTAGCGCCGGCCGCTCGACGCGGCCACCAAAGCGTGGCCGCGGGGAGCGGCTACGCCCGCCGGCCGGGGAGGCCGACGACAGCACCGGTCGCGCCTTGCTGTCGCGAGGCGCGGCCACGACCGATCAGAGCGCCAGTCAAGAGTTCTCTGACCGCTCGCCGGGGAGCGGCGGCGGACGGCCATTTTTGCCGGCACCGGGCGGTTTGCGTGCAAGGTGGGATCCCGTGTGCGCATCACACATGGACCGGGGGTGTCGATCGCGTGCGTGGTGGTTACTCCATGATCCCCCACTAAGGGTCTGTTTAACACTCCGTCCCGATGGCATACCGGCGAGGAGAGAGACAACGCCCGATCAGAACGGCGGACGGGTGCTCTCCAATCCAGCGGCAAAACCACTAGATTGTTTCCTTTTTCAGGTCATTCGTTTTCAATGGGCACTTGCAAACCCGTCTCAAACAGGATTGCTCCGGCTCGTTCCGGCCGGAACGAAGCGACGCTGGGTTGTCAAACGAGATTTAAATTAGTGGGGCGATAGAGGTTCAACTAACCGCACACCGGATTTTCTATAAATAATTTCTGCCCCATCAAGTACCTATTTATCACTTTTCTGATTTTTTCTAAAAAACGGTCTGAATCTCTTATTTTGGGTTGGATTTTTTAAGAAATAATTAGAATATGAATACATGGTATTTAAAATGATTGTATAAATGCTTTAATTAATATTATGCATTTATTTAAAAAAAAAATTAGAGGGGTCATGGATACTTGCATCTTCATTTTTTTTGCAATCCATTTGTTATAAATGGGTTAGAATTTAGCTATTTGCAGACCTAATATGGTTATTCAAAGATCAAATTAAGCGATTTGCAAATCAGATTATGCATGCCTCCAAAATTAATTTTCAAGGGATGGCTAGTGGCCCCCATCCCTGTTCAATGTAACATTTTTATGCACTACTTTGTTTATAATTTTTTTTACGTACATTCATTCATAATTTTCTAAATAGAGCAAGATAATTGATGGGGTTTTCCTGAATTTTCTCAGTCAAATCGGGAGAATTTCGACCAAATACACGAAGGAAAACCAACTCGTCCGAACGAGTTGCACGCAACAAGCCACATTCACCCAGAGTCCCAAAAATCACCCCGAAAGAAGGGGCGGAGCCCAGCACGGACACCCAAGCACAGCGCACCCGCGCGCGTGCTCCCTGCACGCACGACGCACTCATGCTCCCTGCACGTGCGGCGCACCCGCGTGCGTGCTCCCAACACGCGCAGCGCACGCCCGTGTTGCGGGCACGCTCGTGTTGCGTGGGCGCACGCTCGTGTTGCGCGTGCGCGCGCCGATGACCGCTGTCGCCGTTGGGCACTGTCGTCGTTGGGCACCTTGCCCGGGCTTCCCAGACTACATGGGGGGCACTCTCGTCATTTTGTTGAAATTGGTGATCCGTGTGATCGAAACGGAGCGACGTCATTCGCTAGCACAAATTCCGCCCCGAACGCAATTGCCAACATATCCCTCCAGAAAACTATAAATAGTCTCCCAGATTTTCATTTGAAAACAAACAACTTCAGAGGTTGGAGAAAGCTATGGGATTTTCCGGCGAGAACGTGAGACTTAGATCATTTTTTCACTTGGAATTCACTCTGCTTTCTCTCATGCTGGAAGATATTTCGAGGCTCCAAGAACAAGGTCTTTTCCTTCTCCAAGAGAGCGCTACCATCAAGGCTCCGACTCGATAGGAGCGCTTTCATTGAGCCTCTGAGTGCTTAGCGCGGCGCACCCTCTGCTTTCTCTCATGCTGGAAGACATTTCTCTCATGCCGGTTCGCCTTCGGCCTACCCCCGCCGGTGTCGCCGGCGTCCGGCGACCCCGGTGGTGGGGTCCGGTGAGGCAGCCGCCGCCGGCGGCGGCGGCGGCTGGCTGAAATGAAAATTTGGCGGAGCTCACGGGCAGGGCCGCCGCCGACGATGACCCTGCCTGTTCTCCTCCGGCCAACCCCCGCCGGGGTCGCCGGTCTCCGGCGGTTGGCCTGCCCCTCTCCTCCCCGTCCTTCTCCTCCTCCTCCCCTCACTTTAATTTCCTGTTCCACAAAGTCCTAAGTTTTAATTTATATTCTATTATTCTATTATATATTATATATTATATTATTATTAGTATGTTATTTATTTTAATATTATTTAATACGAGCATTTTCGCACGGGCTACGTTCATGCTTTCGGGTGGTCTTCGACTGAATCAGGCTGGCTTCGCCCGCCTGCGCACGGGCTTCGCCCTTGCTTCGGGTGGTCCTCGACCGCATAGAAGAGAGTTTCGCCCGCTTCCACGCAATCCACAATCTCGACGCCACACTCGCCACTCGCGGCCCCCCTGATGCGTTCGAATGCAGCCCAAAAGCATTGAGCACAGATGTAGCCCGTGGGTAGTGCTCGTTATGTAATAAATATAGGGCGATTGTTAATCGCAACCCGTAATTGGCTAGTCGCACCCCAAAATCTCCCAAATTTTCGCGCTTTTTCGAAATACGCCCTGTACATGCAATTTCAGGCAAAGTGTTCAACACGAAAGTTGTAGATATTGACGAGATCTACAGCTTTCGTGTTGAAGACTTTTCCTGAAATTACATGTACAAGACGTATTTCGAAAAGACGCAAAACCTGAGCATATTTCCAAAGTAAGTCTTGTACATGCATTTTTAGGAAAAGTAATAAACACGAAAGTTATAGATCTCGTCGATATCTACAACTTTCGTGTTAAACACTTTTCATGATACTCCATGTATAAGGCTTATATCGAAAAGACGCGAAAAATTGGGAGATTTTGAGTTGCGACTTGCAAATAACAAGTTGCGGTTAACAATCACCTAAATATAATTAGGATTTTCCGTACGTACTAGTGTACTACCCGTGAAGGTAAAATAGCAGCGACAGGGGAGAGAGGGAGAGAGCGAGAGAGGCGGAATTCGGAAATGGCGATGGCAGCGGGCCCAAACCCTGACCTGGAATCCGACACCGACGATGGAATTGGAAACCCTAACCCTATCACTCCTCAAGCAGCCCCCCTCGTCTGCCTCCTCAGGTTCGCCGGCGACTCCGCCGCCGGGGCCTTGATGGGTTCCATCTTCGGCTACGGTACACGCATCTCCTCTCCCTCTAATTGTTTACCGACTCGATTATCTTATGAGCTATGATTCTGCCTTATGGCTATGGGTCATCAATGTTATTATTTTGTGATTATTTTTAGTTACGTTGGATGCGTTTGGATGCTGGGAAGTTGAGTCGATCAAATTAGTGATGGCAGTCTCATAATCAACCAATAATTTGGTGAAAATTGATTTCGTTTCCTTTTCTATGTCAATTTGAACGAAGCTTTCATGTATTTCTCTCACATCTCTTAATTTGGTTTTATTTATCATTTTATTTTTTTTTCTTTTTAGGATTTCAGTTTGGAGCTTATCCTGTCACACTTAATTTGGAGCTAAGTTTTGAATTGGAAGATTTAGGCTCAGTTTAGGGAGGCGGTGGCGGTCATGAACATGTCAGTTTATGAATCGTCATTTGTGAACCCCCGACCTTGCCTGAGGAACTTCATCCACTTTTATGTTTGGAGCTAGTTTTTTTATGGCCGTTAGAAACCGTTGTCATACCAAACATACATTTTACGATAGTAGAGTTTTTGCCATGGGATCTCACACTAGAGGTTTTCTCCTTCGATCACGGTCTACTCTCATCGCACCAAAGTTTTAGAGAAATTCGATTCACAAAGTCTGGACCAAGAAGGAGTGAACTAAAGTTACTGGTCCAGTGATTGACCCAAGCAAAACACAACAAAGGAAGTTGAAGACCAGTGAAACATGCTCTGAATTGATTAAAAACAAGACCCTCGTGCTGCAACGAGGAGATCCCGCCACACACCTGGAAGTTTATAGGAACTTTCTATCTGAAATCCAAAGTTGAGCTAAGCACGAAGTGGCGAAGACTGAGGATTAGGGGAACCTTTCGGGGGGGTGGGGGGGGGGGGGGGTCAACATGATTTCTACTTATTCCCTAAAGTTCTATTTATAGGCAATCCAGGGGTGTTTGCGAATAACCACGCCACTTATGCTAGATACGAGATATACGTTTCCCGAACAACTTTACTCTGGAGAACATCTGAAGTTGGCTAGCTAAAGCAGGTTTCTTTGGGAGAGGTTACCAGAGCCAGGCTTGCTGAGGGCGAGATCGCCAGAGTCAGGCTCGCTGGACTGGAGGTCGCCCGAGAAGAGAACTCACAAATGAGCTAGAGATTATTGAACGAGCTCGCTAACGAGCTCTGAAGGAGATTGTCGGTGGGCTGATCAGCAAAACTGACAAGCTACAAAAGAGAAATTTGTTAGTTGAAGATAGTGAACTCAGTGCTGATGCCCAGGAGATCGCTGACGAGGAGGTCGTTGCCATCGCTGAGGACGGTTGGGAGAGTGATGCTGAGCGCTCTTTAGAGGTAGGTGTTATACGACGTCTCCTGTACACCCCGCGTACTGATGAGGATTGGCGTCATACGACGATCTTTTATACTTACTTTCCCAGCTTAGGCGGTCCTTGTAAGCTAGTCATTGATAGTGAGAGTTGTGTGAATATTGTAGCTCAGTGAGCATTATAGTGCAGATGCAGGTGACTCCTGAATCTCATCCACATTCTTATCGAGTCATGTGGGTCGATAAGACGACTATACATGTCACCCAGAGGTGCCTAGTTACAATCACTCTTGCTACATTTTAGGACCGTGTTTGGTGTGATATCATCCCTATGGATGTTACTCATATTCTTTTAGAGAGACCTTGGCTATACGACCGAGATGTCACGGTTTCGGTCGCTCAAAGACGTATGTATTCTATGACAAGGGTCGTAAGATCACGTTGACACCGACCCAACCCAAGGAAAAATCCTCGGGAAAGGTCATACCCTCTACTAGTACGAGTTCATCCATGCCGCTGCACATCCTACGTCGCAGCGAGTTCATGAGAGAGATAGAGAGTGTCAGCGCCGGTATATTTTACGTAGTGGCTGCCACCATGGCTTCTGAGAGTCCTACAGAGATTCCTGAGCCACCACCTGAGGTCCGGGGACTCCTGAATGATTATGCTGATCTTATTTCGACTGATGAGTTCCTACGAGACATTCAACATACCATGATTGACATGCTGAATTTACCTCATCGATGAATCCAGATGAGCATTTCAGATGAGTAATTCATTCGAAAGAGTCAGAGCCCTTGTGCAGTCCCTGCCCTTCTTACCCCGAAAAAGGACGAGAGTTGGAGAATGTGTATTGATAGTAAAGTTATCAACAAGATAACTATAAAATATCGTTTTCCCATCCCCCGATTGGATGATTTACTTGATACGATTATTGATGCCCAGTTATTTTCAAAGATTGATCTTCGCAACGGGTACCACCAAATTAGAGTATGTGAGGGAGATGAATGGAAAGCGGCTTTCATGACCAAAGATGGTCTTTATGAGAGGTTGGTCATGTCATTTGGGCTGTCCAACGCCCCCAACACCTTTATGTGCATCATGACTCAAATCTTTTAGCCCTTAATCGGCAAATTCTTGATCGTCTACTTTGGCAATATTTGATATATAATCACTCTTCTGATGACCATCTAAGCCATCCGAGTCTCGTATTTGATGTTCTCAAAAAGGAGAAGCTATATGTGAACTTGAAGAAGTGTTCATTCCTGGCTGATTCTGTGCACTTCCTTGGTTCATCATTGTTGAAGCCAAAAACTGGCCTCAACGAGAGTTCGGATCTCGGGGTGTAGCTAACACCTACTTCTCCCAAACCTTGACCCCTGACTGGTAATAAAGAACCTGGAACTGACCCTAAGCCACAGCTGAGAGGTCCCTCCACTAACCCGGAAGATCTCTGAGCGCTTCCCCTCTAAAACCAATTGCTGGGCTAGGAATACCTCCGAAAGCACTAAAACTGGTTTTTGAAAAATGAGAAAGCTTGCCTTCTGAGATACCCTGTGGGTCTATTTATAGAATCCAAAGAGTTGGTCTGCCAACAACGTAACTCCGCTATTCTAAAAGGCTATATGCAGCCCAAAGTGGTCTGTCAACAGCCAAACTCCGCTGTTCTGAGAAGCTAAATGCATACCCGAGGGCATCCTGGTAATTTCTCCTCTGGATCTCGCTGGGCGGAAACCCTTCCGCTATTCTGTAGGCCTTCTGCATGCCCTTGATTACAGACCCTCCTGGCTGCCCTTATAAGGAACCTAGGCACAAGCTGTGAGGCGTTGAGAGCCAAGTGGTGAAGCATAACTCAATGCTAAGAGCAAAAAGGGAGTTGAGTGGCAAAGTCTCACTCAACGCCAAAGGAGAAATGACATTGAGTGGCAAAGCCTCACTCAATGCCAAGAACTGCAGGGCGTTGAGTGGCAGAGCCTCACTCAACGCCAACTCTGAGGGCATCCCGCTTATCCAGATGCAAGCCTTCTCGCGTGCCCCGGGCGGGAACCCTCTCGGCAATCTATCCGTCTGACTCGTCTTCTAGCCCAAAGTTAGCCCAAGGCTAGCCCAATCCTGGTCCTTCGGGCATCTAGGTCCCACCCAACAAATATAGGGTTGTACACAATCTCCGCTCTTTGCAAGCTAGCCTTGCGCTCTGAAAGACACGTCCAACCCTTGATATTCGTTGAGCGCTTGCTGACCTCAAAGAGAATCTTGGGTGGACCCCACCCCGGTCCTGTATATATCTATGTCGCCGAGCCATCCCTCAGGCCACCGTTGTTGCTGCCACTTTTCGCTTAAGCTCCCGCAAGGCTGTTAAGATGTACGCCAAGTGCAACGAGAGGCCACTCTCGCAAGAACTTCAAGACCGTCTCGTCGCGGCTCAGGCGAGAGCTCGAGCTGACTGCGCCGGGGTTCCCCCCTGGCTAATGCACAAGAGACCAGAAGCCTCGCCTCCGCGACCGAAGAAGAAGGCCAAGTTGGTTAGGCGAGACCATTCGAAGAAGGATCTGGCCTTGCCCGCCCCGACCCCCGGCCGTGCCGAGAACCCTCCTTCCCTGCCGGAGGTATTCCTCTTGCTTCACCCTTTGGTGTAAACCCGCTTTGCTGCGTCTGACACATTTCTCTTTTCACCGACAGGTTTCGGAAACTGCCGCCGATAACCCTCCGGCGGATACCGAGTCGGTTCGTCCCCTCGGCGAAAACCTGATGCTGGTCTCGGAGGCTGCCCCCACCCTCCCACTGATTACCCAAGTCCAGCCCGCGATCCATCCCGGTAACATCTCCTGTCATTCGTCTTGCATGGATTGCTTTCCTTTTGCTGATTCGTTTCTTCGCAGCTCCCGCTCTCGACAGCCCAAGGCCCATCCACCGGAGCCCCCGAACTCCCGCGCCCAACGGTCCCAACAATTCGGAAACCGGTCTTCCCCTCTCGCCCAGGAGGGTTATCACTGTATCAACCGCACCCGCGTCAGGGTCCCGGCCTCTGGCGGAGGAGGATACTGCCGCTCCCCAACTGGCCGAAACCATCACCCAGGAGCGCGCGGCGTACCCCCGGGGACAGGGCAAACCGCTCCACCTGTTTTTTGGAAAAAGCTCGGAAGGGCAGCCCGGCCCTTCTCGCCGATCTGTTGCCGAGAGACCGCCCCCTGCTATAGGTAAGCGGTCTTTGCCCAGTCCTTTCGCTTTTGCTTGACTTGACTGGACTTTCCTTGTTAGATCCGGCGACTGCGGAGGCGGAAGCCAATAAAGGGGGGACGATCTCGCCCCTGCCTTACCCCAGCGACTTGGAGGACTATCTTGACGTCGGCGGGAGCGGTAGAACTCGGCGGGAGCGAATAGCGAGAGTCCTGGCAAAGCTCGTTTGGATGCGCCAAGCTGATTCGCTGGCGGTGACGAGACTCAAGGCGGCGGTTGAACGACGGATGGCTGTGATCGAGAGGGATTACACTCACCTTCTCGGCAAGCAGGAGCGCCAGGTCGAATGCGAAGAAACGTCCCCCGGAAGGCACGTTGGGCGAGTCCGGGATCAGCTGCGCTTGGCCAACCAGGGGCTCACCTCCCTGACCGCTTATCACTACCCGCAGGTGCCGCCGAGATCAGGAAGGTGAGGTCGGGGCCGCTGGCGTTGAGAGCAGTACTGAGCTCCGTTGGATCTTGCTTCTTCTTACCCCAACCTCTCAGCCTACCCTTCCCGCGATGTACCCCCTCAGATTAATCAAAACATTTGTCGTTTATCATTAATATTTCTAAGGCTCTCGCCCAGCGAGACGCCTTTGATGTTTGATTATATTTGCTGTTATTTTATCTATCTTATCCAGTGCCTAGGTCTCGCACCCTTTTTGCGTTTCGTATATGTATGTTGTCTTGCTTTTATCCGGGATCCCTCCCGGATGTTCTCGTCATCTGCAAGTGCGAGAGGCGTCGGCGAGGCGGGGTGGAATACGAGGAGTCAAAACATCAAAATTTACTAACCGCACTGCTGCCGCCCACTAAATCCCTAATGATTACTTATCTCTCTATAAACAGGCAAGTCCACCAACCACATTTACTACTTCCTGACTCCGCGCCTTCGTCTTTCCTCTCCTTGCTCTCGCCGCCCTCTGCAACTCAGAGCCTCTTGCCTACTAGTCTTTCCTCTCCCCTTCCGCTTTTTCTCAAGATGTCTGGCGAGACCGAAGGTCGCTCTAAGTGCGCGTAAACCTTCCTGGACTGCAACTTCCCGCCGTGCCTGTTGACCAAGGAGTAGTCGCAGTCTTCATCCCGCCGGAGTTCGTTGCGCGGAACCCAGAAAACGAGGATAGGGTCAACTTCATGCTGTCGGGGGAGCTCGCCATCCCCCTGGAGCATTTCGAGGGGGGCTTCCGCCTCCCCCTCTGGCCGGAGGTGCGCCAGGCTCTTCGGTACTATGGGGTGGTACTGGCTCAGCTAAACCCTAACTCCATCGCGATTCTGGTGGCTTTCGTCTGCTACATGCGGGCGGAAAGGATCGAGTTCAACCTGTCGATCATCCGAAAGCTGTTCAACTTTCGCGCGAAGAACGGGGTGATGTTCTTTTCGGCCCCGACGGTGAAGACGAGGGGTCTCGCTAATATAACCACAACTGAGCCCAGAAGTTCGTTTTCGTTTCCGGGAACTTCAACAACATTCCCCTCGTGCCTGTCTAATACGACGAAACGACCTACAAGCCTCCCGCCCTTGGGGGCGGGAGGGTGCCCTCCTCGAATTTTTTGGAACTAAGACCTTCGACGTCCAGTTCCTCCAGCGAGACCTGGGCTCTCTTCTCTCAGTCCTTCCCGGTGAAGGTACCTTTTCGGCCCATATCTGCGATGCTTAGTCAGAAATTAAGAGATTAACCGTTAGAGCTTTCGCATGTGAACAGGAAATTCCGATCCACCAACCTTTCGATGAGACTAGGGGTTTCGCCAGCACCCTAGCTCTCGCCAAATCCGCCGCCCTGGCCTGCCGAAAGGAGCCCGACTCCTCTTCCACACCGAGTGGCCAGAAGCGGAAACCGAACTCCCCCTACAGCTCCTCCCAAGAAGAAATTGTCTGCGGCGGACAAGGGCAAGTCCCCAGACGAGACCCTAACCGGGCCTCCGGCCGAAACCCCGACCATGCTCCTAGCTTCCACAGGGGGAGCCTGCGTCTCTGCCGAGGTTCAAGCGGCCTCGAAGGAGGTTCCCGTCAGGCCAGTGCCAAGAGGGCACCGCAACTTCGGCCTAGGAAAGAATCATTTGGACGAAGAGGGCCGACCCCTCCTGAAGTGGGACCCGGAAACCAACCAGGTCATCCTTTCGTCGCTCCTCCCCTCTTGGCTAGAACGAGAAACCACCAGCAGCGAGGCCTACGCGCTAGGCTTCGGGCTTTACAGCCGGGAGGACGCGAGCATCTACGATCAAGAGACCACGGAGGGTCTCGCTCACGAGGCCGTGCGAGCCCAGATGTGTGCACTTGAGCTCACGCACATGTGCGCGCGTCACGGCCTCCACATAGAGCAGAACCTAGTGGACGCGAAGAAGTCGCGGGATCAATCCGCGGCCGAGGTGGCTGAAGGTGGACCTGTCGAGCTCGCAGAAGCTTCTCGCCCTTCGCCCGTCAATTG
Source organism: Platanthera guangdongensis (assembly GCA_039583875.1). Lineage (NCBI taxonomy): Eukaryota > Viridiplantae > Streptophyta > Magnoliopsida > Asparagales > Orchidaceae > Platanthera > Platanthera guangdongensis. The sequence goes on from CM077164.1 coordinate 3,923,873, forward strand.
AGGTACGTGAGCTTTCCGCTACCTTTTGTCTTTTATCATTTGCCACATCTCAAAGGACTTTTTCGCAGGATTCCGCCCAAGCTCAGTTGGCGCACGCGAGGGAGGCTGGCCTTGCCTGCGAGATCAAACTCCTGAAGGCCGAGCTCAAGCTCGCGCAAGAAGCCAGGGCGCCGACTCCGCCGTATCTGGACAAGATGCTCAAGAGTCGTCACTTCTCAGAGTACGAGATAGAAGTGATGATGCAAGAGAATGCGCAGAAGGCGAGCGCAATGGTGATCATGGTGCTGCGGGAGCCTGATTGTGGGTCTACTCGGGGACGAGTGCGCCTTCCAGCCCTGCCAGTTAATGAGAGCCTGAGCAGCGGGATCCTCTCGGGGTATTGCAAACTACCAACCTCCTTCCCTTTCTCCCCAAGCGAGCCTACGATCCTGCCAGCTAGTGAGAGCCTGACAACGGGTCTACTCGGGGCCGGGTGCGCCTTCCAGCCCTGTCAGCTAATGAGAGCCTGAGCAGCAGGATCCTCTCGGGATATTCCCTTACCCCACAAGCAAGCCTACGGCTCTGCCGGCTAGTGAGAGCCTGACAGCGGGTCTACTCGGGGCCGAGTGCGCCTTCCAGCCCTGCCAGCTAATGAGAGACTGAGCAGCGGGATCCTCTCGGGGTCTTGCAAACTACCAACCTCTTTCCCTTTCCTCCCAAGCGAGCCTACAATCCTGCCAACTAGTGAGAGCCTGACAGCGGGTCTACTCGGGGCCGAGTGCGCCTTCCAGCCCTGTCAGCTAATGAGAGCCTGAGCAGCGGGATCCTCTCGGGGTATTCCTTTACCCCCCCAAGCGAGCCTACGACCCTGCCAACTTGATGGGAGCCTGACACGGGGTCTATTCGGGGCCGAGTGCGTCTTCAAGCTCTGCCAGCTAATGAGAGCCTGAGCAGCGGGATGCTCTCGGGGTATTCTCTTACCCCCCAAGCGAGCCTACGACTCTGCCAGCTAGTGAGAGCCTGACAACGGGTCTACTCGGGTCCGAGTGCGTCTTCCATCCCTGCCTGCTAATGAGAGCCTGAGCAGCAGGATCCTCTCGGGGTATCCCCTTACCCCCCAAGCGAGCCTACGACCCTGCCAACTAGTGAGATTCTGACAGCGGGTCTACTCGGGGACGAGTGCGTCTTCCAACCCTGCCAACTAATGAGAGTCTGAGCAGCGGGATCCTCTCGGGGTCTTATAAACTACCAACCTCTTTCCCTTTCCCCCAAAGTGAGCCTACGACCCTGTCAGCTAGTGAGAGCCTGACAATGGGTCTACTCGGGGCCGAGTGCATCTTCCAGCCCTGTCAGCTAATGAGAGCCTGAGCAGCGGGATCCTCTCCGGGTATTCCCTTATCCCCCAAGCGAGTCTACGACCTTGACAGCTTGATGGGAGTCTGACAGCGGGTCTACTCTGGGCCGAGTGCTCCTTCCAGCCCTGTCAGCTAATGAGAGCCTGAGCAGCGGGATCCTCTCGGGGTCTTGCAAACTACCAACCTCTTTCCCTTTTCCCCAAGCGAGTCTACAACCCTGCTAGCTAGTGAGAGCCTGACAGAGCGTCTACTCGAGGCCGAGTGCGCCTTCCAGCCCGACCAACTAATGATAGTCTGAGCAGCAGGATCCTCTCGGGGTATTCCCTTACCCCCAAGCGAGCCTACGACCCTGTCAGCTAGTGAGAGCCTGACAGCGGGTCTACTTGGGGCCGAGTGCGCATTTCAGCCCTGCCAGCTAATGAGAGTCTGAACAGCGGGATCCTCTCGGGGTCTTGCAAACTACCAACCTCTTTTCCTGACGATCTTCATAGCCTCCTGCTACGGTGGGAGGGGGGCCCTCTGTCCCTTCCTCCAGGCCGGCTGATTGAACCTCTTTTGCTCGTGGAAGTTGTCCCTTCCTTGGAAACCACCACCCTACCCCTGAGGGTGACCTTCCTGGGGCCTCCAGCCCAACCTGTTGTTCGGCTTGCGCTGCCCCCAACCTTGGTACTTCCCCTGACCTCTGGGTTCCTCTCTCCTCCTCTCCTCTCTCTGCTCTCTCTGCCTCCCTGCCCCCGGCTCTTTCACATCCTCCTCCGCCAACTTGGCCAACTTCTTCGCGAACGCCGGATTGGCAGCCTCGATCTCTATATCTTTTGTCGCCTGCTCCATCAGCTCCTCGAAGGAGAGGGGGGGGGGGCTCTCTTCAGCTCCATGCTAAAGAAACTCGACCTCAACCCGAGGGTGATGGCGAGCATCACGGTGTACCCCGACATCTCCTGGACCTGCATAATCTCCTCCTGAAACCTATCAACATAGCGTCTCAGTGTCTCCTTCTGCTTCTGCTTGATGACAAACAAGCACTCTGTCGATTTCTTCCTCTTCTTCGATGTGGATAACCTCAACATGAACCCACGACGCAGATCCTCAAAACAGTAAGTAGAGCTTGCATGGAGTTGATGGAACCAGTCCCTCGCCTGGCAAAGAGCCGACACTTGAAGGCATCAGACATCTGCCTTATGGAAATGACATCCTCGAACCACTGCACATGCTGCACGGGGTCTGCCCGTGTAGTAGGACATGTCTGGCTTCCGGAACCCATCTGGAACCGGAGCCGAGATGATAAGCTCACTAAAAGGGCTCCCTCCCACAGCCTGTCGAGCGGGCACGTCCTGCGACCTTGGCTCGCTAGCCCTGTCCGCACTGCCCTGCCCGGGAAAGAGTTCCCGCCCGGCGACATCCCTCTCGGCAACCTCCGCCGGAACCTCCTTCCCGGGACGCTGCCCGGGAGCGTTTTCGTCCGCGATGGAGCGGCAACCACTGGAACCTGAGGCGTCGTCCACTCGCCTCTTGCCGAGAAGGCCAAGTGGATGGTCTGCAGGACTTCCCGCCTGAAGTCCTCCAACATCCCCAACGTCATCCCACTTCCCCGAGAGGGAGAACCTCCCGAGCCAGCTCCTCCTTCATCTCCAGCCATGAGACTTAACTTGAGATTTTCTTGTATCATCTACGGTCCACACTCACCGCACCAGAAAATGTTGAAGCCAAAAACTGGCCTTAACGAGAGTTCGGACCTCGGGGTGTAGCTAACACCTACTTCTCCCAAACCCTGACCCCTGACTGGTAATAAAGAACCTGGAACTGACCCTAAGCCTCAGCTGCGAGGTCCCTCCACTAACCCGGAAGATCTCTGAGCGCTTCCCCTCCAAAGTCAATTGCTGGGCTAGGAGTACCTCAGAAAGCACTAAAACTGGTTTTTGGAAAATGAGAAAGCTTGTCTTCTGAGGTACCATGTGGGTCTATTTATAGAATCCAAAGAGTTGGTCTGTCAACAACGTAACTTCGTTGTTCTAAAAGGCTATATGCAGTCCAAAGTGGTCTGTCAATAGCCAAACTCAGCTGTTCTGAGGAGCTAAATGCAGACCCGAGGGCATCCTGGTAATTTCTCATCTGGATCTCGCTAGGCGGAAACCCTTCTGCTATTTTGTAGGCCTTCCGCCTGCCCTTGGTTACAGACCCTCCCGGCTGCCCCTGTAAGGAACCTAGGCACAAGCCGTGAGCCGTTGAGAGCGCCGAGTGACGAAGCACAACTCAACGCCAAGAGCAAAAAGGGCGTTGAGTGGCAAAGCCTCACTCAACGCCAAAGGCGAAAGGGTGTTGAGGGGCAAAGCCTCACTCAACGCCAAGAACTGCAGGGCGTTGAGTGGCAAAGCCTCACTCAACGCCAACTCTGAGGGCATCCCGCTTACCCAGACGCAAGCCTTCTCGCGTGCTCCGGGCGGGAACCCTCTCGGCAATCTATCCGTCTGACTCGGCTTCTAGCCCAAAATTAGCCCAAGGCTAGCCCAATCCTGGTCCTTCGGGCATCTAGGTCTCACCCAGCGAATATGAGGTTGTACAATCATATCAGCGTCTGACGAGTCTGTTGACCTGGACAAAGTCCGATCTATTTGTGAGTGACCAATTCTCTCCACTATCATTGAAGCACGTAGCTTCCACGGACTAGACACCTTCTACAGGAGGTTTGTCCGAGGTTTTAACACCATTATGACCCCCTTCACGAGCTGCATAGGGAAGAGAGATTTTTCAGTGGACGACTGTCGCCACTTGCGCCTTTAATGTGATCAAAGAAAAACTGACGACCGCACCTGTGTTGAGATTGTCTGATTTCTCCAAGGTGTTTGAGGTAGCCTGCGACGCGTCTGACGTTGGAATCGGCGGAGTACTAAGCCAGAAAGGTCATCCATAGTGTCTGGTCGATATGTTTGATTTTTGAGTTACTTTTGGAGAACGTTATGACATAAAACGAGTACAACCTTAAAATTTTCTACCGCGTATCGCCCGCAGACTGATAGCCAGACTGAGGTCGTCAATAGGAGTTTAGAGAATTTACTACGGTGTCTATTTGGTGATCACCCGTCTGTTTGGGATTCTGTGTTACCCATAGCAGAGTTTGCATATAATAGTTCCATAAACAGGTCTACTGACATGAGTCCATTTCATATAGTGTCAGGATATGAGCCTAGAAAACCTGTTGATCATGCCCTTATTCCCTTAGAGTCACTCCCCAGTGAGCCCGTCGATTCTTTTATTCATCACATACATGAACTGCATGAAATTATCCAGAAAAAAATTGCTAGCAGTAATGAATTATATAAAGCACAACAGAGGAACACAAGCGTGAGCATCATTTTCAGATAGGCGAGCAAGTCATGATCCGACTTTGTTTGGAGGCTCCCAAAAGGAGTCGCTAAGAAACTGCAACCAAAGCGAATGAGCCCTTATAGAATTCTAAAGAAAATTGAGGCAAATGCCTATAAGGTCGACCTCCAAGCAGATATGGGTATTCATCCCGTTTTTAATACTGCAGATTTAACACCGTACTTTGAGCCTCTCGAGTATATGGATCTATACCTTGATCCACTTCCTACACCGTCCCCAGTACAGTCTGACCCTTCCCCTAGCCACCTTGAACGACCTACTGATGTTGTGGCGCATGAGTGCATTTCCACCGCAGACGACACCTCTTACCGTTACCTGGTGCACTGGAACGGACACCCCATTTGTGATGATACTTGGATGTCCGCGACGGAGTTAATAGGCTTGCCTCCGATCTTCAACATTAGTACGTCTTCATTCATCAGAGATGAATGTTTTCAGTCACGAGGAGTTGATGAAGATCGTCATCAGACTACGGGTCACACGTTGGTGAGACCCACTTTTGTATATTCGCGCAGGAGGCGATGATCGGATCAACGATCCGAGACCGCGAGAGCGTCCGGCTCGTCGCGCTATTTTTTTATGTATTTTATTTTATTTTTTTGGATTTCATTTTAGTGTTTTAGGGCCTCGGGCGTAACGACCAATCATTGTCGTTCACACCCAGTGCCCAACCGCCCACTCTTGTTATAAATAGGAGCGAGTGCTGCAGTTTATTTTCATTGCTTGTATTGTGAGATAATGCAGACCGTCAATCGTTTCGTGGTGCGACGTTGTGAGTCCAAGATGCCATGCCTTGTAAATTTTAGTTATTCACTTATTCCTCCTGCTTACATTTCCGTGAGGCCCTCCTCCCTCTCTCACCCACGTCCTCTCAATCACATCCCTCAATTTTTTAAGTTTCCACGTAACCTCCTCGTCCAAACCGCACGATTCCCGTGTATTCATTGCAGTCCTCCTTCCTCCCGTACGCCGGGACCCTGCCGTCGACGCCTCTCCCCTATCGTGAACCCTCCGGTAAGCCACGACAACGTCTCCTTCGTTTCCACTGTGTTTCCTCCCATCTCTGTCTTTGTCGTTCCTAAACCTGCAAACCATAAGCAACATCCTGCCAACCTGTCGCCATTTTTGCACTTCCATACCCCTGGATTCGGCCGACCATACTTTCCTGTCGTTGACTCTGTCCCATTCGCGAAACCACGACGGAAATACGCTAGTCTCGCAGCCCTCCCCATATCCTTATTAACCCCATCCTCCAATCTGACATGGATCCATCAGTTTGAGCCGCCGACTCTTCTTGCTCGACGCTCAGCAACACACCCGAGAGCCCAAATCTTCCCTCCTACAAATTATCCTGCCAGTCCTGTGTCCGCTACTGTTTCCGGCCGTCACCTTCATCCCCACGCAGCAGTAGTCCACCATCAACTGCCGATCACCAGATTCTACATATTCGTGAGTATTATTGTATCGTGCTTATTTATTTGTTTATTAAACATTGGAAAACTTCACGTATTTGTCTGGATTTTTCGAAGCATTAATGTATTTGTGCCTTAATTTCTTTATTTTATAAACCTAATTTGTGGAATTTGTTGTAGAAAGCACTTTGTGGGAAATCGAGTATGATTTACTTGCACATCTGAAAATAAATGTTCGTCATGTGTTAATTTGTCTCATTTATAAAAGCAACACTGCAAATTTCATTTCCGGATAAATTTTTTTATCATGAGCACTTAGGATCGTATTAGTGTCGGCACACCCGAACTTAACAACTTACTATACCCTGCGTCAGAGCCTACTATACCTTCTGCTCAGAGAAGCATATGAAAAGACTTTCAATAAAACCTTAACAACATTTGTATCAGCCATCAAGTACATCAAAGATAAGCTGAAAGCTTCAAGTTTATTGGCTCCAACTTAAAGAGCAACGTAAGCATTTTAATACCCTAAGTGCTAGGAATTAAAGAATAGATATATGTGCACCAAATGCCATAGGCATCTATGTTTCATGGAATGTGAAGCAGCCACACGTACCACATGCTACATGAGATTGGTGCCAGGAGTAGCAATATGCAATGTTTTTTTTCTGATAATAGAACCAAATGCCTTGCAAAAAAATTATTATTTGGTCATTCAACGTACACTTACAAAGTTTCACATGATTAAAGTATAAATGCAACATTGAATATTATGGGCACTTATAATGCTTGTAAGAAAACAAAATATGATCAAAACAAAAACTACAACTTTGGAGAGTTTATATAATAGATTTGATACTAAGAAAAAAAAATTGACATGTGCAGAAGAGTTGATGCAAGCGACAAATATAAAGGACTAATGAAATATTAATAATAAAGGAAAATTCTCGGTCCTAATGGTGGATGAATTGATTCATAAGTTTCTTGGTGAAAAATTATTCACCATGCTCGATTTTCGATCACACTGTTATCCAAATGCTCCTGGAAGACACGGAGAAGACAACTTTCCAATTCATTATGGTCACTTTGAGTTTTTTGCTATGCCCTTTGGGTTAAGTAATACTCCTTCCACATTCAAGCATTAATAAATGGGGTATTTCGTTCCTATTTCTCCAAGTTCATTTTATAATTATTTGACGACATTGTTCAATACAATAAGACGGGACAACTTTTTTTAGATGCCCGCCTGGTTCTGGAAATGGTTTGGCAACAAAATTTATTCCGTAAAAGATCCAAGTAATGTTTGGTTGAGATATACGGTCCACAGTACAGGAGTCTCTGCTGATCAAAGTAAATTGGAAGTCTTAGTAGAGTAGCCTCAACTGCATTCAACCATTTCCTTGATCACAATTATCAAATATTTAGTAAAAAGATTATGAGGCTATAGCGACACCACACACCAATCTTTCGTAAAATCATTATGTTGGTCTTCTTAAGCTAATGGAGCATTCTTGGCTTTAAAGGCACCAACATCAGCAATACTAGTTTTTACACCTACTAGATCTTTCTAAAGAATTCTTCGTGAAGTGTGTTGTTGCCTTTGGGAAAGGATTGGAGCAGTGTTATGTTATGGGCCGCTCATTTTGGCCGGGTCTTGAACCCTTCATCCCGGTCGAGCCACACAACACTGTCGAGGCTCGGTTGGTGAAGGGAGTTAAGATGAGGACTCTTCAAGGAGCTCTGGGGATCAAGCCCCGACCTCAACAACCTACCGTGATTGTATCCGGTGCAGAGAGTTGGTTGAGGTGTATGGGCCACGACCTTGTTGTGTGGCTCGACCAGGGTGAAGAGTTCATGCCCCGCCCCGAATGAGCGACTCAGTTGGTGAAGGGAGTTAAGATGAGTACTCTCTTCGAGGAGGTCTGGGGATCAAGCTCCAGCCTCAACAACCTACCACATTGATTGTATCCGGTGCAGAGTTGGTTGGGGTGTGTGGGTCACGACCCTGTTGTGTGGCTTGACCGGGGTGAAGGATTCAAGACCCGGCCTAAATGAGCGGCCCATAACATGCCACAACAAGGTCACCTGATAGCCATCTTTCATACGTCATCTTAAACTACTAGCATACGAGTGGGAGTACTTATATTCAGCCATATTTATATGAAGACAATTTACTATCTATACAAATATTACACCTTGAATTATCTTTTGGAGCAAAAACTCACCATATATATTCAACAACAGTGCAGGTAGTGATAAATACGACGATCAAAGCTATCCATTTTATGCGGATCGACGATCCAAGATTTTTGTTATTTTTCTGCATTTTTGAATTTTTATTTCATGTATTTTGAGGGCCTTCAGATCAAAGAATCATGATTGTTGATGTGAACCAAGGTGGTGCTGTAGATTTTAACGATAATAATTGCGATCTTTTAAAATAAATGTGTTGTTAGAGGACTTCACATACTATTTTAAACGGATAAAATGACTTAGGAGCTGCTCGCGAACGTAAGGCTACCGCATACACGTAGTAACGTCACAAATCACAATTCCACATGCATAGCAATTAGGTGGCGGGTATTCCAGATATAAAAATTACGATAATCAGGAGATAACGATAAATTAGGGCAAGCTCCAATAATTAGCTATTCTGTAAATACTTGAGCATAAAATTAATTAGTGCTTGGGAGCAAGGAGAAAAGAGAGGTATGCCAAGGGGTGAGTAGCAACGACTGAATATCTCTCGGAGGTAGAAGGAGACGCCGCAAGCCGCTGCTGTGCTCGGGCTTGCCTGGATTGAACTACTCAGAAGGTTGTTGGAAAACGACCAAGGCTGGAGAAGAGGGTGACTGTTGGAAACCGCAGTTTATGGACATGCTGGCCTCTGGCGGAATTGTCAAGCTCTGGAACAGGGAAAAGCGGCAAGCTGGAGCAATAGGGGTGGTTGGAGGCTCGATGGAAGTGCTAGAGAAAGCTGTTGGAGTGGCCGCCGGTCCCCAATGGACCCTCTGGTGTCCTCGTTGGCGGCAGGCAGGCCTCACGGTGGTGTCGACACTGAAGAACGACGCTGGAAGAAGTCGGGAGGCTGCAAGGAAGCTTCTGACGGGGAGGAGAGGCGCAGGAAGGAGCGCCTTTAGAGGGAGAGGAGCTCGCCGGAACTGGACGAGAAATTGCGACAGGTGCGGCGCTGGATGCGAACCGAACGAATCAAAGATGATTCATTCAGTTCAATTCCAGTCGGGTAAACAGGAAGGGGGAGGCTGATTTTATAAGGTGGGTGGGGAATTAGAGTTTTCTTTTTAGGAATAATGGGCTTTGGAGAGGGCTTTCAATGGGCTATCGAAACACTTCAAATTTAGGCTTAACTTGAAAGAGAATTGATAATTCTAAATGAGGGTATGATCATAAATATTCCCCCATTTACAATTATCGAGATATAAATTAAAATAGTTAATTAATTAAGCTTGCCCTAATTAACCTATCACCTAAAATACCAGACATATGCATTTAAGGTCTCGTTGGCCGGTCACACCAACGAGCCAAACAAAATTTGCGCAATAGCGTGCACGATAAAAAATACACCCAAGCACTAATAACATGCGCAAAACAATTCAACAACTCAAAATAACCTAAAAAAGTGCGAAAACATGCGCTACAAAAATAAAATACATGTGCGATAATAATAATAATAACGAAATAACGCGGGTTGCATCATGTCTCCCGGGGTTAAAAGAGCTCGACCCCGACGAGACTCGATGTAACCTGCAAGTAGGAAATCCAACTATCGATCGGAGAAAATGTTGCATTACTGTCATGCTGATGTCGTCACTGCGACCCAAAACTTGGAAGTAACCTCTAATCTCCAAAACTAGCAATCCATTAGTCAAAATTTCATGTCAAATATTTAAATAAACAGTAATTATTAGATCTTTCAGAGGATGATATGGGCGGTGTGTGGGGAAAACATGTGGCAGTCGGGAGAACAGGAAGCAAGTGGAATCAGTCTGTGGAATCAGTCTGTGGAATCAGTAACTCATAACTCAACGTACGCTCGCCTGATAGACACCTACGAACATCTGCTAGACCTGGATCGAATATCGCCCTAATTTTGCCTGATGAAATTCCGCTCGAGTCACACAATTTTAAACAGATTCCAAATTTATCTTGTCAAATTTTCCATAAAAAACCTTTTAAGCGGATGTCCCGATGAGGAGTAAAATATCGAAGTATCGTCTCCACTCCCTCAAGACTACTAAACCTAGAAGTGTCAGAACGTAAACGGTAGTGATGTGGTGGTGCAGCATGCTCTCCTATATCCATAAAGAAGTGATGCGAACAAAACACGTGCTCGCCAAAAACAAGGTCAATATAGGGTGGTGACTCTAATGTCACTAGCGAGTGGCCACCAAGCACAATGCTCGTGCCCTCAATGGTTTGTGGCGGCAACGGGCTACAAAATTCAGGACATGAGACGAACGAGTCTATGTCACCCAAGATGAGGGTCTCATCACTAACCAACTCCTCTGGGAGAAGAGAGAGTGATGATGTGTCATCCGAGGTGAGTGACACATCGCTAGCAAGTCCTCCCTGGAGCGGGGCCTCAGGAAACAACTCGACGACTGGTGGATGTGAGTCAGTGGGGCAAGTGGACACACCATGTCAATCGGGAGGAAGAAATGATGAGGGAAAAACTCATCTTTCTGGAGCGGGGGCTCGGGAAGAACCTCCTCGATCGGAGGGGGTGCTAAAGCGGAGACACATGAAGTCACAACATCAGTCGGGGTGATAAAGATAGGAAGAAACTTTTCTTCCTGGAACAGAGGCTCAAGAAGAATCTCCTCGACCGAAGTGAGTGTCACAGTGGGGGTGGGTGGAGCCAAAGTGCTCGTCGTGAAACTGACGAGATGTGGAGGACTATCAAAACGCCTAACCTTGGGTTCCACTATGTGATATGAAGTGAGAAGGTATGTAGGAGCAGCATAATGCGTGCGCATGGACACCTCAAGGTTGTGACAGAGGTGCACAACTCACTCAGAATCTGCTTGCGGTATGCGGTGACGCACTCAACATCTTTCCGCAAAGCTTTAATACGCGTATCTAAATCTTCCATTTTTTAAAATGAAAATTTCTAAACTTAGAATTTGAAAACGATTGGTGCTCGGTTATCCCACGATAAGAGTGAGATATCACAGCAGCCACAACAAACTGATGTGAACCAAGGCGGGGGGGGGGGGGGGGGGGGGGTGGGGGTTGGGGGGAGGGGGGCTTCAGATTTTAACGATAATAATTGCGATCTTTTAAAATAAATGTGGCGCGAGAGGCCTACCCGAGCTATTTTAAACGGGTAAAACGACCTAGGAGTTACTCGCGAACGTAAGGTTACTTCATACACGTAGTAACGTTACGAATTAGGTGGCGGGTATTCCAGATATAAAAATGACGATAATCAGGAGATAACAATAAATTAGGGCAAGCTCCAATAATAGCTATTCTGTAAATACTTGAGCATAAAATTAACTAGTGCTTGGGAGCAAGGAGAATAGAGAGGTATACCAAGGGGTGAGTAACAACGACTGAATATATCCCGGAGGTAGAAGGAGACGCCGCAAGCCGCTGCTGTGCTTGGGCCTGCCTGGATTGAACTGCTCAGAAGGTTGCTGGAAAACAACCAAGGCTGGAGAAGTGGGTGACTGTTGGAAACTGCAGTTTATGGACAGGCTGGCGTCTGGCGGAATCGTCAAGCTCTAGAACAGGGAAAAGCAGTCAGGTGGAGCAAGAGGGGTGATTGGAGGTTTGATGGAAGTGTTAGAGAAAGCTGCTGGAGTGGCTGCCGGTCCCCAATGGACCCTCTGGTGTCCTCATCGGCGGCAGGCGGGCCTCACGATGGTGTTGACACTAAAGAACAACGCTGGAAGGAGTCGGGAAGCTGCAGGGAAGCTTCCGACGAGGAGAACAGGTGTGGGAAGGAGCGACTTTAGAGGGTGCGGAGCTCGCCGGAACTGGACGGGAAATCGCGGCAGGTGCGACGCTGGATGCGAACCTAACGAATCAAAGATGATTCATTCAGTTTAATTCCAGCCGGGTAAACAGGAAGGGGGAGGCTGATTTTATAAGAGGGGATTAGGGTTTTCTTTTTAGGAATAATGGGCTTTGATGGGCTTTGATGGGCTTTGGAGAGGGCTTTCAATGGGCTGGCATAACACTTCAAATTTAGGCTTAACTTGAAAGGGGATTGATAATTATAAATGAGAGTATGAGCATAGATATTCCCCCATTTACAATTGTCTAGATATAAATTAAAATAGTTAATTAATTAAGCATGCCCTAATTAACATATCGCCTAAAATACCGGACCTATGCATTTAGAGTCTGTTGGCCGGTCACACCAACGTCTCAAACAAAATTTGCGCAACAGTGTGCGCGATACAAAATACACCCAAGCGCTAATAATATGTGCAATACACGTGCGATAATAATAATAATGCGCGAAAGCATGCACTACAAAAATAAAATACATGCGCGATAATAATAATAAAAACGAAACGACGCGGGTTGCATCAATTGTCCATGATGACCCATAGTCTATAATTAGGGATAGAAGGTTCAATTTGAAGACATTGAAAGATTGAATGAAGAAGTGAATCCTCCTTTCGGGTGCCGAAATCCAAGTGTCGAAGCTTGGAAATTATCCCCTTCCTCTCCTCTCCATCTCGCCGACCACCTCTTTCCCCCTCCACCCCCATTGTTCGGCCCCTTCTTCCCCAACTCCACTAGTTGACCGCCACCACTACCTCAAACTCCACTCCAAAAACCCCTTCACACTTCCTCCCAACTCCATCCACTTTCAGTTTTCCGGCGATCTCTGGAAAATATCTTTGATCACTACCTTTAAGTATCCAACAACAACACTAGAAACCCCCTCCATTTTCCATTTTTCGATGATCGCTGGAAATCACATCCGGCCACCGCCACCACCTCCGAAGATCCCATCCAGCCACCTCCGGCCGGCCACCTCCGTCCGGCTACCACCACCACCTCCTAGTCAACTCTCCACCACTCCACCTCCCCACTACCTCCAATTCCACAATTTTAGTCCACAACTCCTAAAATCCCTCTCCGTCACCTCCCCACTACCTCTAGTTCCACAATTTTAGAACACAACCCCTAAAATCTCTTTCCTCCACCCATTCATCCACTATCCCCACTTCTCACCACCTCCTACATGCTAAGGCCCCACCTCTCAGCCCAATCGAGCCTCTCGCACTTTCCCCTCTCCCAGTCGAGCCTCTCGCACTTTCCCCTCTCCCAATCGAGCCCCCCTCAACTCCCCACACCCAAACCAAACACCATCCTCTCGCGTGGATCCACCTCCAGCTCTCCCAACAGAACCCCACTATTCCCATCTCCCAAACTGAGCTTCTCTTCAAGTCCCACAACGAGCCTCAGCTTCCCCCACCTCTACAGGTTTTTCCCTCGTCCGGTTCCTTTCCAGGAAGCTCCAAAACGATCCCAGCTGCTGGAATCTCCCTCCAAACAACCTAGTATGCTCCTGATTGAGGTTTCAGACGTCCATTGGTTTCTTCCAGTCCCACGGCCAACCTGCACCTGAAATTTCCCTCTTCTCCTGCTTCCAGCCCTTGTCTAGCAGCCCTTCCAAACTCCCAACACAGCCGGCAGTCCCCCCAGACCCTCCTCTACCTCCTGTCCACCTCCGACTACCTCCGGTCAGCCCCTACAATTCTACCTGCTGCTGCCCATCGGCGTCCAGTCCTACAACTGTTCCATTTCAGCAAATTGAATTTTTCCGAGGGCCCAAATTCTGGCTATTACCTTCTATGCAGCCTCCAAAAGTTTGTTGGAGACCCACTCAGCCCTCTACTACTTATTTGTGTAAGCTCATTTAGTTTGGATTATTTATTACGTGTTTAATTTGTGTGTCAAATTTCTACTTGAGGTGTATCTGCTAGTAAACTTTGTTACTGAGTTTTGTAGCCTTATATATTCCCGTATGATTGAGCTATTTGATTACAGACACTTCCATTTATACAGCTTTGTCAGCTTCCTAATTTATTATTCTTAAACTACCGTGGCTTATCATCTATTTACTTGAATTATAAAAAACACTATTACAAGTTAAACCTCGCTAGAATTGAGTCGGAGTAATCATTCATTATTCCCTCATCATAGGACCTTCCTGCATCATTTTGTTATCACAGCCCAGGTTCAGGCGTAGTTTAGAGTACGCAGGATCAGAACCTATATGTTTCACCCATATCAAATCATAGTAGCAATTGCTACTCTAATCGTCTATTTGAAGAACCGGAGTCCACCCATGTTCAAGTCCATAGAGTTCTCTCGAGAAGATCCTCAGACTATTATGATTACCCCCGTCCCCTTCCCGTCACTCATAGAGATCGCATTGACCCTTCGGCACAAACCGATTATCGTAGGAAAATTTACTATGATGAACATCATTTTGAGGAGAGTCTCGAATATAGGTTTTGTAGAGTCGCCCCACCATCTGATCGTTTGTCAAGTTCTGAGGTGTTCAGTTATTGGCTCGTTGACGTAAGTCATTATTTTGTTCACTTTGAGTCATTTTGTGCATGTCGCGTCAGATTTGTGAAGCTTAAGTTGTTTGGTCTGATGAGACATTGTTGGGATAATATTGAGCAAACCCTTGAGCGAGATCATCTTCGCCTCATCACTAGTTGAGCGGAGATGAAGCGAAGGTCGTGTCTTGGGTATTTTCCAATATCATCTAGGAGTCGTCTCCTCAAGCAAATATTTTCTCTCGAGCAAGGTTTCATGTATGTTGTTGAGTATAGAACTTATTTTGATGGATTAACAATGAGGAGCAACATTCATGATGAGCCGGTCGCAGGCTCGCAACCATTCCGAATTGCTCCACAATCTACATCGTATTGTATGGTCATCTGTTAAATTCTATTGAGCTAACATACAACTCGTACTCCACTACGTGCAGTCCTTGAAATTCGCTAGAGTTAGTCGATATACTCACTCCACGATTGGCCCATCATGAGGAGTCCTCCCCAGTCTGAGTCCAACACCATACCTATCTGTGTCCCCATGGACACAAAAGATGGGATACTAGTTATACATTTCTCCAGTGAGGGATGAGTGATCTATCACTTGAGTCTGACCCAAATTATATGGCTCCGATAGAGAGTGATTCTATAGTGGTATGTCCTACCTCCTATACAGATCTAGTTATTGATTCAATCATAGGCTCACCTTCAATTACAGACTCCTCGGAGTTTCTTCATATTATATTGTTGAGTCGTGTTCGAAGTAAGAATCAGGAGAGTAGTATTGACCATGTATTGGTAGCCTCATCTGTTACCGAAGACACTTGCACTGTATCGGGACGCCATTTCAATACTCATCTCATCTGCGATGATTTTTATATTCCCTCGTCGGTGAGCCACCTAATGAGTTTTCCCTTTTTGGAAACATTCAATATATCATACTGTGTTATTCCAGTGCCAATGTCTCACGTAGTCTCATGGATGTTTATCACACACTTGACGAATATTGCTATCCACTTCCTAATGGACCTCCTAATAAGCCACCGCTCATTAGAGACGTGTCGACTACTTTTGAGTCAGTCGAGAGCGAGAGTGCTCTCGACAGATAGCGGATCGATCTCATCATCATTAGTGTTGACACGGTGGGTAATTATTTAGATGATCACCACACTCGCGATGAATTTTTTTACAGCAAGCCCACTTAACCCTCTGACCATGTGCTCCTCAGGAAAACTTGGAGGGTTGTAAAGTCTCTGCATAGGAGATCTGTTGAGTCTAGCCATCGTCATTACGTATCATGCATGACTATGTCTGACTTGGGCTTACTTGCAATAATGATATTTATAAATCTTATGTTGATAGCCAAAAAAAATCACAGAGCTTCAAGGAAGGATAACATTTGTTGATTCGTATAAGTGCTGAGAGGTTCCCCAAGGAGACTACTCCAAAATTAAATGTCAAGTGAATGTGCCCTTACACGGTTATCAAAACAATTTGAACAAATATTTATGAACTAGATATTCCATAGAATATAAGAATTCCACCCGTATTTAACATAGAAAATTTGACTTTATTCTTCGAGCCACATGACTACATGTATCTTTCGCCTCTTGCCGCTTTAGTCCCTCAACCCCAATTTTTGCTTACTACTTTACTACAACCCTCGTTGTTGCTTACTACCTCACTATAACCCCAGTTTCACTTGCTACCTCAGTACAACCCCAGGTTTAGCCTACTACTACAACTTTAGACTTTAGAATCGATTGATCATCCAGCTTCTTCCACCACAACACCATATTCTTCTGCACTGGTATCATTTTAGCTTCTTCCACAACAGTACCATCGACAGTACCTTCTTCAACATTGATGTACACTAGCTTATTCCACAACAACACCATATTTTTCTACACTGGTATCATTTTGGCTTCTTCCACAACAATACCATCGACAATACCTTCTTCAACATTGATGTACATTGCTTCGACTCCGACATCTTCAACACCATATCCAATAGCAACATCACAACTTTCAGCAGTACCATTCTCGGTTCCATCGTTAGCACCAACTTCAGTGACACCTTTTCCAGCCTCCGCAGCAGTTGTACCCTTGAGCCCGTTCCACGAGTTTAGGTCACCGTTAGAGTTAGAGAGATTCACCTCGCCTTCAGAGCGGGCTCGAGGGTACAACTGTTGCGAAGGTAATTAGATCCATCCAGGTGTTTAGTAGTAATTTGTGGCGTATTGTGATGATGACTTGAATATATAGACTCTCTGGAAATCAAGGAATAGGAAGAAGCCCCGACTCCGGAAGAGATAGTAGGAGATTTGTCGTTTCCAAGAATAGAAAACAATGAATCAAAGAGAAGGAAAAAATTCAAGGAACCACTAGGGTTTGCTCATAGGAAGATGGAAGAACTAAGATCCATGAAAAATCTACCAGCAAAAAAAGAGGTAACAACGCTGAAAATAGGTCAAGGACTTCATCTGCGGCACTGGTAGAAGAATCGGCAAACAACTGTCGGAAGGGGGTCAGAAAGCACGTGGGATGGGCACGATGCGTGCGTGGATGCTCGCGAGAAGCGACGCCGCCTGCTGGAAACTTCTACTGGAGTCGAGTGGGAAGAGGGATGTGGAGGTGGAGTTTAGTCAAATCGATGCGAGAGGCGGAGTCGAATCTACGATGCTGGCAGGAGTGGGATGTGGGACAGTGGAGTTAAACATGTGCAGGAGACGAGGGTTTCAACCTAAACCTGGCTCTGATACCATGGTTAAACGTCCAATTACTTGCATATGACTTACCTACTTATTTAGCTTTGTTTTTGAGGGTGTTTTAGCTCCATTGCGGTGGGGAGAAAACCCCACCGCCGCAGGAGTGAGTGTTGTCTTTTTTGCATTTCCAATTGTGTAGCATGAATTTCTCATTTTTTTCCTAAAATGACAACATGCCTCATCCCCGCAATCAAGCTTTCACGAATGTGGCATTCCGCATTATGAAAATTTTTGTTAAATACCCTATCTTCTACTTCTCACACTTCTATTTCTTGATCATGCTCTTAAACTGACACTCTCCATATTTTCAGCATCGATACAATTTCGTGAATCCTGTCATTTTCTGTCATTCTTGATCCCAGTTTTAACTCGGCGTATTGATCACCGTCAACAAAAGCTCCCATAGTAGTCATTCTCAATACTGCAAGCCAGAAATTTTCTCGCCATATTGATGACCGCCAGTGAAATTTGACATTTATGATTTTTACATTCAATTTAGGTATTTTTTGTTGATTCTTGTTCTTGATCAATGTTACCAATTTGCTTTTCATTTTTTTATTTGCATTGCTTTCATTTTCTATCAATTTCGTTTCATTTTAAAATGATTTTTAATTTGTTAAATTCAGCACTCTCCATAAATTTTGATCATTTAAATTTAAACAACCATCACACCATTGTTTTATCAAAAAATTAAAATTTTGTCTTCTGATCTGAAGAACTATACAAAGTAAGTTTATCCAAATAGTTTATTTTATTTGCCACCAACGGTTGCCCAATAATTCTTTTTCAATCCTCCATTTTAAATTTAAACAACCACCACAAGGTCCCCACCATTGTTTTATCAATTAATTAAATTGGTTTTCTTTCCTGAAAAGCTACACAAATGAAGTTCATCCAAATAGTTTTCTCCATTGCCATTAAATGGTTACCCAATGATTCTTTTTCAACCCTCTATTTGTCGGATGGAGAGCCTCTCCCTTTGGGACCAAATGTAGAAGATCAATTTCATAGTCAAATCATGTATATATCCTTTACTGCCTCAAAAGTGAATCAACTAGACTTAGATCCAAACTTTTGGCTTATGGATTGGATCGTTCTGAATTCTATCCAAAATTTCGATTCGGTTTTTGAACAATTTTCAACTCATATTAACAACCTTTGTTTAAGGGGAATGTTATGGTTAGTAGCAACCCAAAATAAACATGGTTTTTTTTCGGAATCGGCCTATTTTATTACTCTTCTATTTATTATATTAGCAAACCAGAACACAATGTCCACTTTTGGAATAACTTTATAAATTAATTTGAAGCTCGTCATTCCGCTAGGTTCTTCACAAGAAAACTCCTTCCGCTAGGTTCTTCACTAGATAAGGAGGACTGGTTTGGCGTGCTTGGCAAGCCCAGTTTCGGAGGTACACGTATTTGAAGAAGGATGAGGACTTGAACGACTTGCTGTTGTGGTCGCGGGGAATTAGGCAACACTCGGCGAGGGAATTCTCCATAGCAGTCATGCAGGCGGATGAATGCAGTGAGGACCAGTCAGGTTGAGACCGTCCGTAGAACTACCTTTGTTGGTGTCTATGATGGCCACGGCGGCCCATATGTCGCCCGATTCATCTCCGATAATATTTTCCCCCATCCCATTAGTAAGTTTAGCAGATAGATCAGCAGTTTAATAGTATATGATTAATCTTTCTTTCTTTTTCGGATGTCATTTTTACTGATTTTGTTACTGTAACGGATCAGACCGTTAATTACTTTTTAAACTGTAAAGATGGGTATGATTGTGTTGCTATTTGGGGATGACACGTGAATGAATATTAAGTATCTTGTGGTTCTTGTTTTTATCGTCCTTCTCTCCATTTTATTAGTATTTTGACTGCTTTTCTGCAATATTGTGTTACGCTCCCGAAATTGAGCGCGTGTGAACGGCCGTTGGAGGGGGAAATCCTGTAGGAGGGAAGTGGGCCCCTTCTTCTAACCTTCCGGAGCAATGGTGGTGAGGAGGAAGATGCGGCAGTCGGAGTTGCCGAGCAGTCCGAGCGATTTGCGGGGCGAGATCCAGGTGATGTGCGGCATGCCGAGCAGTCGGGCGGCTAGGGTTGTGCGATAACGGGAAGAATTATAGAGAGAGAAATAAGAGAGAGAGAGAGATAATTAGAATGATTCTTGCTTGCCTTCATTCCAATACCATCCTCCTACATAAAGTCCCGTCCAGGAAATAAAAATACCAATTTGCCCCCTCAATAAGGCTTAACAACTATGATGTTAAACATATTTAAAACATAATGGATAACATGCTGAAAATAGGGAAATAATGATAATAATAAATCAAGCGCGCGCGGCTCGTGGTTCGCGACGCTTGTAAGTAATCCCCCAATGCGGATCCGTAACATCTCCGCCCGGCTCGACATCAAGCTTGTCCTCAAGCTTGTCTTGTGGTGGTGGCGGTAGTGGAACCGAGGGTGCAGTGGGAGGTTCGCCGACAAACGGCTTCAGCTGCGACATATGAAAGACGTCGTGAATCCACGCGTCATCATCAAGGTGGAGACGGTAAGCCGCTTCCCCGATGCGCATTTTGATGTTGTGGGCCGGAGGCCTGGGAGCTGCTCCCCTTTTGGATCCAGAGTCCCGCCCTTACAGCCAGCGCCACAACATGGGTCCGCGGGGTCACAACATGGGTTCGCGGCTCAGTTGGTGATGTGAGCTAGCGTTAAGAGCTTATATCAAGGAGGTCGTGGGATCGAGCCGCGAACCCATGTTGTGACCCCGCGGACCCATGTTGTGGCGCCGGCTGTAAGGGCGGGACTCTGGATCCAAAAGGGGAGCAGGTCCCAGGCCTCCGGCCCACAACATATTGTTTCCAAGAAACTCCCAATGTATATATCAACGACATCTATCTGTGAAGGAGAACTCTTGCTGCTCCATTTTATGTGTACATCAATGAACATTATTTTGTGGCTATGTTTGTTCTTGCAATGTGATGCTTATAGCCATTATTCAACTCGCAGATTTTTATTGGCTACTCGCAGTACAAATAAGGATCAATTTAATACAAAATTTTTAAATGAGCTGTGAAGGCTGCAGAGAACAAGCAAGAGCAGTCACGATGCTAGCTCATTAAGCATGGACATGAAGATTGCATGCTCCACTTGAGCACAAGCAGAACTTGTCCATACCAAAAAAGTTTAGATTTATGTGTACATAGCACACATTCTTTACGCCAAATCACTACATATACAGAGTTTTTTTTATGCTTCTGCCAAGCTCTATTTTCCAGGTGGAAAGTGACGCAGGTGGATAGACGAGAATTTTTTTAATCGCGAAAGAATGTTTGAAATATTGCGAGCTAAATAATAATATAAAGGAGTGTGGACTGCGAATATATTAAGGAAGCTAATAATAATTTGACTTATAGCCTAATAGTAATTCTCTTAAAAAAAGGTGTTTGCAATAACCGATGTTTGCTAATAGCCAAAAAGTGGTTTGCTTATAACAACCCTCTAGTTTAAAGCTTTCGTAGTTGATGGTCATTGCTGTGATATCAGGTTGTTTAAATCTTTTCAGGTACAGGCTTGGTTAAGAAGAAAGGCTTTAAAGGTTCTTTTGCAGAAGCAGGAGCTTCTGCCAAGGTATTTCACTATAGTCCTTTTTGGTCCCTGTTATGAATTTCCTGCTTCATTGCCTAATTTAAATATATTTTGCAGACATTTGCAGTTTTGTCTGGAGTTCATAGTCTTGTTATATGCTTTCTTAAGAGAATGCGAGGAAAAGATGATGGTATGAAACATATATTCATTATTAATGGCCTAGAAATAATTCTTTTATCAATAACTAATCTGCATAACATTTTTTATGGCAGTCATTAATGCTGGTGTAGCAGGATGTTGCACTGGCCTTGCTTTAAGTTTTCCAGGTAATTCTTATTTTTTGGACCACATTTTGCATAAGACTGTGGATACTTTCTTACAGAATTACTTGATGATTTTTAAAATTAGAACGTTAATTAGGTTCAAGATTTTTTTTTGATGGGGGTTATGAGGCTGCAAATTCTAATTTTTATTTACATTTACAATTGTGTTGTTTGATTTTAAGCATGTGTTTTATGCTGCTGTGGGTTGTTTCTTTATTATGCAGTTTCAGTACGGTTTCTTTTTGAAGATGTAACTTGCTTGATTTCAGATATGGTTTAGTTATTTAGAATAATTTAATCTTAATTTTTTAAATGTTGTAATGATCTGTAAAATTGATTAACTTTGGTAGTAGAATAATCTGGAATTCATAAAGGTACATTTTTTAGAGGTGATCTCCATACTATCATGCTTCCCTTATTGAGAATATGAGCCTAATTACCTGAACCAAAAAAAACAACATAAAATTTCTAAATAACCAGAAATCCAAGGTTTTAAAAATCGGGCGGGATGTTGAACCTAATTACCTGAACAAAAAAAACAACATAGATATGTATTTTATGTTGAACCGGAGCAAGGAGAGGTTTAAGGTCCAATCAGTCCGCCCGATCTGACTAGGGTTGAACCATGATAATATATATTTTAATGGATATAAGTATAAATATAATATTTTTATATAATTGTATATATTGTTATATTATATGACATCACCTTTTCCTTCATATGGAAAAATGTTTATGGGTTTATAACAACTTGCAACGTGACCTAGTGGGTGGGTTATTTATCAAAGTCTGAATGGTTGCGGGTTTGATCCTTACCCAACGTTTGTTTGCAAGAAAAAAAAGGCCCACCCGGTTACAAATTCCGGGTACGGTTTGGTGGGTCAGCGGTTTGACCGGTTTTTGACCGGTACAATGGTGGTTCGAGATTGGGGAGGTTCCTTATACTCACCCGAACCGGACTAGATCCGGGTAACCGGTTGAACCGTACAGTCCGGTTTTTAAAACATTGCAGAAATCGTTAATAACTTAAAATCCCAAAATATCAGGAAATAACCAACAGTACACGGATAATATATATATAATATCAATAAAAGTAGATTGTAGAATGATAAACTGCCCCCTAAATGTGTATGCTTTTCATTGTCAAATGGACCCTAGTATCAGAACTGTATTGACCTGCCTCCTTCCAGCATGATTCCTCTTCAACATTTGTATTGAATTATATTTTATGAATATGAAGATGTACTGTGATGTAGGGGTAGGCTACGGGTGCACAAAACCTATGACGCTAGGTGATAATGCAAGGGTGACACACTAATCTGAACCTAAATGCAATGGAATCGTCGATATCTCGACAAATAAATTTGAGCAATGATAATTCTAACTCCACACAAATATTTGAAATTGAAAAAAACAGTTAATTAATTTGGCAATTTATAATGGCTTCCTCCGCTCGGAGAGCCAAAGCAAAGCGCGCGGCGAATGTCTCCTCCTGCAAATTATTAACGGACCGAAACAATTTCTACGAGCAAGAATCTCACCACATATATTTATTCACCAATGAAAATGTCGAATCAAATAATGCAATACCACAAAATAAACTCACAAAGTAGCGGGATGAACCGCGGCACTGAAAAATTGGTGTCCGGATGTGTAGATCGGCGATCGGAGATGGAACCGACGACGTGAAGATGAAGGTGGTGGCTGTCCTCGGCGGTAAATGATGAGATCGTGTGAGAAAAGGTTAGATCCGACCACGTACGAGTAGATCCGGGCCGGAGAGGGATGAATCCGTTATTTTGGGTTGGATCAGGGCAAAATTGGAAAGTACGAGCGGTGAAAATAACAGATCGGTTGAAATTCTCAGATCTGAATGAATCTAGAGAATTATGGTGATTTGGAGGTGGTTCCACAGAGGGGTGATGATGGAGGGGTCGGCCGGGATTAGGGTGGCTAAATGGTGGTCGGGTTTTGAGGTGGGCCAGCCGGCGGTCGGGTTGGAGGAGGAAGGAATGGATGGTGGTCGGCGGGCTGGGTGGGGGAGGCACTGAAAGGGAGGAGGCCGGCGGTGGGCTGGCGCTGCACAGCGGGAGGGCGGCCTGGCTGCTTGCTGGAAACAGCCGGCCGGGTTGTTTAGGGTGCTGTTTTGGGGGGACTGTAGCAATGGAAACATGGATTTGAGTGGTGGAAAATGAAGGCAAGGGTAGGGAGTATCTTGGGGGGAAGAACGAGCACCTAGGAGTCGTCACCTAGGGTTTCAAGACGTCGGCACCTGAGAGTGATCGCTGGAATCTGTGAATAGAAGTCTCCAAATTCTGCAATGTCTTGGTTCAGCCTCTTAAACCCTAAACCCTAAATTTTGGGTTGGAAAGTACGAGCGGTGGAAATAACGGATCAGGGCTGAAATTCTCAGATTTGAATGGATCTAGAGAATTAGGGTGATTTGGAGGTGGTTCCACGAAGGGGGTGATGATGTAGGGGTCGGCCGAGCTTAGGGTGGCTAAATGGTGGCCGGGTTTTGAGGAGGGCCAGCCGGCGGTCGGGCTGGAGGAGGGAGGAATGGATGGTGGTCGACGGGCTGGGTGGGGGAGGCGCTTAAGGGGAGGAGGCCGACGGTGGGTTGGCGGCTGCACAGCGCGAGGGCGGCCTGGCTGCTTGCTGGAAACAGCCGGTCGGGCTGTTTAGGGTACTGTTTTGGGGGGCTATAGCAGTGGAAACGAGGGTTTGAGTGGTGGAAAATGAAGGCAAGGGTAGGGAGTACCTTGGGGGGAAGAACGAGCACATAGGAGTCGTCACCTAGGGTTCCACAGCGTCGGCACCGGAGAGTGATCGCTGGAATCCGGGAATAGAAGTCTCCAAATTCTGCAATGTCTTGGTTCAGCCTTTTAGACCAATATTTATAATAAAACAAGACACTAGGGCATCCCTATCAACGACTATGATTGACCGGTGTGAGAGGCCACTAAAATACATGAAAATAAACCAATAAAAATAAACTAATATATGATCTCGATTCGCGACGCGGATCCGGACACATCTGCGGAGTCTGATCGTCGATCCGGGAACGCCATATATGGTAAGTTGTCAAATCAGCCCCGAATGGGCCCAAAGCTCGTGCTCGTCTCTGCTCCGCATCAATCTCCCCGGCTTGAAAGAATTCATCTCCCGATGAATTGGGATTAGAACTCTCTCGATGAATATCAGGTACAACTCGAAGAGGTCCACCAGAAGTCATCAAAGTGTCGTCGGCGGAAGAGTGTCCTCGCTAATCAACTCCCCCTGACTGAAAAGTTGTCATCTCCGGTGAATGGAGATGGTCGTGCTGAAGTCAAAGTCCAGGGGCGAATCGATCAAGCTCTGTTGCAAGTATCCAAGCGTCAACTGCGTCGGGGCGGCCCCGCCAATGTACCAAGTAGCGACATCGCGACCCATCTGGAGTAGGAACAAGCTGGTGGAATCTGAACTCTGTGATGCTCTCATCGCTCATCTCTCGAGTGGTGGATCACAGTGCGATCAGTGGTGTCGTCGATGAAACAAGAGAAGACGAATCCCCAGGTGGGTGAGTGTCAACAATGGGTGGGATGTAGTGGCTATCAGACGTAGCCACGTAGGTGGAGTATAAGAGTGGTATGACAACGAAAGCGGGGTGGTGACAACTGGGCATCTCCACTGCTCGGGTCCACATACTCGTGAGGTTTATAGTACGACGTCAGATCCTCAACATTAAACACCGGATGAATTCCTATACTAGCCGGGATATCGAGCCGGTAGACATTTGTCCCAATACGACTAATAATAGAGTACGAACTCATTTGCGTGGCGCTTAACTTTTTGGCAGGCCCCGAGGGGAGCCTCTCTGGGCGGACTCGCACCATTACTTTCTCGCCTCCATTAAATACTTGTTCTCGTCTTCGTTTATCCGCATGAGTTTTATAACTTTCATTGCTCGTTATTATTCGTCGACGAACCGACTCATGTAATGCATGCAAATGATGAACAAGTGACTCAACTGACTCATGCAAATGAAGCGAATGATGCAAATAGAGCACGACATACTCGAGACACTTCCTAAGGGAAGGCCTGACAGTGACTTGGACATTACTAACATGGGGTGGCCTATCAGGAGGCTTACTGGGTGGTCGATAGAAAAATCTGGGGTGACCCACGTCATCGCCCATGGGGACGACGTAGATGGTGGTAAAATAGTGCGGAGCTCTGGTGTGATGGGTACCTCTCAAATGATATAGCCCATCAGGTGGCTCACCAGAGTGTGTATACCAAAAGTCATCACGTGTAGGAGGGAAGGCTTGTCAAATGAGCCTCTCGGGGACTTGATCCCGAAGAGGTCGATAATGATAGGATAGTCCACCACGAGGAGGACACCAATAATAGTATTGTCTGTGGGAGCAAGTAGGACACCCACAACAAAGTCAACGCTAGCCTCATGAACCTCCCAAGGGAGTAGTAGCTCATCAGGAGACTTATCTGGAGGTTCAACAATAAGGTCATTAATAAAGGGAAGATCCCTCAGATGAGTATCGCTGATAGAGATAGTGTACTCGTAAGTGGGCGTGGTAGCCACTATGAAGTCAACACCATACTCTCGACTCTCAGTAGTGAAGTGACTCGAGATAGTCCTAAGGGAAGAGCATGGGGTGACCAGATTCAAGTGTGGGTCAATCGATATAGCGTTGAGAACTGTGTCTCTGTTCAAATGGGACACTAGGTCTAAATATAGGTCTAGGTGAGGTGAAATGGATGGGTATACTATCACATCTTCACTAGGTCGCTTGTCCTCTCCTACGTGACCATGCTCACTAGTCATGCTAGTATCACTCTCCACTTGTATCATAAGGTCATGATCAGATTCAACCTCAAGATCACATGAGCATTGAATCTTTTCAAACTGAGAAGGATCAAAACCATGTGTTGGGTCTCTTATCTCGATGGGAGCACTACTCGCCGCATCGGTGGCTTGACCCAAATTCCTAGGCTTTCTTCGTAATGTAGATCTTAGGTGATCAAATTGAGTTTCTAAGAGATCAAAACGGTCAAGAACTAATTGCAGAAATTCAGCCTCAGTTAATTCTATTGGTGGAACACTAGGAGGGTCTTAACATATATTGTGTTCCTGCCGATGGTGACCTCTATAGGGTTTTCGAGGGTCGTCTGGACGGTAGTTCCTAACATAATCAGATTGTGCTCGTGGGTGCGTATGTGTTCTGTGAACATGCAGTGGAGGTCACACATATCCAAACTCAGGTTCCTCTCCTAGAGGAGATGTGTAGCGGCGATGACCTCAACGATATTCATCATCGTGAAGTTGTGGAGAGGTGTAATGATGAAGGCGTGAGGACCTCTCGTCGTGGTGATCGCCTCTAGCATAATGAGATTGTGTTGAGGGGTCGATACGATCTCTAGGAGTGGTGTGCGGAGAACGATGATCATAATGATAACATGAATGTTTCTCTAAAGGGGTTTTATGAGGTCAGATATAAGTAGACTCAGGATACCTAGATAGGGGAGACTGCCGTCGGTGAAAACTAGACATAAATGAACCCAACGACTATTTAAAACCTACCACTACGAAGCAAGCAAATGACCTAACCTTGCCTCTGATACCAAAATGATGTAGGGGTAGGCTACGGGTGCACAAAACCTACGACGTTAGGTGATAGTGCAAGAGTGACACACTAATCAGAATCTAAATGCATTGTAATTGTCGATATATCGACAAATAAATTTGAGCAATGATAATTCTAACTCCACGCAAATATTTGAAATTGAAAAACAGTTAATTCATTTGGCAATTTATAATGGCTTCCTTCGCTCGGAGGGTCAAAACAAAGCGCGCGACGAATGTCTCCTCCTGCAAACTATTAACGGACCGAAACAATTTCTACGAGCAAGAATCACAGCACATATTTATTCACCAATGAAAATGTCGAATCAAATAATCCAATACTACAAAATAAACTCACAAAGTAGCGGGCTGAACCGAGACACTGAAGAATTGGCGTCTGAATGTGTAGATCGGCGATCGGAGGTGGAACCGGCAACGTGAAGATGAAGGTGGTGGCTGCCCTCGGCGGTAAATGATGAGATCGGGTGAGAAAAGGTTAGATCCGGCCACGTACGAGTAAATCCGGGCCGGAGAGGGATGGATCCGCTATTTTGGATTGGATCCGGGCAAAAATGGAAAGTACGAGCGGTGGACATAACGGATCGGGGCTGAAATTCTCAGATCTGAATGGATCTAGAGAATTAGGGTGATTTGGAGGTGGTTCCACAAAGGGGGTGATGATGGAGGGGTCGGCCGGGCTTAAGGTGGCTCAGTGGTGGCCGGGTTTTGAGAGTGCCAGCCGGTGGTCAGGCTGGAGGAGGGAGGAATGGATGTTGGTCGGCGGGCTGGGTGGGGGAGGCGCTGAAGGGGAGGAGGCCAGAGGTGGGCTGGCGGCTGCACAGAGGGAGGGCGGCCTGGCGGCTTGCTGGAAACAGCCGGCCGGGCTGTTTAGGGTGCTGTTTTGGGGGGCTGTAATGGTGGAAAGGGGGGTTTGAGTGGTGGAAAATGAAGACAAGGGTATGGAGTACCTTGGGGAAGAACGAGCACCTAGGGTTTCACGACGTCGGCATCGAGGAGTGATCGCTGGAATCCGGGAATATAAGTCTTCAAATTCTGCAATGTCTTGGTTCAGCCTCTTATACCAATATTTATAATAAAACACGACACTAGGGCATCCCTATCAACGGCTATAATTGGACGGTGGGAGAGGCCACTAAAATACTTGAAAATAAATCAATAAAAATAAACTAATATATGATCTCGGCTCGCGACGCGGATCCGGGCACATCTGCGGAGTCCGATCGTCGATCCGGTCACGCCATATATGATAAGTCGTCGAATCAACCCCGAATGGGCCCAAAGCTCGTGCTCGTCTCCGCTCCGCATCATAATGATTCTTTCCTTAAATAAACAACCCACTTCTTTCATCATTGTTGAATTCCTTGTACAAATGCTCGTAGCATTCTACAATCCTATTTACTGCTCAAATATTTGTATCCTGTCATTCATGGCTTTTTTATTATTAGTATGAAAAACTTATTTATTGTATAATCCTTAATTCTCGGACTGTCATAAATATTATGCGACAAGAGGATACTACGATTATCAAAAATTTAAATTTTAGAAATCCAACTACGAAGCACACATGCCAGTCAAGGGATGAGTCCGGATCCGTGACCGTGGTCACATTAATCAATGCTTACATTTATGAATGATTGACTTTCATAGAAGAGCAACCCAAAATTCTTGTTGGGAATGAACACTTGATGTTTTTAGAGTTAGTGTAAGAAATTAATGTATGTAGAGTGTGAGAGGGGAAAGTTTTGTATGAGTTTAGCATCTTTGAATCATTCCTGTATTCTTTGTTTTTCTATTGGAGAGGAAACCGGCCTAAGGTTCGGCAGAAGTTCGGTCCCAATTTTTCCTCTCGTTATTAGTAATATGCGGGGCATCCTCTTCTTTCTCTGCCTCTCAACATCCCACTTCGTAGCAACCACAATTGGGCCTTTGTATGAATTCAAATGTTGGGTAGTAAAAAAATTTGATATCTAAGTTGTGATTTTGTAGTTAATATTGATGTATGAAAAATTAAGAATGATATATTAATGAATGCTTATATTAAGAAACAGTTGGAATAACATCTATAGATAAGATGATTGGAAGTAGATTTAGGGTCCGTTTGGGGCGGCTTTTTTGATCATGTGAGTTTGGACAAAAATGCCACCATTATAAAGTATGTGTTTGACATGTGACAATAATTATAAGCCCTACCATGTAGAAAAAAACTAATTTGAACATAAAAGTGGGGGGACTTTCTTAGGTGAGTTTGGGCGTTCACGAACCACTGTGCCAAACGAACCCTTAAGCGTTTTTGACATGTGAAATGGTAGAAAATTCACCTTTTTGATAAAGGGCAGCCCGGTGCACAAAGCATCCCCACACAATGAGAATCTGGGGAAGCGTCCCACCACAAGGGTGAAATGTTGGCAAGCCTTACCCTGCATTTTTGCAAGAGGCGGGACTCGAACCGATGACCTCAAGGTGACACGGCAACACCTCAACCCCATTTGATAATGAATAAAAATAGTTCGAATTTATCTATCAAGAAAAATGAGTCCCGAAATTGTTCCATAAGGCTAACGATTGTTTTTTTTTTGCAGGTGCACCGCAAGCTCTCCTTCAGAGCTGCGTCACCTTCGGAGCATTCTCGTGCATCATGGAAGGCCTCAACAAGCAGCAGCCGGCATTAGCCGTCACCTCTTCAAGCACGGACGGACCCATTAATGTTCTTCCCCCCTTCACTCTCCCCCTTCCAGTTCTTGAAGGCTTCTCTTCGCTATGCAAATCTATGCCCAAATCCAGGCGGTCTGCTTCCCCTTGACTCTCCCAGGAACATTTTTTCCCCATTCACCTTGAATTTTTTGTAAAAATTGAGAGGTAATGGTGAAATTTTCTGATTTTTTTGACCTTTTCAAGAATCTAAATGACTTGTAGTTGCGATAATTTTCATAATTTGAAGACTTTTTAAGTATATCAAAGTAGGGATCAGTCCATTTTCTTCCACCATTTTAACTGTCTTATTTCAATTTTCCTTACCTTTGTTGTTTAATAATCTACTAGAGCAGGATTAGTGTACAAGTGTCATCATGTGCTAATATTCTGAGAATATAAGCAAGTGTTGAGAATATGAATTCTTTAAGCAATACAAATTCCTTTAAAGTGATTAAAACATTTAAAGGATTTTCAATTAATGATTTTTTTAAACAAAAAAATCTGTGCCATAAAGGTGTAAATTTAGACTGTCATTGTTTGATGAAACATTTGGTGTTTTTTGTAGTATTTAATATTTATATCATTATTTATCAAAATTTAAAGGAAGTTGAACTTCTAATATTAACTATGAAAGCCATTACCTATTTTAGGAAAATATAAATTTTATTATATAATATATATCCAATTTATTTTTTAATAAGGCAGGTTTATTATTATATATCCAATTTATATCATTATTTATCAAAATTTAAAGGAAGTTGAACTTCTAATATTAACTATGAAAGTCATTACCTATTTTAGGAAAATATAAATATTATTATATATCCAATTTATTTTCTTATTTTAGATGTACAAATTAAATATAATAAATTTAAGACAAGAATAAAAATATTGCAAAAAATTTGGTGGTGGAACTTGAAGATGGAAAATCATGTTGTTTTAAAGAAGGTAGTTATGGAACGACTGTTTGATGACCTTTATGTTGATCCTAATGTCTCATTGGAAGTTATGTCTTCACATTTAAAGATAAGTGGAAAAAACGTACTTGGAGTGTCAAAAGGTCATGCGCCCCTAAATAAAGAATCTAGGTGGTGGAAAGAGAAAGTGCAAGACAAAGTGAGAGCAGAGAAGGTCAGCTATAAATCACTCTACGCTTGTAAGAAATCAACTCTATAATGAAACAGGTAGTAAGTAAAGCAAGAAATCAAGTTTATGAAGAATTTTATAAGTGACTACTTATCAGAGATGGAGAGCGTGATATATATAAAATTGCTTGAGATAGAGAAAGAAAGACATAAGATTTAAGTCAAGTAAAATGCATAAAAGATGAGATAGATACAGTTTTGACGGTTGATGTGGATATTAAAGAGTAATGAAAAAGATATTTTTATCAACTCTATAATGAAACAAATGACGATGAATTGAACTTGGAATAGTTAAGTAAATCAGAGAAGTATAAAAACATAACGTTTTATTGTAAAATTCAAGTATTAGAGGTAAAAGATACTTTAAATAAGATGAAAAATAGAAAGACAGTTGGGTCAGATGATATACCCATCGAAGTATGGAAATATTTAGGAAATAAAAGAATTTTGTGTCTTACATGTTTTTTCAATAAAATACTAAAGTCAAAGAGGATGTTAGACCAACAAAGAGAGTATTTTGATACATTTGTATAAGAATAAAGAGAATATATAAAATTGTGTTAATTACAGAGGAAATAAATTGATGAGTCGTACCATGAAACTATGAGAACGAGTAATAAAAAAAGATTAAGGCGAGAGACTAACATCTCGAAGAATCAATTTGGATTCATGTCAGGGAGGTCGACCATAGAAGCTATATATCTCTTGAGGAGACTCATTGACAACTATCAAGAAAGAAAACAAGATTTGCACATGTTGTTTATTGATCTTGAGAAAGCTTATGATAGAGTTCCAAAAGAGATCTTATGGAGAGTCTTAGAAAAGAAAGGTGTAAATATATCATATATTAACACAATCAAAGATATGTATACAAATTCAGTGATAAGGATGAGGACATCTGGAGGATTAATACAGGAATTCCCTATCATTGTTGGCTTACATCAAGGTTCAGCTTTAAGCCCTTATCTCTTTACCCTTATCTTAGATGAGCTCACCAGACATATCCAACAAGCAATACCTTTGTGTTTATTGTTTGCGAATGTTATTGTTTTGGTTGATGAGACGCATGAGGGTGTAAACGCAAAACTTGAATCTTTACGAGATACTTTAGAAAAGAAGGATTTTAAGTTGAGCGGGGCAAAGACGAAGTATATAGAGCTTAAATTTAGCAGTACAAGGAGGACAGATGACTTTGTTATTAAGTTGAGTGATGAATATATTTCCCGTAGTGAATGTTTTAAATATCTTGGATTGATAGTTCAAAAAGACAGAGGTATTGATAAAGATGTGACACATAGAATCCAAGCAGGTTGGTTGAAGTGGAGAGGCGCGTCAGAGATTTTATGTGATCGTGGAGTACCACTAAAATTTAAGGGTAAGTTTTACCGTACTGCAATTAGACTCGTGATGCTCTATGGTTCTGAGTGTTGGGCAGTGAATTGTGTACATAAGCAAAAAATGAGAGATGCAAAGATGAGAATGCTTATGTGGATGTGTGGACACGAGATTGGATAAAATTATGAATGAAAGTATCAGAGATGAGACAGGAGTAGCACCAATTGCAGAGAAGATATGAGAAGTTCATCTAAGATGGTTTGGACACCTACAAAGGAGACCATTAGAGGCATCTGGTAGGCGTTGTGAGAGTCTAGTCACTAGGCATGTTAAACGAGGGAGGGGTAGACCAATAAAGACTTGAATGAAATTGTAAGGAAAGTCATGATATACTTAGACATTAGTGATATTATGACAAAAGATAGGGCACAATGGCGACAAAGGATCCATATAGCCGACCCCACTATAGTGGGATAAAAGCTTGAATGTTGTTGTTGTTGTATCCAATTTATTTTTCAATATAATATGTTTAATGCATTCACAACTTCTCTTTGAGAATATTGTGCTAATTTGTTTCATGTGTGTGTATATATATAGAGAGAGAAATATTTACTAAAACTTTCCTAGAAGTTTGCATAATTATAGGTTGCACTCTCTTATTTTTGAAATTACAAAAACATTTCCTGAAATGTATATTTCGTAGCAATAACTTCCCTTAAAGTTTACATTTCATAACATCCATTTGCAAAAATATCCCCTGAAAATGTATTCAAGGGGAGTATTTTTTGTGTGTGTATATATATATATATTTCTTATATATATAAAGGAATATAGATATTTGAAGACACACTAAAGATTCAATATTGATCATTGGATCATGAGAGAGAACATGTGTGGAGAATTTGGAGAGAGATAGAGGAGGGAGAGTGATCATTAGAGCAGCTCCAACCGGCCTGCATTTCTCCAAAAATGCAGGCCGGAAAGCTCCAATGCTCCGGCATTTGGGGCTCTAAAAATAGAGGAGGCGGTATTTCATCTCCCTCCTCTAAATTTCCCTCCTCTAAATTTAGAGGAGGGGGAGAGGAAATGCCGCCTCCTCCATTTTTTTATTTATTTATTTTATTTTATTTTATTATTTATTTATTATATTTAAGAAAAAAATTGTATTACACAATAACTTGTGTAGCTGCTAAAATATTTTTCCAATCTTGACATATAATATACCAATAAATTTGTTTTTTTGGGACCTACAAAACGAGACTAATATTGCATACTTTTTAATTATTATTGATCATACAAAGAGAAAGAGAACACGATTTACTAAATAAAATTGCACATAAATCAAAATACATTCAAATTAAAATGCATACAATTTTTCAAATTACATTATTTCATTACCATGTCGTGCCCACAAATGTTCAATCAGTGCATCTCGAAGTGCGAAATGTGCCTCTTTGTCTCTGATTTTTTTATACCGATTTAGGAACTGACGAAATATTTCGACTTCACTTGTGTCCATCTCTTCAACATTCTGAGTTGGCGGCGATGGAGAAATAACATCTTCATTTTCATCTCGCTCATCTTCGATAATCATATTGTGCATTATAATGCAAGCAGTCATGATATCGTGTAACACATGGTTATCCCAAAAACGACATGACCCCTTAATAATTGCAAAGCGTGATTGAAGAACTCCAAATGCTCGTTCTACATCTTTTCGGCATGCCTCTTGCATCATTGC
The DNA here is from genome assembly GCA_039583875.1 of Platanthera guangdongensis. Taxonomy (NCBI): domain Eukaryota; kingdom Viridiplantae; phylum Streptophyta; class Magnoliopsida; order Asparagales; family Orchidaceae; genus Platanthera; species Platanthera guangdongensis. Next base: position 3,957,788 of record CM077164.1, read on the forward strand.
GAAGTGTTGTTTTTTTTATCTTGTGTATGAGAAATAATTTGAACTAGTGTTGACCATTTTGGATAGATATCGTCGGCTAAATAATAACAAACATCATAATTTTTACCCAATATTGTATAATTGGTAGGAGACGTAATACCTTGTGTTAAGTTTGCAAATAAATTGGATGACTGCAAGACATTAATATCATTGTTAGAGTCAGGTAAGTCAAAAAATGCATGCCATATCCACAGGTCATATGATGTTACTGCCTCGAGAATGATTGTAGGTCCACCATGACGTCCTGAATATTGGTCTGCCATGCCGTTGGGCAATTCTTCCATTGCCAATGCATACAATCTAGGCTTCCCAACATCCCTGCAAAACCTCGTTCTTCACCTTTCTGTAGTAATCTTGTTACATCATTTGCATTGAGATATCTCAAATATTCATCTTTGTATAATTGTACAATTGCCCTGCAAAATCTTTTCAAGCATTGAATCACAGTTGACTCGTCAATTCGAATGTATTCATCGCAATTATCAGCTGATGTTCCGTATGCTAACATACGAAATGCTGCTGTAATTTTTTGTATTGTTGATAGTCCAGGCTTACCAACACCATCTTTCTTTTGAACAAAGAATTTGTCGTGCTCCTGCACTGCAGTGACAATGCGAAGGAAAAGATTCTTTCGCATGCGAAATCTTCGTCGAAAAAAAGTTTTCCCATATGTGGGGTGCTCAGAGAAGTAATCATTCCAAAGTCTAGTGTTGCCTTCAATCCTCCCCCGATTGATTACCACGTGGCCAGGTATTGAACCTCTGCGTCGCGGACGTGCATCTTCTTGAAGATGAGCTGCGATTATGGCATTGTTGGAGGCATACATGCGAGCTAAAACTTCATCTTCATTCTCCCATTTATCAAGGTCTTCTTCCCACTTGAGAAGTGTTTGATCATATTCATCATCATCTGAAGATGATGAAGATCGCAAATGGGATGACCCTTCTTCATAGTTCATTTTTTTAAGGAGGGAAGTATTGTTTTGAAAGTATCATTGTCTATCTTAAAATGACATTTATATAGATCGTCAGCATTGGATCCCCAAGCATTGGATTCCTTCTCCCAAGCATTGGATTCCCAGTATTGGATGACTTCTCCCAAGCATTAGATTCTCTCTCCACTCAAGCCTCTCTTTTGTCTCATCAATCCCGTCAACATCAAATCCTGAGCCTTATTTTTTCCCAGCATTGGATGCCTTCTCACAAGCATTGAATTTCCTCTCCACTCAAGCCTCTCTTTTGTCTCATCAATCCCGTCAACATCAAATCCGGAGCCTTGTTTTTTCCCAGCATTGGATGCTTTCTCCCAAGCATTGGATTCCCTCTCCACTCAAGCCTCTCTTTTGTCTCATCAATCCCGTCAACATCAAATCCGGAGCCTTGTTTTTTCCCAGCATTGGATGCCTTCTCTCAAACATTGGATTCTCTCTCCACTCAAGCCTCTCTTTTGTCTCATCAATCCCGTCAACATCAAATCCGGAGCCTTGTTTTTTCCCAACATTGGATGCCTTCTCCCAAGCATTGGATTCCCTCTTCACTCAAGCCTCTCTTTTGTCTCATCAATCTCATCAACATCAAATCCGGAGCCTTGTTTTTTCCCAGCATTGGATGCCTTCTCCCAAGCATTGGATTCCCTCTCCACTCAAGCCTCTCTTTTGTCTCATCAATCCCGTCAACATCAAATCTGGAGCCTTATTTTTTCCCAGCATTGGATGTCTTCTCCCAAGCATTGGATTCCCTCTCCACTCAAGCCTCTCTTTTGTCTCATCAATCCCGTCAACATCAAATCCGGAGCCTTGTTTTTTCCCAACATTGGATGCCTTCTCCCAAGCATTAGATTTCCTCTCCACTCAAGCCTCTCTTTTATCTCATCAATCCCAGCATTGGATGCCTTCTCCCAAGCCTTGTTTTTTCATAAGTACTCATTCCAGCACTCTCTATAAGTATTGGATTCCAGCACTCTCTCTAAGTTCCCATCACTCTATCTCCAAAATTAAGAACTCTCTACTTTCTTTACTTGTCGTCATGTCTGCCAACCGTGGGTTAGCATTCTCCCCAAAAGAAGATCAAACACTATGTTATGCTTGGCTTGAGGTCTTGGAAGACCCAGTTATGGGGAGTAATCAAAAAGAGTACAGACTGTGGGAAAGAGTTTCAACCATTTTTCACAATACAAGACCTCAAACTTGCGTAGGACAGAGAACCTCAAAACCTCTTTCTTGTCGTTGGTCCCTTTTGGCAAGTAAAACAAGCAAATTCAGAGGATGTATTCGACAGATAGAGCAACGAAACCCCAGCGGTGCATCTGAACTTGATATTGTAAGTATTTTTTAGAATTTAAATCTCTAAATTTCTTAAATAATGTGTGATTAAAATAATTTTTTTGTAGCTCAATGAAGCCAAAATGTTATATGCCTCCGATTAAAAAGAGAAGAAAGGCTTCATGTTCGAGCATGTTTGAAATCTCTTAAATGCAAATAGCAATGACATGAATCCTGGTAGTACTGGGGATGAAGAATCTCCAATCTCAACTTCCAATAATCGACCTACTGGGAGAAAGCAAGAAAAGGAGAGGAGGAGACAATTAAGTGGTAAGAGTTATGATATTGAGGCACATACTAAAAAATGAAGAAATCTTAGAGGTTTTAAAGAGAGGGCAAGAACAACGAACAAACGATATGTCTGCTATCCAAGAGCTCATGAGATTAAAAGCAGAAAATCAAAAAAAGAAAACTAGATTTTCAGAGCGCTAAACAAGACCACGATATCATGATGATAGATTTGGATAACATTAAAGGAACTCCGGAGCGGCAGTATTTTAGACAAAAAAAAAACAAGAAATTATGAATAGAAACATTAGAAAATCACTCTTTGGAGGATCTTCATCGCTCGAAGGAACTGAATATGGAGGAGGCATGTATGAAGGTAGTGGTTATGGAGGAAGTCAGTATGAAGGCCGCCCACACGTCGGACCTCAATTTGGAGGGCCGCAATTTGGAGGACCTTAATTTGAAGGAAGTCAGTACCGAGAAAGTCAGTACCGAGATAACCACTACCGAGAAATCCAGTACGGGGGAAGCCAATTTGGAGGATCTCAATTCGGAGGAGTCCAACAAGGAGGAAGTCAATATGGAGGAAGCGTCTATGGAATACCCGGGTATGGAGAAGAACGACAAAGGAAAAGCGCGCGTGGAAGTCGGATAGAGCCAAGTGATGACCTTCCAGAATTTTAGTTTAAATTCTAAATGTAATATTTTCATTTAAATTAAGTAATGCTTATTGTAATATTTTTATTTAAATTATGTAATGTTTATTGTATTTTAGAGACCAATCAAATTTAAAATTAAAAAAAATTAAAACCTTAATAACAAGTAATAAAATAAAATAATACATATTATATATTATATAAACTTAAAATATATTTTATATAAATCTAAAATACATATATACATATTATAAAAACCTAAAATACCTAAAATAAACAAAAATACATCATGTTCTCTAAATATAGAGAACATGGTTGGAGTTGCTCTAATCATGTTCTCTATATTTAGAGAACATGGTACAATGAGGATCTCTAAATATAGAGATCCTCATTGGAGATACTCTTAGAGAAAACATGGAGGGAGAATTTGGAGAGAGAGAGGAGGGAGAGGGAGAGAGAGGGGCGGGAGATATAAGGAGAGAGAGGGGAGAGTGATAAAGAGAGAGAAAAAAGGAAAGATAAATTATTTTTTATAGATTAAAATTTGTAAAACTTTATAAAATAAAAATAGGAATAGTACTTCATATTTTTTTGTGGTCATTTTAAGTACTCATATGTATATGTTTTGAAAAAAAAAATTGGGTGTGTGCGCAACCGCTTATAGGCGGGCGGAGCCAGCAGCGACGCATCGAGCACGGGAGAAGCCCTTCAGCCGCCCGAGAGCTTCGAGCACGGGCGTAGCCCGTACGAAGAAGCTCGTGTATGTATGTGTGGGGATGGGGGGGGACTTCCGATGTCAGCCGCTCGATCTACAAAATCACAACTTAGATATCAATTTTTTTTACTACCCAACATTTGAATTCATACATAGGCCCAATTGTGGTTGCTACGAAGTGAGATGTTGAGAGGCAGAGAAAGAAGAGGATGCCCCACATATTACTAATAACGAGAGGAAAAATTGAGACCCCCAAAACACATACATGTATGGTACACACATGCACGCGCGCACATACACACATACATGCATGGTACACACATGCACACACGCACGCGTACATGCATGAACACATGTGCACGTGCACACAATACATTATAGGACAAATCGACTAATTTTGCAAGAATAAGTCACGCACGCGCACACACTCGAACACACCCACCCACACGCACAGTCGCACACACGTGAACGCACCCCACCCAGACTTCGATGAGATCTTCTCGCCTGTGGTGAAGATGTCATCTATTCGTGTTATACTCGGCCTCGCTACGAGGCTAGACTTGGAGATAGAGCAGATGGATGTCAAGACTGTCTTTCTGCATGGCGATCTTGAGGAGGAGCTATACATGGAGCAGCCTGAGGGTTTCAGTGTCAGAGGGAAGGAAGGTCTGGTGTGCCGCTTGCAGAAGAGTCTATATGGCCTGAAGCAGGCCCCGCGGCAATGATATAGGAAGTTTGATTCCTTTATGGGGGAGATCGACTTCAGGAGGACCACCCTTGACCACTGCGTGTTCATCAAGCAATATGCTTTAGAGGACTTCGTCATTCTGCTGTTGTACGTGGACGATATGTTGATCATAGGGAGGAACACTGCTCGCATTGCTGAGTTAAAGCGGCAGTTGAGTTCCACTTTTGAGATGAAGGATCTGGGTGCTGCGAAGACCATTTTAGGGATGCACATTCGCAGAGACAGGGGAGCCAGACTGCTTTGGTTATCACAGGAGTGGTACATCCGCAAAGTGCTGCAGAGGTTTGATATGGATCAGGCAAAGAAGGTGAGCGTGCCGTTTGCAGCTCACTTCAGGCTTACCGCTGATCAGTGCCCCAACACACCCGAGGAGATCGAGGATATGCAGAAGGTTCCGTTTGCATCTGCAGTTGGAAGCCTTATGTATGCGATGGTGTGTACCCGTCCAGATATTGCGCATGCCGTTGGGACAGTCAGTAGATTTCTCTCCAATCCTGGGAGAGAACATTGGAGCGCAGTGAAGTGGATTCTGAGATACCTGCAGGGAACGTCCGATTTGACGTTGAGATTTGGAGACAGTGAGCCAGAGCTGCTGGGCTACACTGATGCTGACATGGCTGGAGATGTGGATTCTAGGAGATCGACATCAGGATACATGATTTTGTTTGCAGGGGGAGCTGTCTCATAGGCGTCGAGGTTGCAGAAGTGCGTTGCACTGTCCACTACGGAGGCTGAGTTCATTGCGGTTACTGAGGCTGGGAAGGAGTTACTCTGGATGAAGAGGTTCATCAAAGAACTTGGATTCACTCGGGACCGATACACACTCCTGTGTGACAGTCAGAGCGCTATTCACCTGGGGAAGAACCCCACGTTCCACTCGAGGTCAAGGCACATCGACACTCGGTATCATTGGATACGAGATGTCTTGGAGCAGAAGGAGCTTGATCTTCAGCAGGTGCACACGGATGACAACGGAGCAGATATGCTGACCAAAACTGTGCCAAGGGGGAAGTTTGAGCATTGCGTTAGAATCGCCGGGATGGCGGTTTCTTCCGCCTCGATGTGAAGGAGGAGATTTGTTGGGTACAGTTCCCGTCCTTTATGGAAAAAACTGTTGAGTTCGAGTCTCATTAACTCGAATTTGGTGTTGCTGATCAAATGTGGAGACATATTGATGAAGGACCTGGCGGGAGGCAAATTAAAGACTCTGGTGAAGATTATCAGATAACATACTTTTTTCACTTAGTCGAAAATGGGGAGATTTGTTAAGATAATTTTTTCTCCTAAGTATGAAAGAGGATTAGCCATCTTTGACCTGGAATTCAACATGTGCTCTTAAAGGAAGCTTCTAGGAAATTGTCCAAAGGAAGCTTCATGTCAAATGACATGTGTTTTTTGACCGAGGGAAGATTCATGGAAGGTTCATCCACATGTCATCTACCACACCTACCTCCTTGATTTTGGACCTATAAATAGGAATGAAGGAGGAGAGGTAAGACATCCACTTCTCTCCAAACTCAAGCATTGAAAGATCTAGAGAGGCTTTTGCGGCAATCGTCTTAGTTTGGGAGAGCATTCGGACGTCGTTGTACGACGTTGACAAAGAGTACTTCGTCTACACGGATTGGATCTAGAGCAGATATTGGCAAGGATTCGAAGAGGCATCTTGGAGAGGATTTGTGTAATCCGTCTCATCCGCCGCTGTCGGTAACTTGCAGTTTTCCTGTTGTTATTTATTGTATTGTGTAGTGTGAAGCTGGTGGAGATCCTTTGTGGATCGGTGGAGGGAAAACATGTAATCCGTGCGTGTGTTTATCACACACTTTTAGTGGAGGCTTTCCGGGTTGGACTCCGATCGTCCCGTGGTTTTTCGCCCAAGTTGGGTTTTCCACGTAAAAATTCTCGGTGTGCTTTTTTGTGCTTTTTGTTCCTTTTATTTCCGTATTGTATTGTTGTTTCCGCTTGCATACCGCTGAACGCGGTCGCACAGGTTGCTCGCTCAAAAATTAAAACAGGTGCTCTGGTCGGGATTGGTTGCTCGCATTCCCAACAAGTGGTATCAGAGCCAGGTTGGGTGACAGAGCTGTTTCAGTGGCAGGGCAGTTACCGGGCTGACCTATTAGGGTTTCAGGACGAGTCGATCGGGATCTTGGGTGTGCAATTAGGAGTGGTAGTTTACGACCATTGGTCCGCTGACTACTCTCTCCAGTTGTATACTTTGAGATAGTCGACTCAAATTGATCAGTGGTCAGAGTCAAGTTCGTGCCAGATTTGGCAGAGCAGGATGGAGTCTACATCCGGTTCAGAGCAGATGATAAAGTTGAATGGTGCCAATTATCACCAGTGGCATCTACTGATGGAGGATTTGATATACGTGAAGGGTTGACATGCTCCTATCTTTGAGGAGATGTCAAAGGACACGGATCCGACAAAATGGAAGGTAGAACATCGAAAGCTGTGTGGGTTCATCAGAAGGTTCATGGAGAAGAACGTCTACAACCATGTGGCTAGCATCAATGATGCAAAGGATCTGTGGAAGACTCTCGAGACCTTGTATGCCAAGAGCACGGGCATCAACAAGTTATATTTGCTGAAGAAGCTTGGAGAGTTCAGATACCGGGAGGGCTCTCCTATTTTGGACCATGTCAACGAGTTCCAGGGCATTATTGATCGTCTCACTGCTATGAATGTGACATTCGAAGACGAGGTGAATGCATTGTGGCTTCTCAAGTCACTTCCAGATTCTTGGGAGATGGTCAGAGTTTCTCTGATCAATTCTTCCCCCCAGGGGATTGTTTCCATGGAGATCGCCAAGAGTGGGATCATGAATGAGGAGGTGAGACGAAAGTCTCAGGGGACTTCAGGCTCTTCTTCACGAGCTGACGTTCTCTTTACTGAGTCCAGGGGGAGAGGAAGGAGTAAGAGCCGAGGAAGGAAGGAGGACAAGAGTCAGAGTAGGGACAAGTCGAAGTCACGTTATCAGAACGTGGAATGCCACTACTGTCATAAGAAGGGCCACATCAAGAAATTCTGCTACTCGTTGAAGAATGATCAGAAGAAGGGGATTGCCACTGAGGGCAAAGATGAGGGTCATACGGCAGCCACCATTTCGACTGAGGAGGACGACATCATTATTATTGGCGACGACGTCACGACTGTACTCTCGTGTGACGACCAATGCTGGATCGTTGACTCTGGAGCCTCTGCGCATGTTTCCCACAACAGGGAGTTGTTTGCCACTTACACCACTCATGACTGTGGGGTGTTGAGGATGGGCAATGGGGATACGTCTAAGGTACTTGGGCGTGGAGACATGCATTTGAAGACGAGCACTGGAGCCCTACTAGTTCTGAGGGATGTACGACATGTGCCAGACATCCGTTTCAATCTAATATCTGTTGGCAGACTTGGAGATGAAGGACACCTGAGTGTCTTTGGAGGAGACTTCTGGAAGCTGATCAGGGGATCACTTGTGATGGCCAGGGGCTATAGAGATTCTGGACTGTATTACATGGAGGGGAGGCCTGAAGCTGCTCAGGCCAACTCCGTCAGGGATGAGGCATCCACTTCCTTATGGCACAGGAGGCTGACACACATTAGCCAGAAGGGTTTGGGATGCCTGGCAAAGAAAAAGCTCATTAGTGACATTTCTGGTGATCATTTGGAGAGGTGTGACCATTGCATGGCTGGGAAGCAGAACATGATTTCATTCCAGAGCCACAGGTCCACCAGAAGATCGGAGCCTTTGGAGCTGGTTCATACAGATGTTTGCGGACCCCTGAAGGTCCACACTAGAGGAGGAGCTTTGTACTTCGTTACCTTCATCGACGATCATTCGAGGAAGCTTTGGGTCTATGCTATCAAGACCAAAGATCAGGTCCTCGATACTTTCAAGAGATTCCACGCTGAGGTGGAGAGACAGTCTGGGAAGAGGCTGAGATGCATCAGGTCCGACAACGGGGGAGAGTACATTGGTCCGTTTGACGAATACTGCAGGGACCACGACATCCGACATGAGAAGACCCCGCCAAAGACGCCGCAGCTGAATGGCGTAGCTGAGAGGATGAATCGGACACTATTGGAGAGGATTCAGTGCATGCTATCTGAGTCAAAGCTGCCAGGGATGTTTTGGGGCGAGGCTCTTCTTACTGCAGCGCATGTCATCAACCTCTTGCCGAGCTCAGCGTTGCGGGAGGATGTCCCAGATAGGGTCTGGTATGGGAAAGACCCCTCTTACAGTCACTTGCGGGTATTTGGCTGCAAAGCCTTTGTACACGTCCCCAGGGACGAGAGATCAAAGTTGGATTCGAAGACCCGGCAGTGCATTTTCTTGGGGTACGGCTATAGTGGAGAGTTCGGGTACAGGTTCTTTGATCCAGTTGAGAAGAAGCTTGTACGTAGCCGTGATGCTATTTTCTGTGAGGATCAGACTGTTGGTGATCCTGAGGGGACTGTTGAGTTTGAGGTTGACTCTCGTACTGCTGCAGAGTCACCTATGTTTGGAGATGACGACACTGAGGAAGTCGCTGAGCCTGAGCCAACACAGGGTACTGATACCCGTCCAGATCATGATATCACCACTGATGGTGAACCAGGAGTCACTGAGGACATTATTGATGATGTGCCTGCACCGACCCCTGAGCCTGCCCTGCGGAGGTCTGATCGAGCCAGGCACCCGTCTGCTAGATATTCTGCATCAGAGTTCATACTGCTGACTGATGCGGGGGAGCCTGAGAGTTTTGACGAGGCTGTGGAGAGCACCGAGAAGCGTCAGTGGATGGTTGCTATGCAGGAGGAGATGCAGTCGCTGCAGAAGAATCACACGTATGACCTGGTGAGATTGCCTAAGGGCAAGAAGGCCTTGAAGAATCGATGGATCTTCAGGGTGAAGCAGGGAGACTCCTCCACACCTCCCAGATACAAAGCCAGCTGGTGGTGAAAGGTTTTGGACAACAGCAGGGTGTCGACTTCGATGAGATCTTCTCGCCTGTGGTGAAGATGTCATCTATTCGTGTTATACTCGGCCTCGCTGCGAGGCTAGACTTGGAGATAGAGCAGATGGATGTCAAGACCGCCTTTCTGCATGGCGATCTTGAGGAGGAGCTATACATGGAGCAGCCTGAGGGTTTCAGTGTCAGAGGGAAGGAAGGTCTGGTGTGCCACTTGCAGAAGAGTCTATATGGCATGAAGCAGGCCCCGCGGCAATGGTATAGGAAGTTTGATTCCTTTATGGGGGAGATCGACTTCAGGAGGACCACCCTTGACCACTGCGTGTTCATCAAGCAGTATGCTTCAGAGGACTTCGTCATTCTGCTGTTGTACGTGGACGATATGTTGATCATAGGGAGGAACACTGCTCGCATTGCTGAGTTGAAGCGGCAGTTGAGTTCCACTTTTGAGATGAAGGATCTGGGTGCTGCGAAGACCATTTTAGGGATGCACATTCGCAGAGACAGGGGAGCCAGACTGCTTTGGTTATCACAGGAGCGGTACATCCGCAAAGTGCTGCAGAGGTTTGATATGGATCAGGCAAAGAAGGTGAGCGTGCCGTTTGCAGCTCACTTCAGGCTTACCGCTGATCAGTGCCCCAACACACCCGAGGAGATCGATGATATGCAGAAGGTTCCGTTTGCATCTGCAGTTGGAAGCCTTATGTATGCGATGGTGTGTACCCGTCCAGATATTGCGCATGCCGTTGGGACAGTCAGTAGATTTCTCTCCAATCCTGGGAGAGAACATTGGAGCGCAGTGAAGTGGATTCTGAGATACCTGCAGGGAACGTCCGATTTGACGTTGAGATTTGGAGACAGTGAGCCAGAGCTGCTGGGCTACACTGATGCTGACATGGCTGGAGATGTGGATTCTAGGAGATCGACATCAGGATACATGATTTTGTTTGCAGGGGGAGCTGTCTCATGGGCGTCGAGGTTGCAGAAGTGCGTTGCACTGTCCACTGCGGAGGCTGAGTTCATTGCGGTTACTGAGGCTGGGAAGGAGTTACTCTGGATGAAGAGGTTCATCAAAGAACTTGGATTCACTCAGGACCGATACACACTCATGTGTGACAGTCAGAGCGCTATTCACCTGAGGAAGAACCCCACATTCCACTCGAGGTCAAAGCACATCGACACTCGGTATCATTGGATACGAGATGTCTTGGAGCAGAAGGAGCTTGATCTTCAGAAGGTGCACACGGATGACAACGGGGCAGATATGCTGACCAAAACTGTGCCAAGGGGGAAGTTTGAGCATTGCGTTAGAATCGCCGGGATGGCAGTTTCTTCCGCCTCGATGTGAAGGAGGAGATTTGTTGGGTACAGTTCCCGTCCTTTGTGGAAAAAACTGTTGAGTTCGAGTCTCATTAACTCGAATTTGGTGTTGCTGATCAAATGTGGAGACATATTGATGGAGGACCTGGCGGGAGACAAATTAAAGACTCTGAGAAAGATTATCAGATAACATACTTTTTTCACTTAGTCGAAAAGGGGGAGATTTGTTAAGATAATTTTTTCTCCTAAGTATGAAAGAGGATTAGCCATCTTTGACCTGGAATTCAACATGTGCTCTTAAAGGAAGCTTCTAGGAAATTGTCCAAAGGAAGCTTCATGTCAAATGACATGTGTTTTTTGACCGAGGGAAGATTCATGGAAGGTTCATCCACATGTCATCTACCACACCTACCTCCTTGATTTTGGACCTATAAATAGGAATGAAGGAAGAGAGGTAAGGCATCCACTTCTCTCCAAACTCAAGCATTGAAAGATCTAGAGAGGCTTTTACGGCAATCGTCTTAGTTTGGGAGAGCTTTCGGACGTCGTTGTACGACGTTGATAAAGAGTACTTCGCCTACACGGATTGGATCTAGAGCAGATATTGACAAGGATTCGAAGAGGCATCTTGGAGAGGATTTGTGTAATCCTTCTCATCCGCCGCTGTTGGTAACTTGCAGTTTTTCTGTTGTTATTTATTGTATTGTGTAGTGTGAAGCTGGTGGAGATCCTTTGTGGATCGGTGAAGGGAAAGCATGTAATCCGTGCGTGTGTTTATCACACACTTTTAGTGGAGGCTTTCCGGGTTGGACTCCGATCGTCCCGTGGTTTTTCGCCCAAGTTGGGTTTTCCACGTAAAAATTCTCTGTGTGCTTTTCTGTGCTTTTTGTTCCTTTTATTTCCGTATTGTATTGTTGTTTCCGCTTGCATACCGCTGAACGCGGTCGCACATGTTGCTCGCTCAAAAATTAAAACAGGTGCTCTGATCGGGATTGGTTGCTCGCATTCCCAACACCCACCCACACGCACAGTCGCCCACACGTGAACGCACGCCCACGCGTGCACACGCACCCGCACAGAAACACAATACATTGAAGGACACCGTCTAATTTTACAATAACAATAATCACACACGCGGACACACTCACGCGTGCGCCCAAACTCACAATACTTTGAAGGGCAGACCGTCTTATTGTACAATAATAATATTAATAATAACAATAATAAATAGTAATAATAATAACCACAGCTGATGATCCAACCATATATCCACCAACTTAGTACTCATGCATGCATAATGCATTGAAATTAATCTAGCAGCCAACCACTTTTGACTGCCACGTGTGAAAGCGGAGGAGGAGGAGCCCACAGAGGCCGCCGCCATTTCTCAAAGTTATAATTGCAATTTGCACATTCAGCCCCCCCCCCCCCCCCCCCCCCAAACGTCTTTTCACGCTTGTTTCTTGATCGCGGCAGGTTGTTGAGGCCGGGATTCGATCTCGCAACCTCCTTAATAAGAAGCCTTCGAACCACTCCGAGAAACAAACACGAAAAGAGATTGAGAGTTGCATGAGCTACGGCCCAGACGATCACAGTAGAGCTTCGGCCTTATGAGACCGGTCCTAAATCGTTATATCGACCATGTACACAATCTACATGTTTACTCCAAATTTTGTATAACATAAACCTAAAATATAATTCCAGTGGAATGCAAACAACCAAAACATTCTTGTCCAGGGAAAAAAAGATCGCTTTTTTATCGCCTTTTGTCGACTCATTCCAATTCTTGTGCTGGGACCCGATTGCAAATCAGTGTTCGGGACCCAAGAGATTGTGACACGTGGAAAAATTAAAATAAAAAATAAAGTCGCGCTTAAAGTCAAAAATAACGTTTCACAGTATTATGCGCATAATCTTGCATGATCTCTCTAAGAGATTAAAATAATTAGGAGTGCAATAGTTTAGGAACAAAAAAAAGTTCGGTTCTGTTGTACTACTCGATGACATAAATATTATTCAAAATGATTATGATATTTATAAAAAAAAAATCTTATCTTTTTTAAGCTCAAAAGTTGAATCACATTTCAAGTTAATTTTGGGTCAGCCCTGATTCTGTTGAAATATAATTAGAATCACTTCAAATTCATTAAAAATATTATATATTTATGAATATATAAATATTTTGAATTAAAAAAATACTTTAATAAAAAGAGCAAAGCCTCAAAAGTGTTTGATTTATTAAAATTACACAATATCCAATTTAATTTCAAATCAATTAGTAATAAAGATAAGAATTACTCAATTCCAATTAGTTCAATTCGATTACAAGCTGACTTGAAATCGAGTCATTTTCGGTGAAATTTACTTTAAATTGAAATTTTTGAGTCAAAATTATTTGGGCTAAAGTGATAAAAAACCTATCATCCTCCGATGATTCTCCGAGTAATATTTTGGTGCACGTAAAGCAGCAATTAAATCTAGGGTTTAGGGTGCGCAACACATCTATGAATTTTAAAGTGATAAAAAGCTTTCGCCCTCCTATCATTCTTCGAGCAAAATTTTGATGCGCGTAACCAGTTCTGCACAAAAAGACTGTCGGTCTGATTCAGGACCGGTCTTTTAAAAGTCCGGTCTTTTGGCCGACCGGTCCCGGACCAGTCCCGCTTAAACCAGTCCCGGTCCGGGACCGGTTTTTCCCTTCTTGAGGAGGACCGGTTGGGACAGGCGGACCGGTTCTAACCGGTCCCGGACCGGTTCTAACCGTCCCGGACCGATTTTTTTAATTGATACTTTGCTGTTCTGAATCGATTGCAGTCTTCTTTTTTATTAGATTTTGTATGAATGTTATCTAGAATCAAGTTTTCACTCCAATCTCATATAGATTTATGAAAATGGAGAGAATTATAGTCCAAAATTTATAAATATGAATCCATAACTGGTCTAATTAATGGTCTTTTACTCGTCTTTTACCGGTCCCAGTCCAGGACCGGTCATTTTCCGGTCCCGGTCCGGGACCGGTCATTTACCGGTCCCTAGCCGGTCCTAACCGGTACGGTCCGGTCCGATCCCGTCCCAACCAAACCGATTAGAACCGATTTTTTTGTGCACCACTACGGGTAACGCACTAATTAATTCATGCGAGAAATAATTTTACCTACACGATTGACAATCATAAGAGTGTGAGAATTACAGCTTTGGGTTTGTTTGGGACAGCTCTGGCGGATTAAAAAACTGCTATCCGGATAGAGCTGTTTTAAAATAGATCTCTGGGGAGCAGTTTTGAAAAGCTGCAGAGTGTTTGGGTGTTCTGTGCAGAAGTACGCTTTGAAAAACGATTTTCTATAAAATGGTTTTCATATTGAAATTTCAAGTTCCGGCTATCCAAGTAAGTCGACTAAAAACATATCTTCCTTTATAAAATGCAATGCAGTAGCTCTGTCAAAATTGTCCTGTAAGGGTTCATTTCTGCATAAAATAGGGATTTAATTCAGCTTTTAACCCTAGCTAATCCAAACACATGAATGAAGAAAAGGTATAAGTTATTTTTACAGCTCCAGCGGCTGGCGAATCTCCGCTAGAGGTCTCCGATCAGTAAACTATGAGGATGCAAAAGAACCATAAAGAATAAAGAACGAAAAGTTCTCAACCAGGATAAGAACCACGTAGAAGAGAAGAGGCTACTACAAACGCTGGAGCTTGGTGGAGAAGAA